>OV725082.1:105879701-106479701 GCA_928085145.1 Nezara viridula
TGACTTCCCTTTGTTAGCGTTTTTATTTAAAAAAAAAAAATCATTAATTTTCCCTGGTTAAAAAAAATTCTTAGACTTCTGCAGGTTTATAATATTCCCTCTAATTTTCTATTTATTCCACGTGAAACAACAACACCCCTCTTCAATGCATATTAAATTTTAAAAAATTTAATCCTGTAAATATTTTTTTCTGATTGTTTATTATAGCCATGTCAATACTATAACATAAAATTTATACGAATTACTTTTATTTATAGCGCCATTTTTCGCACAGGACTGGTCTAATAAATATATATATATATATATATATATATATATATATATATATATATATATATATATATCCCTCCTCTTCAGTGTATATTAACTTTAAAAAATTCTAATACCGTAAAATGCCCTTTTTTCTGAGATTTGTTATTATTGTCTTGCCATACTATACCATAAAATTTATAAGAATTACTTTTATTTATAGGGCCATTTTTGGCACAGGACTGTTCTAATAATTTTGAATAATAAAATATTTATTATTAGACACACTTTATAAGACTGAATAGACATACTTTTCAGTGTTAAAACCTACTTTATATATTTTATTATCACATAGTATGTCATTTAATCATTAATAACACATCATTTCCCCCAAACATACAATTAAACCTAATTAAGTCAATTAATAGAATTTATACAAATAGTTACATCAATTCATAACTTTAAATACAAAATTATTTTTAATTCATCTACTCCAAAATAAAACAAGGAGAAAAAAGGTGGAATAGAAAGATCTTTAATATTTCATCTAATGAGGAATTGGGAAACCCCAATCAAGTATTAATTAGAAAGATGAACCACTGAGGATAAGATATTGATCAACTTAAATCACTAATATTTTATGATGAACTATACTGTGTATGCCTGGAAACAGTCCAAAAAACTACATAAACCTCAAATGTCATACTTTGATGTTAGCGACTAAAACAAAATATACATCCTAATTCCTTTCAATTCTAAAAAAATAATTAAATGCATAAATTTTAAATCAGTGCGGCATGTCTTTTTAATAAACAAAAATTGGAATTATTCACTACATACCATTATATTTAAATTAACTCTTACAAGGTTTTTTATGATAAGCTTAATAAGCAAATACTGACAAATGATATAGAATAGAAAAGAAAAAAGATCATAATGTATATCATAAATAAATAAGATATACATATGATTTGGGAATTTGATAATTAAAACAAACAAGATACCCTCTGGGGGGAGAGGGGGAGGTGTTAAGAACAGCCAAGGTCATACAGCAGATCTGCATTCCCTCCAAAACTTTGATAAGCAGGACAAGATAACAAATTGTAAGCCCCACTGGAGGCTTTAATGAGCAATAAAATAAATTGTAATTAAAGAACTGCATTTATTGTTTAACACAATGAACTATTGTTGTACAAACATGAGATTTGTAATTTACTTGAGGAATTAAATCACTTAATATGCATAAAAACCAATTGGTAATTAAAACTAAACATTCTGAAGGGTAGACATGGTAAATAAATCAATGTTTAGTACACAATCAATTATTTCTGAAAAAGAATTATTTATACTTACAACTTGATAGACGTCTTGCACAAATGAGAAGACTGGCTTCTTATTTCCCATTTTAAGTTGTGCATTTTTCTTTGCTGCAACCAACACAGGGTTTGGTTTGGCCTGAGATAAATTCAAACTAATTAAAATCATATTTCTAAAAAAGGAGTAATCATCATTCAATTCTGACAACTGGTGTTCCTATTTCTTACCTGACTATTGATCCGAGAAGATCTTCTTAAAGGTCCTTCTGATGGTTTTTTAAGGTGTTTTTTAGGAGGTTCTTCCATTTCCTTGTGCCCCATTAGTTAACTTTCAGTTTACAGTTGGATATACAGTTATCTTCGACTACTTGTTTTTAACTAGATTGGCAAATATCCATAACACTTTTCAATGAGAAAGCTCTAATACAAAAAAACAAAACAAAAAAAAATCCTTTTATTCACCTTTGAACAAGTGTTCAGACAAGGATAATTATCCAAAACTCAATTAACACTTTAAATAACATTGATGTAAATGAATGAACTTAAAATTATCAATATAAAATTGAAACACTAATGTGCAAGGGAATATTTCTTTAAAAAATCATTCTTCACTAACTCACACATATCACACCCACTATACTTCATACATCTGACAAATCCATAAAAATTCTGAGCCTGCCTAGATAAAAATAAATGATAGTGGTCGATTTGGGGCATGAAAGATTAAGTATGATGTTAAATTCTCAGGGACTAAGTTCAAATGCAAAAAAATAAATGTTATCTCGTACCCCAACCTCTTCTACCCCAATATCAGTCAAAGGTCATGTAATGAACATATGTTTACCTATTTGGTCACTGAGCTATTGGCTGTAGGTTTGCAAGATCATCAAGTGGGCACTGATCTGGCTCCTGATAGGCTGAGCCAATGAACAACCGCGGTCTTGCTAGAACATTATTGGTTCCCTCCAACCTCCGTCCTTCCTCACAAGGTATAACTTATTAATCGTTATCCAATCACAGCTTCAATTGTTTACTGACGTAAACCATACCCTCTTCCGTGCAATCATGGTTAAATTAATCATTACAGAATATCTTTAATTAAATATATATATTTACAATGTCATCAAATTTTCATATACTTGAATATTGAGAAATATTCAAGAAATGTATTCATTAAAATATGCATTGTCGGCGTTATTTTTTTTATGCATAACAAGCATTTCAGTTGCCCTCTAATCTTTTATTTAATCGGACAACCAAAATAAACAGATTAACCAGCTTAGTCAGCATTAAGCAATCAAGCATCCAGAAATGGAAATGTTACAATGTATGTAATATGATTTATGTAAAAATAAACGATAAATTGGCAATCTGTACGGTCTAGTTGGGTATATTTGTGAGTCACTCAACTGCGACACGACCATAAAACTGACTCAGAAATATAAGTAAGATCCGGATGTATAAATTAAAATACACAACTCGACTATATTAACTTTAAAAAAATAAGTTCAATTTTTTTTTTTGTGTGCGTGTTAATTACCGTCGGACAAAGTTCTGAATATCCATCATCCAACAGGCACAGGAATCGAATTGAGCACCAAATGTTTAGGATATTCAACAAGATTGCTAAAACAAGTTAATACGCCTATTGACTACCTGATTAATGATTAATTTAACCATGATTGCACGGAAGAGGGTATGGTTTACGTCAGTAAACAATTGAAGCTGTGATTGGATAACGATTAATAAGTTATACTGGCAATATCATATACATATTAAGAAAATGTTAATATTAAGTAATCGCATTAAAAATCCATATACGTCAAACAGAAATAACATATTAACAATTGTCACCGTTTCTTTGTTGCCAGAAAACAATTCCATCAACAGCCAAACTTGTGTAATCCTTGGTTATTCTGTAGTAGTAACCATCAACTCAGTCCTATTGGAGAAATACAAGGATTGTTTGTAGTTTGAGTTATAAGAATAGACCATACTCTCTTCAACTCCGCCAATACAAATATAATTAAGTTTAATTTAATAGTAACTGGAAAAGTGCATATCATCGATTTATTGTTAAAATTCACTATATGTTTTATTAGTCCCATCTTTTAAATTAGTTTTTGTGAATTTCACCTCATTTTTCGATACAACAAACAATAAGTGAATGAAAATGAAAAAAAAACTCGTATGTATCAAATCTAGTTGGGCTGGATGCATCTAAGTAGATGGTGATTTAATTTTATGAAATGATTTTTTGCAATAAATCGACAATATTCAATATCTTAACTAATCTTTTAAGAAAAGGCTACCACCGATCTTGGATAACAGAGGTTCATTTGATTGATTGAACAAGAATGCTAGCTCCTTTCTTTTTTTCTTAAAAAATATTAGATGCTTTGTTTTTCTTACATTTTAAAAACAATTACTAGCAAATAAATGTAACCAGTAATAATTAATTGACCATTTATTTTTACCTTATATAATTTGTGGAACCCAATACATTATTAGATATTTCCTGGAGCATTAACCCGCCTAAAAATGAACTTCTGTTATCATCTGTACTTGTTCACTCGTAACTAAGTAACGTTTACTGTAACGTTACTTGTAACGGCTCGTTCTTCAATCATACAAAATGAATGGACCATCTCCTTTGAACCTATATGTACCTTATCAGTGACCAAGTTATCATTCGTATCTAATCGCCGGACTGTTTGGTAGGGCTAACAAAAGTAGCGTGTTGTATATGTGTTATGAAAAAACAATTATTTAAACTTTTACTTAACCAATATTAATGGTACAGTTTTAGTTTTTAGTTACATTCTAATTCTTAACTGAAATCAAAGCAATGAGTTCAGAAGGTGATAAGTATTCTATTTTATTGCCAACTTATAATGAAAGGGAAAATCTTCCTATAATCATCTGGCTAATTGATCAGTACTTAAGGAAGAAGTAATATAATCTTTCACTTAAGTTTGAATTAATATTCTAACTAGTAGATTATTTAAACATATCCCCTAATTGTTCTAGAGATTATAATTTTGAAATTATTATCATCGATGATGGCAGTCCAGATGGAACTCTAGAAGTTGCAAAGGAACTTCAAAAAATATATGGCGAGGATGTAATAGTAAGTTAATTTCATATACTTATTTCGATATATTTTTCCAGATTTTATAAACTAGGTTAAATTTTCAGTTTACTTCTTGTAGAATTGTGATTTCAGTTGCTTAGACCAAGAGAAAAGAAACTAGGTCTTGGAACAGCTTATGTGCATGGGATTAAACATGCCTCTGGAAATTTTATCATTATTATGGATTCTGACTTATCCCACCATGTACGTAATGTATTATTACATTTGTTTTGCTGATTTATCTCTGAAACATTTTCAATATAATTTTTGTTTTCTAGCCCAAATTCATCCCCAAGTTTATTGAAAAGCAAAAAGAAGGCAATTTCGATGTTATTTCTGGTTCAAGATATATCAATGGAGGTGGTGTATCTGGTTGGGATTTCAAACGGAAACTTGTTAGTAGAGGTGCTAATTTCTTAACCCAACTGCTCTTGAGACCTGGTGCATCAGATTTAACTGGAAGTTTCAGGTAAACTTATAGCCAAAAAAATTAATATATATATATATATATATATATATATATATATATATATATATATATATATATGTATGTATGTATATTTTTTTTTTATTCATTTCAATAAGAAAGTTTCATTTGACCTAGAATTTAGTTTTCTAGTAGCATAAAATTAAAAACGAATTGGAGATTTGATAAAATAGACTAATTCTGTTATAGAGAATAATAAAAGCATTTATTCAGTTTAATATTCAAGTATTTATTTAACATTTATAATTTGCATATTTTACAGTCAATTTTTCTACTTTGAATAGAAATTATTTTCTGGCAATATTGGGCTATTATAAAAATTTTGAAGTGCATTTTTAACTGAGCTAAAGCTTAAAGCTTACAGCTAACAAATCATTAATAACATTAAAATACCAGAAATCTTATTTGTTACATTAACGGTTGATTATGGATTGTACGACTCTTAGTTATTAAACTGTTATTTTTCTTTGCAAAGTTTACCAAAATGGAATACGAAATTTGCATTGCCTATCATAAATGGGTCAAAAGTTGTCACACTAGTTAGAAGTGGGTACTGTTGCAATAACAAAAAGGGAAAATTAACCAAATTATTCATTAATTTAATTTTCTAATAGTTAACTTGATGATTTTTCAGAATAAACAGACAATAGATACCTAATTATTTAAATATAATAACAGATATAGAGTTATTAAACTACATTAAATGAATTTAAGATTATAAACATATCCATGAAATATTTTATATTTCACTTCTTTTTTCACTCTTGTACAATGAAATAGTATTTTAAACAATGCCAATGCCTTAATTCGGTGGATTTTAACTACTTTTTCAAACTAGAAAAAATTTTAAAAGTTTACATTTAGTAAGAAAATTTCATTTACTTTCTTTGAAAACAAGTGATTTACGTTAAATAATGATAGTTTTCAGAAATTATTATTTATATTTATTTCATTACTCTCCATTACCTTCTATAACTTTATTAGGTACTTTTCGTCTAGGGGGCCGCTACTGACTGCTATCTGCCAATGTTTATAACCTGAACACTGATAACTCCCATAAAGCACTGATAAGCCTTCTTTTACTTCATATCTTCGTATTATTGTATTAAATTCGTATTATTGAAAGTGTAAACAGATACAAAAACAAATTTAATAACAAAAAAATACTTTTATTTGACGACACTTGTATTAATGAAATAATAAAAAAAACACTTAAAGAAGATATGTACATATAAAACATCAAAATGAAATAATAAAAAACACATTTAAAAGAACATATTTACATAGAAAAGAAAAAATATAAAACGAAATCGGTTTTATAAAAAGATAAAACATTCATCTGTTTCTCGGAAAACTCCACCAAACATCCACTGCTGAGATAAAACTCTCCCCACATGATTTTTTCGTTTAGAAAAAAGACTTTCTTTTACTTCAACCACTTTGCCAGGTCCTCCAATTTTTTTTCTTGGCCTGTATAACATGTCATGGGCACAAACCTCTCTTAGACATTTGTTCCACGTTACCATAGCTCTGTTGAATAGTTTCAGCTGCTCCTTGTCCCACTTCATCGTTGTCAAGCTATGGGACCATCCATAAATCAATTTTAAAGCTGTTAAAAACGAAATCCTCGAGCCCTCCAACAATGTTCCTTTCCTTATTGAAAATTTTGTGTCATAAGTCCTACGAAAGCATCTCCATTTGGCCTTCCTGGTTGACTTCATTCGATGACCTCGATCACACGTCGATTCACGTCGGCAAGTACCCCAACATTTTAAAAATATTGAAGTACCTGTTCTTCTGAAGGCGTCAAATTCCATATTCTAAAAAGATCCATAATATGACGAAAAGAACCACAAAGGGGCCACAAACTAAAAAAAAAGTGAAATAAACACAAACGGGTCAAAAACTAAAAATAATGAAAAATAAACCCAAATGGAGCAAAAGTAAACAATTTAATAAGTGAACGTAATAAGGGAATAACTGAAAACTAAACAATGCAATAACTGAAAGGTTTGGCGGGATAAGAAGAGGGAGGTTATGTGACGTGACGTTAGATAAGACAGATAAGAGGTGAGGTTTCAGTCCGGCCTGCTAGACAAAAAGTACCCTTTATTAATTACAATACATTTTATTTTTTCTAAAATTCTCTGCTGTATATTATACATATACCTTCTGACTATTATTTCCGAAGATTCATTTTCGACCTGGATAAGCATTTTTCTTTGTTTCTCCTTTATTCAATCATCAAATTTTTTCAAAAGTTATATTTAGCCTTTTTTTTCTAACAATGAGAGGTAGTTATTATTTAAAATAAACCAAATTAAAGGTACTTTAGAGGAAGACATTTTGAACATTGGGGATTTAAGCCCTGTTAAGCGACATCAATAGGGATAAGACCTAAATGATATCAAAGATTACTCAATTATACATCAATATACCGAGTTTAATCAAACTCGTTAGAGCCGTTTTTGAAAAAATTGTAAAAATGTATAAAATCGAGGATATAAAGTGACACTTCCGGTTAGCTAATATTAACAAAAAATTTGCTGTCACATCCGAGCCATATACAAACCTTAAATATGCACTTTCAGTTTTGTATGAATTTTTGAGCTAGGTAGTTCTCTCTCTCTCACACACACACACCATTTTTTGGGACTTGCTATTTTGATTTAGGAGACCTGAAAACATGTATTTCCGATGAAAACTTAGATTCGAAAATGTTTAAGATCACTATATTTTCCCTTACTATTTACATATATAGGTAAGTGAAAGTGAAAAATGATTTACATTGCTATTAATTCCATCTTTAGTAATATAGTATAACTTATATGTGTAGAAGCTCAATCGTCATCAACAGCAAGGTTGAGCGGGATCTCAGTCAAATCACCTCCCTGTACAACCAAAGAACAGTACCTTTCCTATATAGTTACGAAACCCAAGACCCTTCCTGAGTTGTATTGTTACAGTTTTTTTTATTTATTTTTTTAAATGTGCAGATGTTCCACCATTTGATAAGAAACACATGGGCCGGGAGTCGATCAGAAAAAACATCAAATAATTCTAATTATGTGCCTGTCGGAATCTTTAGAGAAAAATATAATTCATTATTAAGTGATTTCATTATAAAAATATAATTTCATTATAAGTGAAAAATTCTTGTTTGTTTATTTAAAGAATATCAGCAAAACAGGTCGAAAGATTAACATACATGAAATTTTATTTTCAAATATAATCTCTTAGATGCATTATATCTTGTATATAAAAAGTATGGTAGTTGTAAATTTATTTTGTTTGATATTATATTTCAAATTTGAATGATTTCACAGTTGAAATTCGAGTGAAGAGGAAAGGCAATAAATATCAAACAAAATATTTGTGTAGTTGAGTGCACACAATAAAGTCTATTTTTTTTTGTTTTGTTTTTTCGTTTTTTTTTTTTTTTGTATTTATATTTTCGATATTTTTTCTATTATTTTGGCGATTAGAAGATAATTTATTTGTTATTTGTAAGGATAGATTTCTATTTGTTACCTTGCTATTTCCGGTATCTGCATTAATAAGTCTTAAATGATCTGTAATATGATATATCTATTTTATTTCATTTTAGATTATATAAAAAGGATGTTTTGGAAAAGTTGATTAGCTCATGTATTTCAAAAGGCTACGTATTTCAAATGGAAATGATAATACGTGCAAGGCAGTTTAATTATACAATTGGAGAGGTACAGTATTTCTTAAATTTTCTTAACATTCTAATTAGTTACCAAAATACTAAAGTTTCTCTGAAAGCAATTATTTAGTTTTTAAAAGTTGTTTATTTAAGAGTTTTATTATCTGAATATTACAATAACTAATGTAGGACTATTTTTTAAATTTAAATTGTGTATTGGCATTAATTTTTCTAATAATCATTCACTATTAGTGAGTTATCATTCACTAATAAGTGAAAGTAATCAAACTTTCAAAAGTTGTTTCATTTTTCAATAAATAAAAAATTAAGCAATGATGTTAAAAAATGTCAACTAATTGAGCCTTCCCGGTGACCGAATGACTCCAATTTCAACATTTTTATTATTAATATTAATGAAATTGAAAATAATTTTATTCTGGAACTGAATTCCCCTTAGAATAATAGTAGAGTTCAAAAAATAGGTACATTAATCTGGCTTATAGATATCATACAAAAAATACTTAGGAAATTGTAAATATATATACATATACATATACATATACATATATATATATATATATATATATATATATATATATATATATATATATATATATATTTATATATTTAAAGATACTAAGGAAAATACAAATATATATAAAAAAAAATACTAAGGAAAATATAAATATCTACAAAAAATACTAAGGAAAAACACAAATATATACAATAAATACTGATATATAAAAAAAAAGTGAATAAATAATAATAAAATGCCTTCTATAAATTAACTACTGGTGATCAATGGAATTATATAACCCAGAAATTTTTACAAACTTGCAGAAGTTTAAATTTGTAGTAGGTGGTGGAATAGGAGTTGTTTCAAGGAGTTTATGGATGTCGTTTGATTTATGGAGATGGGTAAGGAGTTGCAGAAGGAGGTAGCACGAATGACGAAGGATTTACTGTAGTAAATGATTTTATGGGAGAGGATATATAAATCTATAGGTTGAGAGAGTGATAGAGGAGCATAAAGTAAGGAGTTCTAAGATGTAGAGAGGGTTTTTGGTTCTGAGGACTTGAAAAAGAAAAACACCAAGAAGGAATTGCTATCGGGAAGTAGGATAAAGCCACTTCAACTCGGTCTACCAACAAGAAACATGAGAACGCTTGGGAATCCCAAAGATGAAAGTTATGAAGCCATTCATAATTTTCTGTGGGCAGGGTGGCCGAATGGGCTAACGCGTATGCACAGCACCGCCGTTGTCCGGCAACCTGATATATGACAAATGATATAAAAATAGTCACGAGTTCACGTCCCGGTGCCGAGGGAGTCTTAAATCCCTGCCCACACCTCCTGGTCCAGGAAAACCCCGTATAGTCTTAACGATAAGGAAGGAAGGGGAGGACACAAAAAAAAAATTCATAAGTTTCTTCAGTCTCGCCTCCAGTCCTGTACACATCCCTCCTTATATCAGGCAACTATAGTTGAAGTGGGATAAAACGATATTACAGGGAGCTGTCTGGTTTTTTTTTTTTGGAATGGAATCACGGAATCGAAAGAATTGTTTAAGGATAGTTATGGGTTTACGAGTAATATGGGAAAAGTGGTTGTTCCAAGAGTGGTTCTGATCAAAGATCACTCCAAGGTTTTTAACTGTCAGAAAGGAATGGATGGGACGGTTATTGAGATAAAGTAAAAGAGAGAAAAAAAGGGAACTAATGAGGTGCTTGGAGCCAATGAGAATTGCCTTAGTCTGCGTTCAACTTAGTTTATTTTTTTCCGCCACCTATGGATACAGTCAATATCCCCTTGTAGTTTTCAGGTATCACAGCTGTTTGGAACGATAAGTAAATTTGAAGATCGTCTCCTTATAAGTGATAGTGGGAATGACGAATGGAGTCAGGAAGGTCACTAATATAAATGGAGAACAGAGTTGGAGAGAGTGAGGAGCACCTCATGTTAATTGCAGGGCCGTGTTAATTTTAGTGATATTTCTAGTGGAAAAATGTATACCTATATTGATAGTTCTATATTTAAACACTGCAATCACCTACTCTGGAATCAACTTAATCACTGTCTGTACAGATAAAAATTTTCCAACTAGGATATCACTAAAAAGACTATTCAAAAAGGTTAAAACTGGAGTCATTCTGTCAACTGAAAGGCTCAATTGATAATTTATGCAAATATACACTGATAATTCATTAACAAATAACATAAAAAGATATGGTTGATACAGTTATTCAAGGATGTAGTATAACAAAACCAATATAAAGAGAAAAAAACAATGAAATAAAAGAGGTATAGGTAGATATGTCCATCAGGTCAATTCTTTTTCAGTATGTATTTGTAATAATTATATACTATATTTTAAATTGCTCACCTGTATTATTTCTATAATAATGAATTTAAGGTTCCAATTACATTTGTTGATCGAGTTTATGGAGAAAGTAAACTGGGCGGCTCTGAAATAGTGCAGTTTGCAAAAGGTTTATTCTATTTATTCGCCACCACATGAAATCATTACATGTCTTGCGTGGATTTTATGGTATGATATAGTAATCTTTTCTTTCTTATTTTTAAAATTATTTATGTTACGTTTAACTATTTGTTTTGAAACTTTGAAATAAGTAGGTGTAATTATTGATTTTATATGTTATCTATTTGTCTATACATATAGACAAATAGATAAAAAGATCTGATATATATAATATAAAATATATTATATAAGATATAATAAACAATAAATTAATCAATCATTCAAAATATTAACATTTGTTTGGAGGTTCAGTGATTTGTCATTATAGAACACTCTAGGTGGAAGGAGCAGGTATATGAATATGAATTTAAATATAAGGAAGATTGACAAGTTTCCAGATCTGCTTTGCACTAAACTCTATTATTTTTTTTTAAATACGCTATTACTCCTTTGTCTCTAGGGGTACTCACATTATACCTATAGGGAATTGAATTTGATGACATGTTTAAATGTACAACTAAGAAAGGATATCATCAAAAGTAAGTGCTTACAAACAAGGGTGTTATTGCAAATCTATTGCCATGAACTCAGCGTTTTAAAGCGGAAATAAACTTTAAATTGCTACAGTAAAATTGTTAAATGCATTAGTTGATAATTATGTTTAATACTGGTGTATTTATTAAAATTAATACTGATTTTTTGTTTTGTCTAGAATGGTTCCTTCTTGTGAACTTCTGACTATTAAAGAATGTATAAGTGATCATTGCTAACAGACTGAAGAAGTATATTCCTGTGATAATTTTAATATGCTCGATTTGCCTGAATTCTTTTTAATTACAAGAAACAGTTCACCTTTTTAAATTATAAGAGCCATTCTCACTGGTTCACTTTTTTTATATTGGAAGATTTATGTAGGACTTAAAAACAGCCTATATTTGTTTATAAGTACTACCAGTACTTAATAATTCATTACTTTACGGAACTTGCTATTTATTTTCTAAAAGTTAGAATATATTTAGTCTAAAATGAGATTTACCTTACATTGTAAGTTTTTGGTTTATCTATGAAAGCATTTATTTTAATAGATTAAGCTACATAACAATATAACAGTTAACATAATAGCCATTGTAAAAGGTATTGTACTTCATTAAATATAGAAAGTATATTCCACAAATGTTGATTATTGAATATGATTTATAAGAATTTTATATAATTCTTGCATATAGTGTTATAAAAAAATAGATTTTATTATTTAATATATGAAATGAGATATGCTCATTGCAGTAAGTTATTAAATTATTAGATTCTCTTTTTGTGTTTAAAACAAAAACATTTTAATAATAACAAATAAAACAATCATTGTATTGAATGATTTTAACTACTATTTTTATATCCATTCCTAAGTTGTGTATTAATAAAATGAGTTAATTTTTACTTGAAATTTTATTTTATTATTGTTTAGAAACCTGAATCATTCAAACATCTCACACATCCAGATTGAAGTAACATAATTCCTTAATAACCTAAGTAATATATGTATATAAGGTTACTCAGTACTGACTACAAACTGGCAAAAATCTTTAGAGAACACGGGATCTTATTCATGTATGCACATTGCTTGATCACAATCATTAGCATAATAGAATGATAGCAGAACACGGTGACATTAACTTACATTTTTTAACACTGATTACATTTTTTTTGCAGTTTTCTTGATGAAATTTATACCAACTTCCCAATGCTCATTATCCTCTTACTTGTTCCCCCATGTAGTAACCCATTGTTCATTATGTAGTAAGTACATTGGTAATTATACCTTTCTTTTGGCTCTTTTAGCTCAGCAATATTAATTCTTTGTGTAACTTAAGTTCTATTCTTTATCTCCCTCAAGACTTTTGCTTTAATTCTTGAAACAATTAGATAGTTGTCTGAGTCAATACTAGCACTCCTAAAAACTTCTGTATTAACTAAATTTAACTTATGCTTGACACATTTCAGAATGTATTCTAATTAATTCACTGTTTTATTATCCTAGAAACTCTAAGTTCTATTATAATGTTTCTTACTCTTGAGGTAGGTTGCTTCCAAAGTTCATACTTTTTGCTGCTGCTTAGTTTATATATCAATGACCATAATTGATACTTTATGCTGACTACGTTTACGTCTCATTGGCAGAGATACCTTTTCTTTCCCTTAGCTTGCTTAATTGAAATTAGCCACTATTTTTATTATTTTAGGTAGCTTATAAAGTAAAAAAATATATAATCAATACTATATTAGATTTACACATAAATTTTCATACCTTTTTAACTGAAACATGATTGGAACATACATTGACCAGTCAAGAATATAAAATTTTATATAAATTTGGGAATGGGTCCAAAGAATTATACTATTTATATTTTTAATTTTATTTACTTAACAAATTTTAAAACTAGCTTTTAATATTGAACTTCATAATTATTTTAGAATTTAAATGGTTTATAAGTCATACATTCATGATAAAAGCAATGATATAATAAAATCTCCTTATTTTATTTTCCATTGGGAAATAATTGTTACCCTGTCATGATAAAAATTACTTTTTGGTTTGATAACAATGCAACTTAATATCTGAAACAGTAATATTCTTTACATTGATATTAAGTTTAACTTTTTGTTTTCTAATTGATACATATTATAGCCTCAGTAAAATAATTCGTACGAATCATGATTCAGGATTATTACAGAAAATGCATCTTAGATAGAATAATTAAGAAGCATTTACCTTTGTTTGTAATAAATTTACAGACTTTCTGTAGTGGCTTTGTTTTGTTTCTCCTGAATTACTTCAATAGTTAATTCTTAATATTTGTCACTCTTAGATTCCAATCATTATTTTATAATCAGTTTCACTATACATTCTTTTTTTTTTATTGTTGTATCTTTCAATAATAGAAATATGTGTTTTTACAGTTCTTTTAACATCAAATGAGAGATTTTCAACCGGTTTAAATGTTTTTTCTCAAAGAACTACATTTTTATAGCATGTTTTACATACCAAAATAAAATATTATTGTCTCATTACATCATACCAAAGATAAATATTTTTTCGAACAAAATTACGTGTAAAGTCCATTAGTTAAAGTCATCATTAAAATATATATTAGTTAAATACATATGATTATAAGTTATTTTTACTAAAATGTATTATTTTAGTGTTAAAAGGAATTAAAATTTACTTTTAAAATAGAAATATATTTCTTCTAAAACTGGGAAATTTTCGGTCAAAATTTTAATCACTCAAAAAAGGTTAAAGAAGAAACAAGTATAGCATTTTCAAAAGTAGCGACAACTGATCAGTTGGGCGTAAATCAGTAATTGTTAATATCGTCCTCTATCCCACATATCTTTCTTTCACTTATTTATAGTGATCCTATTTATTGTCATTCTTTAAAGATTAAATGACTTTTATATACGTTTTTTTTTTTTTTTTTTTACAAATAGAATATGTGGTTATAATGTTCAATGATAGATAAAAATTTGTTTCGGATTGATGATTTGTTTATTCCAATACAACGAAGATCTTCTTCATCCATTGTTAAAAATGTTCTAAAACTTATCTGCAAATAATTCAAACACATATTTATTTGAAATAGAGAGACATATATTTTTATTTCAGATGAGTATTCAACAGATGTTTTATTTATACCTGTTGCTCTTTAAAAATCGGCCAATACTGTTGTAATTTTGCTATTTCAAAAATTGACTTTAATACACTAGCATCATCATTATTCTTATTAGTAACATTTTGTTTCTTTTTATTATCTAAGGATCTTGACCTCCTTAAAACAAAAAAGTAATTATAAAAAAAAATGTTTAAAATTTTAAAACATGATTATAAGTCAAAAGTTTTATACATTAAGAAACATTACTTAGCTCTCATTGTTTTTTTTATTAGATGAATATATTTTTTAGGAGATGAAACTTTTTTTATAGGAGAAAAACATAAAGTAGGTGTAAGGGGGTGTGATGGCAACGGAGGCAAACTCAATTGATTTGCTTCATTTTCAAGTGTTAATTCAGGTATTTTAAGTTCTAAGAGTGGGAATGAAAGCTTTAGAGCATAACATATTGAAGAGAATGAAGCCTTGCTAGTCAATTTACAATTGGCACCATGGGAAATAAGTTTTTTCGCTGTTGTGATGTAACCACCACATATAGCAAGCATCAAGGGTGTCATGCCTGTAATTAAAGTTATTTGTGAATAATAACTCATTTATAATGTTTGAAAAATCACTGAAGTATTTTGTTTAAAAACAAATAATAATAATTACCTGATTTCTCTATAGCAGCGTTTAATTGTTCAGGATTATGTGAAATAATTAATTTCATTAACTCTTCATTTCCAATTGAAGCAATAATGGCAAGTAAAGGCATGTGACCAAGATAGTTATTGCTAGACTCATAATTAAAATTTTTACTGAGCAAATATTCCATCATGCTATATCCACCATAAATAGCCAATGTAAGTATGTTAAAACCTTTGTAACAAAAAAATTATAGATTACCTTATTATTTTTATTAAGATAACTGAAAAGTCTCTGCTGATATACGATTGCAATTTATATATGATATCACAAAATATGAATTATTAAATTTATTTCCTCTGTTTATTTAATTTTATTGATATTATTGAAGCTAGATTAAAATGGCTGACAGTTCTGAAAAATAAAATAAAAAATATTAAGAAAATGTTTCTAAACTTTATGATTTAATATAGAAGAAATATATATTTTTGTTATCACATCCCCAACCATCATCTTTTAATTTTTAATATATAAAATGAACAATTAACGTTGGATAGTTCAAAAATAATCAATTCACTTACATAAATTACAGCTATCATTATATCTATATAATTTTTCAAATACTTAATTTTGACTACGCAATTTTTGTAAATTTATCAGGAAACACTTGTCGCTTAAAATTAGAATTTTATGTAATAAATAATAATTGTGTTGTTAATGAATTAAATTTATTATTTGAATTTTCATCATTCATAGAAATATTTTTTATTTTATTTTCAAAAATTAATTAAAAGTGATATTCTATCGTATTACATCATCATCTATTCATTAAACAATAAAACTTAAAATGAAACTCATTGCACTTGTTGATATCATATTTAAAAAACAAGCAAATGATAAAGAAATAAATAGTTTTAAACAATTTACTCTATGTAGATTTATTGAAAAGTATTTATTTACCATAAACATCATGGCAGTTAACATCAGCATTATATTTTATTAACATATCAACTATGTTTTTATAACCAGCATAAGAAGCTAACATAATTGGTGTTCTGCCAAAACAGTCCTTAAGATTTATTTGTGCATCATGTAGTAGTAGAGTTTCTACTAGTTTTTCCATTCCCATTTGACAAGCCAAATGCATTAAAGTTCTATCTTCCTCATCAGTAGTGTTTATATTGAATTCTGAAAAAATGCATATATTCTTTGTTTTTAATTATATATAATCAATGGTGAATGATATAAATGTAATCATTTGTAACCTGTGAGTGAAATAGCTTTTAATAATTTTTTAATGATGTTTTCTTCTGTCATACACGTCTGTATTTTCTCATCCATTGTTGAGGATGCTATTCTGATGATAATAGGTTCATGACCGGCAGTAATATTGATTTTAACACATGCTAATGGAAATTAAATCCGATTCTGTTCAAAGTTCCTTGTGCATAACAACAATTAATACGGCAACATGAAATATACGCCTATCAATACGCTGGATGAGATTAAGTAACAACGAAAAACCATAACATTATCGGAATGTTGTTCCAATATTTCATAAAAAGCCCTTGGATGCGAAATATTCATACGATATTTGTTTTCTAGTTGTTATAACATTTTCTCAACTTTTTGTTTTAACTTGAGTTTTCCCTTAAGGGATGTTTAAAATTAATTCCTCAGAAATTTACTAATGCAAGTCATATAGATGATAAATTAATTCGTTCTAGATATAACATTACCTATATAGTTAACTGATATGCGCCTAGAAAATCATACTCAAATTCATACTAGAAACGTGAACTTGACCAGAAAATCTATTATTGAGGATCAACGAGAGTAAAACATTTGCATTAAAGTTTTATGTAGAACGAGGTTTAATTTTAACTAGTTATTCAAATTTTCATGAAGTTTAATTTGTTATATGATTTTATTTAACAATTTGGCGGTTTAGTAATTTTCTTTGTTTCGATAGGTCTATTAACGACGCCTACGGTCAAACTTGTTTCGTTTTCAACTTATGTTCGATTTACTATAGAATGAATGGTACTGGTCCCTTAGCGAATGAATTTTCGTTACCATTTCTCAAATTTGTTAGCAGAGCCACTTGATTTCGTTACCAGGATCGTCGCGTGGAGTGTGGGTGCCAAGAGTGAGATTTTACAAGAAACCAACTTCCCATCCTCCGAATTTTTTTTTTTTTTTATATTCTAAAAGAACAAAACAAAACGAAAAATCTCATACAATAAATTTAGTCAACATTTTTGCCCCTTCCTAGTCACACTATATAGTTCCATTTTTTTTTTTAATTTCCCTTCTGGTCGTTCAGATTTTTTTCGTTTTTTTTAAACTAAAAAATCCACCCAAATATATACAAAAAAATACGTAATACTATATGTAACTACTAGTTTGATATTTGT
The DNA here is from genome assembly GCA_928085145.1 of Nezara viridula. Lineage (NCBI taxonomy): Eukaryota > Metazoa > Arthropoda > Insecta > Hemiptera > Pentatomidae > Nezara > Nezara viridula. The sequence goes on from OV725082.1 coordinate 105,897,743, forward strand.
TTTACTTATAAAAAAAATAGATTAAATTGTGATTCGGTGTTAATTGATGAAAATTCTTTCATATCAATCAAATGGCTGCCTCTGGATAATTTGCAGCAGTTGGTTCGTTGAAGGTGATTTAGATGACTTTTTTTGCAAGTTTTGGGTTTATCTCGACAATAACTTGATGGATGTTAGTTTTTAGGTTTGTTGATATTGACACGACTCTTAAAAAAGCCACAAAAAGAAATTCAGTGACGTTAAATAATGATATTGGCGGCCAGTTGACGTTACCGTGATTTGAAATAATGCGACCTCTGAACTTTAAAGTAAAAACAACTGATGTCCACGATGTGTGGTATATTATGCTGTCTTGCTGAAATCACATGTCTTCCACATCAATACCCTCAATTTTGTGCCAAAAATAATCGGTTCTCGTGCGCTTATAGCACTCAAAAAAAAAAAAAGTAAATCCAAATTACGCTTCCTGACCACAATGCTCACAACGCACTAACTTTTTGAGCATGCAATGGTATCTCCTGTATCAAATGAAGACTTTCCTCACCCCAAATGCGGCAAATCACGGAACAGACTTGCTAGTGTGATTTTATATAATCTAAGATTTTTTAAATTATACTTTCGCTTGCGGTTTTTTTGAGAAAAATAGAACAAACAAATATCTCAGAGAGATTTTTATGTTATCGACCTTGGGGAGGAAAGACACCCCTGGTGCCATGCTGTTATTTATTTCGTAACTTCCTCTTCAAATCATCCCGAATTCCAAAGATATTCTCATCAGTATAAACTAGAGAAAAATTATGGTGGCAAAGAATACACACACACATATATATATATTAGATACTTCATAATATTCCACGTTCTTTCTGAGGACCATCTCCAGTAACATAGTTAGGTCTATCGGCGTCCGGGAAAAATTTCATGTTTGCTGCTTCCTCCTGCAATATTAGCTTCGTAATTTGTGATGATTACTAAAGTAAACGAATGCTCAACTTAAAACCAATAAAATATTTTTTCTTATCGGAACCTAAAGGAAAAGAGAGAGAAAAATAAAGTTTCATCTGTTGTACAACAGATAGCAGCACTAACTAAAACAATTTTTTACTTGTGTTTTTTATTTACCAACTCTTCTAATATCTAGAAAACTTGCTAGTTTTTGTTTTGAAGATTCTTGGACCTTTTATTTTTCATTTATTTATTTTATTTTTTTAATAAACATAATGAAATGGCAGACCACGCATTGGAATTTAAAAAGATATATGATATTCCAGATTTATCTTTTCTTGAAAATAAAATGCGTGAAAAAATATATGAACTAGAAAGAAAAAGGGTAAGTCATATCAAACTGTGAATAATTATGATTCATTGCTATAAGTAAATATATTGTAATAGAATAGTATCATTTTTCTCAAAAAGTAAATGAAGTCTAATATTTGATTAACCGAATATTTTACTATTCATAAAAGTAGCAATTTACTAAATTCTGATAATAGTTTTCTCCTAATGTCACAATGAAAATCATTGATTTGAATGAAATGTCAAAAGGGAAAAGATGAATTCATTATAATTAAATGTTATAAAGAAATAAACTTATTTAGAATGTATGAATATGTTATTTATAATATTTCTACATTCTAAATAAGTTTTTTCTTTATAAAATTTAATTAAAATGAATTAATATTTTTCCTTCTGACATTTCATTCAACTCCATTAATACCTCCATTGTGACATTTAGAGAAAACTGTTATCATAATTTCAGACTGTTTGAAAAAAGGTTTTGGAAATGTTAATATCAATTAATTATAGTGCTTAATGTTTAAGAAACTTGTGGATGAATGTAGAGCTACTATAACTAAACTTGATGCAGACAAGCATGATCAAGCACAGCGTGCAGAAAAAGCAGAAAGAGAGCTCTCTGAAGTAAAAATTCATTTAGAAGTTGCAATTAAGGCTGCAAGGGAAGCAGAAGCTGAACGTTCTTCTGCCAAAGAAAGGCTTGCAAGGCAAGGAGCTCAACTTGAAGCTGCTTCTAAAGAAAGAGATCTTCTTCAGCAGCTTAACAGAAATCAACAGGTGAAGGAAATTAAAGTTAAATTCTGGCTGTTATCAAAATTATAAAAAAATATTTTTTTTAGTATTGAATTTATACATCTATTTATAATAAAAGAGTTTGAACATGAAATTTCCTGTTTTACAATATCTAATAAATTTGTTTACCAAAGTTAAAATTACAAAAATTAGCTTCAGCAATAGCTCAAATTCATGACAATAACCGGATTGAGCATTTGCTTTAACTAATGAATGTCGATTAACATATGAAATTATTGTTGGATAAATATGTCAGAACAGAGGTAATTACTTTTTTAGCAATAAATTTGTTTCACGATAATAATTATTACAATGCATATTTTTATTGTATGTTATCACTATGTTACCAACTGATGTCACCTTAAGTATGACTTCTTTCAAATCCTTGCGACAATCAAAATTTCTCTAGCAACTTTTATATTATCAATAATAATAATAAACTTTATCATTATAAATATTTTAAGTTTTTGCTTTTCAGTTAGAAATAACAAATCTCCAAAGAGAACTCGAAGAATCCAAGGCCAAAATGAAATCCCAATCTTATATAATGGATGCTATTCAAAAGAAGGATGCTCAAATACGTACAACACTTGAAACTCTCAAATGGTATTATTACTAATTCTATTTAAATTACAATAACTATCAGTATCAATTTGTGAAATGTTTATTTTATATAATGATCTATAGATTATTTATTATTTTGGGGGGTCCATACATATACTGTAGGCCTTATAAAATGAAAACACAATTAAATTGTAATTTCCAAAGAATAGTTAAACACGTTTTACAAGACTGCTCTATATTGAAAACTATAAGGGAAAAATTGGACATGGCACCAAATGTAAAAGAAAATTTAGCAGTGAAAGAGCAGTAAAAAATACATTCACATCTTAAAAATTGTGAAGTTTAATTTGAAAGTGCTGCAATTGACACTGCATGTTAGAGGCAAAATATTAATAATCATAATAATAAATAAAGTAAAAATTATATATAAAGCTTATTTAGGTAATATGTATAAGTATCTTCATTTTTCTTTGAATGGTGACAATTTTAATTGATATCTACATAATAGTTATATATACAAAAAATAAAAATGTGTTTGTTTCTTTAATTTAATTTATTAATATACTTTACATTGGAAAATTTTATTTTTATTTTCTTGATTTTTTTTTTTATCTCTCAAAACGTTGTATATTGTCAAGTTACATTTATTGTTTGACGTACAGTTATTTTTAATGTTCTTTGTTAATAGTGAAGTATTAAAATTAGAGAACAGCCAAGTTAAATTAAAAGAAATATGTTCTAAAATTACAAATATAAGCAAAGCAGTTCTAACCATTTGGAATCAAAGAAATACTGAACTGTTATGCTTAAGGACTGAAAAATCAGAACTTGAAAACAGTGTGATATCATTAAAAGGTAAATTTTACTCTCTCACTTCCAGTTTTAAATATATTTTAATCACAAATATTGAATTAAATTAAGAATATGAAACTTACAATTAGTAAAATAAGTATCTTATTAGCTGATTTTCTATTAAAGTCATTTATAAATATTATTTTAAAAAAATGGTTTTTAATCCTTTAAAGTATGTTATTTTTCTCGATTTAGATTTTAATAAGCTTTAACTGATTGTGGTTTGTCTTGATACAAATGGAAAATATATTCTGATTCGAATATCTGTTCATAATTAGAAACAATCGTTTTAAGCTCTAAATACACTTATTGTGAGTACATGAATTTTAATGTTTTTTCTAATTTATTTTAGTTAAGATGAGAAGTTTCATTGACGATAATTCAAAATGTTTAGAAAAGGAGCCTATCCACAGTGATCAAATCCTAGAGGTAATGTTAGAAAAATATTATTTACTTCAAGTAACAGTAACAGTAATATAATAAAATAATGATTAAACATTTCCTTCTTGAACCCCTTCTCTCGCTCCTCCCCCCCCCCCCAAAAAAAAAAAAAAAACAAACAAACAAATTAATTAAAAAAGTGGATAAAACAAAAAGGTTTTCTAATTTTTATTAAAATATTTAATTTTTGTTGTAAAATTATTGGTTGTGGTTGATGTTTGAAATGTGTGGAAGAGAAGAATGTCCAGCTTCTTTAATCTGATGGCAGTCCTAGTTCTCCATGTTTCTGTTTATAATTAAATCATTGCAGACAAATGTGTTTTATATGGATAAAGCAATACATATTTAATGCCATTTTAGCAATCATTAGGTATAAACATAATTTTTTTTTGTCTTACTGATTTTTTATATTTTAAGTGGGAAGTGGCACAACAAGAAATGCAGAATAGAATCGAAGATAATAACAAAGAAATAAGCTGCCTTCAGTCTTCTTTAGACTCAGCTTTAGCTACTGTGGCTAAATACCAAGCTGTTGATGTTGAAAATTCTAAAATTATAAGGTAATTTTTTCATTTACTAATTTTTTAGTAAACTAAGTTTAATTTACTATTTTGTTCTTTAATTGAAATAAGATAGTAGTTAATAGTAAACTCCAGAAATTCTATGAACATGGCATCATGCAGTTAGTGAAAAGATGGGAAAAAGTCATATTAAATAATGGTCAATATTTTATAGAGTAAAATAAATTTTATGTCTATAATACATGGAGTTTTATTTCACTCTGAAAAACCGAAAGGACTTATTTTCCGATCCAATACATTTACTCCACTTTTACAAAAAATGTCTCGTTTAATAAGTTTTGAGCCCATATTAATTAAGTTGAGGTTTATTTGGAAAAATTTTAAGATTTGCCTCAATTTATGTAAAGAAACAATGTGATTTCCTAGCTAGTGACCTTAAAGTACCCGTGTTTACTACAAAAATTACTACAATTAACTGTTCCAAAGCTTTTATTTCTAGTTTTCCTGTGATATGGGATGTATTTTAATAAACATAATTGCCTAAAAACACATATTTTTTTTCATAAATAAATATTTTTTGAAATAGTTTTCAAATAAGGTGGTTGTGAAATTGTGTTTTCCTCCCAGATCTCTGCCATAGGAATTGATATGTATTAATCAGTGACAAACGTAATGTTTCTTACTAAAATTTATGTTTAAAATAAAGAATCCTACTGATTGCTACTGTTATTTTCATGAAAACGTAAATATTACTGCTCGAAACATTAAATTTGTCACTTATAAATACACATCAATTCCTATGACTGAAATATGGGAAAAAAACACAATTTCACAACCACCTCACATGAATTTTTTTTTTTTTATTTATATAAAAAACATTTGTTTTTAGGCAATTATGTTTATTGAAATACATCCCATATCATGGAAAAACAATAAATAAAAGCTTTTCAACGGTTAATTGTAGTCATTTTTGGCAGAAAACCTGGGTACTTTAAGGTTACTGGGTAGGAAATCACATCATTTCTTTATACGACTTGAGGTGAATCTAAAATTTTTTCCAAATAAACTTCAACTTAATTAATATATGGACTTAAAGCTTATTAAATGAGAAAGTTTTTGTAGAAGTGGGGTAAATGTAGTACAGTTAAAAAGTGATGAAAAAAAATCATAAATAATTTATTACTTTTTTTAAAACGAAACTTAGCTGTGTTTGTCTTCCAAAAGTCTTCTTTAACAAGGACAAACTCTAGTTAGTTTTAACAAGGACAAACTCTACTTTCGTTTAAAGTAAATTTTGTCTAGTTTACTATGAAGCAATGTTTAATTACCCAAATCAAGTATCTTTTTTAGCTATTGCTTCTTATTCAACAAAAACTGTTATTTGCTTAAAAACACAAATCTTAAATTTTCTACTTTTCTGCTGGAAATTGTTGATATGAACTTTTTTGTAGATCTTGATGTCTACTATCAATATTTTAAATATTTCCCTCTACTTATGGAACACGCTATATAGTCATACCTACATACAATTTTTTTTTATGATATAAAATATTTTATTGTTTACTTTGGCATTAATACTTGTATTATACTTTAAACATATTTTTATTATTTTTTTGTCTATAGAAGATTGGAAGAAGAATTGAAAAAGAGTTTGTTTGATCAAAAGGAAAGCAAGAGTGTGCAAACAGAGGAAGAAAAGAAAATTGAAAAATTTAGTGCAAGACCACCCATCTCCTGTTCAGAAATTCAGTCCTCAGAAGTTGATACCCATGAAGAGAGTGTTACTAGTTCTTGAAAAAACTAAATGTACTCACCTGTACTTTAATTTAAAAATAATAACATTTCGTATAACATAATAACATTTCTTCTTATAATTAATAAAAAAAATTTTCAATTCTTCTGATTTCTAATTCCTGTTATGTTCATTGTTCTATTCTTGCATTTTATTTATTTAATGCTATTTTAGCTTTTCATCAAGTATAAAGGTACATGGTATGTGCCTGAGAGCATGGGTTTGTGTGTTAACAGCATAGCTCAAAAACGAAAAGTCATACCAAACTGATATTACATATTTAATGTTTGTAGATGCCTTGAATGTTACAGCATCTTTTTCGTCAAAATCGGCAAACCGGAAATGGCACTTTATATAATCGATAGAACAGTTTTAATTATTTTCTCGAATATGGCTCTAACGATTTTGATTAAACTCTCTAATTTCTCTGGAACGAAATTTCACTGACATGTACAAATATTAAACGATTAGAAAAAAAATGTTTTTCCCATTTTGTTGGAAGCTTCAGCTCGAAAACCTCCTTCTCTACCTTAGAAGATACGCCAGTGTAAGGAAGCGCCTGTTGGAAAGGATTAACTGCCAAGAGGGGAAGTATGGTGTGCAAGTATTGTATAAGGGGATTACCACCATCCCCCCGTCAAAGCTGACCACGGACCGAACACATGCTCATTTTGAAGTACCGACAACTCTCGAATCGAACTAAGGCATGTTTATTCATTCCATACCCTCTGTACTCATTTGAGCAAACCAGGACAAACTCGTGCTCATTCGAGGCACGAATGCTCAAATGTATACTCGGCCTTACCACTCTCGGCCATCACTGTCGCATCCGCAAACGTTTAGCAGAAGTCATCCGAGAGGCAAAAGACACTGACAGCTTTAGGCATTAGTCGCCCCATTTTCGTTAAAAGCACCTTAACCTTTCGCCATAAAAACCTACTCTCCTAGAAGAGGGGTCCCCAAAATACGGCTCGCGAAGATTTCTTTGATTACATGGTAAAATTTTAAAAATACGAAATTTAGTTCACAAGCTATGACTCGCGGGGCTTGGTGGAGGTCTCAATGCGGCCCGCGAGATTGGTCTTAAAAAGATTGAAGACCCCTATCCCTGAACAATCGAGAGGAATATGAGATAGCTGAAGATTGGCGAGTATTACTTTATATTTGAATTGTATTTCAATTAGTTAATTTATTAATACGTTACAATTAATTCATCTTGTTAACTTTTTCATTTTTGAAAAATTTTCAACAAATGGTAAGCGCTACCCGATGTGCGGCCCTAAGGCTGGCATTGGTAAAAGATTTACAATTTTAGTTCCTCTCTAAAGTGAGCTCCCATACATTAATCCCTAGTGATTTTTGGTCCTTTTTATTGAATATGGATTATCGTTCCAGAAACCTCATTACAGACCTGCTATTCATCCTGCTGGAGGCCTTTACCATTATGAAAGTCTTTATATCACCCTCCGCAAATGGGAACAAATTTGTAACTTTAACAATGATACAATAAGACTTTTGCTTATTGTATTTTCTTCGTTATTATCCAGAATTAGCAATTGCTGACCTGAAGAAGTCAGAAAAGAATAAACACATTGTCTTTGGGTAATGTACAGAATGAAACTAAGGACCACCTGCCTGAAAAAGTTTATTAAATATAGAATACAATGGTGGAATCATCTCAAACTGAGGTAAGTAACATAAACTTTAAAAACAGTGATATAAACAATGAAGACGGCTCCTGGGAACTGGTTATTGGTCGTAAAAGACCTATGATAGATTCGAGCGAGCCAAGAGCTCAAAAACGACCGACAGAATCTATCCCAACCTCGAACAGTTTTCAGGTTCTAACCAACATAACTAATTTACAAACAGAAAAAGTTAGAAGAACGCCTCAAAACGATAAAACTCCACCAATTTTTATAAACGGTGTTGAGAATTACCATGCATTAGTCTCATTTCTGGAAAACGAAACGGGTACTAATATGTTTAAAACGAAGTCTACATTGAAAGGTGTCACTGTGTACCCAGAAAATCCTGACGTTTATCGAAAATTAAATTCTAGCCTGCGAAATAAAGGTGCCGACTTCCATACTTACCAACTTCCACAGGACAAATGTCCAAGGATTGTTGTTACACATCTTCACCATGGAACACCAGTCGATATCATTAAAGAAGAATTTAAAAAATTGGGTTACGAAGCCACCAATGTAGTTAACGTCATATCTCGATTTAAAAAACCCCTTCCTATGTTCTTTGTGGACATTACAAAAGAGACATTTAGAGAAGAAATTTTTAATGTTGAATTTCTATATTACTCACATATTAAAATTGAGGAACCGCGTCAAAAGAGAAATATTCCTCAGTGTGTTCGGTGCCAGCAGTATGGGCACACTAAAACTTATTGCAACCATCGACCACGATGCGTAAAGTGCGGTGAATATCATGAAACCAGCTCATGTTTGAAAACCAGAGATACTCCCGCGAAATGCGCCAACTGTGCCGGTCAGCACCCCGCTAATTACAGAGGCTGCCAGACGCTGAGAGACCTCAGGGTTCAGCGCAATGCAAGAAATCGTCTTCAGCGTTCCACAGTAGCAGAGCCAGCGCAGGGACCTCCAGGCATGCATGAATTCCCCCCAATGCGGCAACGTCACAACCAAGGGGAACCACAAATCATCGCAGAATCTCCGCAACAACAAAATCAAACATCATCTAGTTCAGCACCCCCGAACCAGAAAACATGTACAGGTACGAGGAGAGGCATTACCCAACCGATACCTCCGGTAGATAATGGCTCTTCCCAATTATTTAATATAATTAATGGATTAAATAACCTAATCCAGCCCCTTTTCATTCTTCTTCAACAACTGTCACAGGTTACACAGGTCTGGTGCCCAAATTATGGCCCACAATAATTTAACTGTAGGCTCCTTGTCAGTTCTTCTATGGAATGCCAACGGACTGAAACAGCACAGTACTGAACTCGACTTATACTTGCACGAAAAACGGATCGACGTAGCACTCATTACAGAAACACACCTGAAATCTCGATCAAAAATTTACATTCAGGATTACACAATTTATAGAACTGATCACCCAGATAAAACCGCACATGGAGGAACAGCTATACTCGTTAAAAATTCACTGAAACACAATCCCGTAGACTTACCCATTACACCCGACATACAATCGACAGGAATAACACTATAAAAATCCTTCTACAGTCTCCTTATCATGATTTTCCTCACATAGAATACATGTTCGTTGAAATCTCCTCTCTTTCCTCTCCTCTGTTGTATGCCGTAATTTATCACCCTCCTCGTGTTCCATTTGACAACCTCTTTGAATCTTCCCTCATTAACCTGGTCTCCAACTACACCAATATTATTATTACCGGTGATTTTAACGTGAACATGCTTTCACATTCTCCCGAAAAATATTTCCTTACCGACCTGTTGTTTTCCCTTAATCTTCATCTTGTTTCTTATTCTCCTACCCACCACACGCAATTTTCCGATACTTGGTTAGATCTTTATATCTCTGACTCCCCCATCAAAATCCTTTCTTCTTCTCAACACCCAGTTCCATTTCTTTCATCACATGACCTGATCCAAATTACATACGACCTACCCGTAAAATCCTTCACTCCCAAAATAGTTTCATACCGCCATTTAAACCTTCTTTCCTATGAACCCCTTCAACCAGACCTTAATTCTCAGCAATGGGACACCATATATTCCTACAACTCCATTGATCCTATGGTATCCACCCTGACCTCAAACCTACAATCTATATTAGAAATCCACGCTCCTCTGAAAACCAAAACCTTACGCCGCCCCACTGCACCTTGGCTGACCCGTGAGATAAAGGAAATGATGAGGGGAAGAGATGCAGCAAGGCGCAAATACCGTCGAACCCGTCTAGCTGTGGATTATGTGTCTTTCAAGGCGCTTCGCAATGGAACCCAATCCGCAGTCCGTCTTACTAAAACCACCTACTTCCATAATGCCCTGTCCAATGCTCCCGAACCCAAATCTAAATGGAAAATACTCCGCAACCTATCCATACCAGAGTCCATTAATCGTAGTTCCTTCGATCTTTCTCCAGATGATCTCAATAACCATTTCTTATCCTTTACTCACTCTTCCCCTCATACTTTCGACATTAAACATCACAAATTCAATCCTGAAGACTTCTTTTTCTCCCACGTGTCCTATGATGAATTACTTTCCACCATCCTAAAATCCCACACCAATGATTATGGTTCCGACAATATTCCTGTAAAACTAATATAATCCACCCTTCCTGACCTTATTTCTGTTCTTTATCATATCTACAATTTTTCACTGCAGAACTCCATATTCCAATCCTCCTGGAAAACCGCCCTAGTCCGACCTTTGAATAAAATTGCCAATCCTACCTCACTGCACGACTTCCGTCCTATTTCTCTCCTATCCAACCTCTCAAAGCCGCTAGAACACCTTGTCCAAAATCAGCTCCTAGAGGAACGTTCCTTTATCAACCCATGCCAATCTGGCTTCCGACCCGGCTATTCAACGCAATCTGCTCTCCTTAAAATAACCCATGACCTACAAAACTCCATTGAACACCAAAACCTTACTATCCTCATCCTTCTAGATTTTTCCAAAGCGTTTGATACAGTTGACCATAACATCCTTCTTACCAAATTGCAAAACCTTCCTCTATCCAACAGTGTCCTGCATTGGTTCAAATCCTTCCTTTCCAATCGATCCCAGTATGTAGTAGTCCCTCATCAACCTCCTTCAAACACACTTCCCTTCTCCTGTGGTGTCCCTCAGGGTTCCTCTCTCTCTCCTACTCTGTTTGCTATTTACATCAATGATCTTCCCCTCCAGATCCGTCACTCCCGATACCACATCTATGCAGATGATTTCCAAATATACCTTTCCTTTCCGCCCTCCGACCTATTATCTGCCACAGAAAAACTTCAAGAAGACTTAGATGGAATTTGTGACTGGGCAAGAACAAACAAGCTGAAGTTGAATGCGGATAAGACAAAGGCAATCTTAATAGGCTCCAATCACCTCCTTAAAACTGTCCCTACTATTCCAACTCTGTTCCTACATAATAACCCATCAAATTTCACCCCACCATCAAAAATCTTGGAATAACCATTGATCAAACGCTTTCTTGGAAAAATCATATATCCAATATTTCCCGCCGTACCATTTCCATCCTAAAACGTCTTAACTACTCCCGTCACCTATTTCCTTTTGAAACCCGTAGGCTCCTAGTCACTTCCTTAATTTTTCCCCACTTTGACTATTGCTGTACGGTATATGGGGGCCTCTCTGGGGATCTCGAGGCGAAACTAAAACGTTTGATAAATTGCTTTGTACGATTCATCTTCGGGATCCCAAGGGACGCCTCTGTTTCCCATTTTTACGCGGAGTTAAAGTGGCTTTATCCTTCCTACCGTCGTAAGTATTTCCTGGCATCCTTCCTCTTTCAAGTCATCCAATCCCACCGTCCCTCATACATCTCCGAGCTCCTTCAATTCAAATCCTCTGTTCGTTCCCGCAATACTCGTTCCCGGTCTTCTGATTTATACATAAGGGCCCACCGAACCGCTGCTTTCGACAAATCGTTCATTATCCGATCCTCATCTCTATGGAACTCCATCCCTTCCCATATCCGTCAATCTAAAACCCTTCCTCCCTTTAAATCCCGCCTGTTCAATCATTTCTTATCCATCCAGTCCCCATAAAATCGTAAATAGATACTACTGAAAATATGTACATAAATTATTAGTTCGTTCTTCATTATTTGTACTCCAATTTTTGTTTATCTATTTTTTTTTTCTCTTTTATTATCAACTGATCAAAATTGGAAAGCAACTTATATGTATATGTGTATATATATATATATATATATATATATATTTATTTTAACCAAGACTGTTCAATTACTCTGTATTTTTATTTATATATCTCTGAGGTTCCTTAGCTCTCATTTCTGTCTTCCTGTATTATTCTAAAGGGACTCGTCCCAGAATAAATAAAGTATTATTATTATTATACACTAAACACTACACTATAACATTTGCCTCAGTTTACTGTTCCCCTAGGTACAAGCTTACACCCACGATGTTTTCTGAGTACCATTTGCCGTCAATACAAGCTCTGATCTTTGTTCTGATCACTCCTCAGTGCACATGGTTCTCTTCGACGCGCCTTCCGAAGCACAAAAAAGACCTAGGCTCATAAAAGGCTGCATGGACTGGGACGCATATAGAGACCATTTGAACACCAATCTTTCTGTTCCAGGTTCAATTAAAAATCATGAGGAATTAGAAGAAGCTGTTGAAAAATTCACAAACAGCATACAAGATGCAGCATGGGCCTCATCAACATCCAGGCCACAAAAAGCAGCGAACTTGCCCCATTATCCTATGTACATAAGGGACTTGATCAGAGCAAAGAGAAAAGCACGTAAAGTATGGTAGACTAATAGACTTCCATCAGATAGAAAAACTTTTAACAGATTGAACAACGAACTCAAAAGACATATTCAAAAATTCAAAAGCACAAACTACGACAATTTTATTAACAACCTTTCGACGGACGATGGAAGTTTATGGAGACATACAAGGAATCTTCTAAAGCATCGTGAGGTGTCAGCACCCCTACGAAGAGAGGATGGTTCTTGGGCTGTTTCGGACGAGGAAAGTTCTGAACTCTTTGCTAACCACCTTTCCACTGTTTTCAAACCACATACTGACTTAATTAATACAGAACACGATATTTTTGTACAAATTAACTTAGACATACCGTTACAGCTCACACTACCACCACCTCCTTTCACACCATCACAAGTTGCACAAGAAATTAGACAATTGCCCAAAAGAAAAACCCCTGGTCATGACTTGATAACTGCTGAGGCGCTCCAGCAAATGCCAAGGAAAGCTCTAGTGTTTCTTACCACAATCTTCAATTGCATTCTCAGGACCACCAAATTTCCTATAAAATGGAAATACTCACACATAACCAAGATTAAAAAGCCAGACAAAGACACTAACAATCCTTCTTCATATCGACCGATTAGTTTACTTCCAATATGTTCTAAGTTATTCGAAAAACTATTGTACCCACGACTATTACATATACTAACAGACAGACAGATTATTCCTGACCATCAATTCGGGTTTCGAAAATTACATTCAACAACACAGCAATTACACAGGGTAACTGACTACATATCGACAGCACTAGAGCGAAAACTATATGCAACCGGAGTATTTCTGGATGTCGCCCAAGCGTTTGACAAAGTATGGCATCAGGGGCTTCTCTTCAAGCTTAAGACCATACTTCCACATACTTACTACTTAATTCTCCATTCTTTTCTCTCAGATAGATTTTTCTCCGTTCGACATGGTCAAGGTCTATCCTCAATTCGATCAGTTTTAGCTGGCGTACCTCAGGGATCAATCCTAGCCCCACTACTGTACATCATATACACACACGACATTCCTCAAAGTATCCACACTCTTACAGCAACCTACGCAGACGACACTGCTATCATTACCAGGCATGACAATCCTACAGAAGCATCACTTAACTTACAACATCACTTACAGATTATACTCGATTGGTGTAAACTTTGGAAAACTCAAATAAATTATCAAAAGTCACAGCACATCACATTTACTCTAAGACCAGAAACATGCCCTCATGTATACTTAGATAATGTACCGATTCCACAAACAGACAGAGTACAATACTTAGGCCTTACGTTCGATAGGAGAATAACATGGGGTCCACATATGAAGAAAAAACGAATCACATTAAATCTAAGACTAAAATTGTTACATTCACTGTTAAGACGACATTCCAAATTAAAAGCAAGACAGAAACTAAGTATTTACATATATCTTTTAAAACCTCTTTGGACTTACGGACAACAAATATACGGAATTGCAAAACCAACTCACATAAAAAAACTTCAAACTTTTCAGTCGAAGATACTACGACTAATCACTCAAGCACCATGGTACGTTAACAATCACACTTTACACACCGACTTACACGTTCCGACAGTCAACGAACACATACGAACGTACTACAAACGATTTCATAACATGTTAAACGGGCACTCCAACCAGCTGGTAAAAGAAATGGCCACAATTAGTATGCCCGAGAACTCCAGAAGACGACTGAAAACGGTCTGGATGAGGGATCTGCTGAAATAATGTTTTAATAAATAAAAGCCATGGAAGGGATACCGCTGGGTATTGCTATTCCTCATGCCTATCAAGCCTTTTTATTTATTTTTTATTATTATTATTATTTTTTCTCCCATTACTACGCCAGCACATCTGCTGATTGTCAATCATAATTGACAGATGCGGATAGATATATGTAAGTCCAAAAAAAAAAAAAAAATATAGAATACAAAAAAAACATTTTTACATCCACTTTACTTATTGAACAGCAATACCAAAGAAGTCGTTGCCGACCAAAATCGCTTACCTACAAGTTGAGTACTCTTTGGCTGAAGCGGGAGGTTTCTTGGAGGTATTCGATTTGAAAAGTAGGCACACATAGTTACTTTAGTATAGGGATGTTTAGGCAGAGTTGAGTTTTGTTCACAATAAAATGTCTACAAATATGTAGTTTTAAAGATATTTTAATCCTTAATATAAATGTAAACTTTTAATTCATTAATTGTTTTGTTAATTTTTTTTTACTTTATGACTGAAGTCAGATTTTTTATTTCCTTTATGTAATTTTTATGAATTATTGAATGTATTATGAGTTCAGGCATGAAAAAGTATTTATTTTGGTTTGCTAATGAACATTTAGATTTTAGAATTAATGTAAGTATTTTTGGTATACAATTCTGTTTTGTCAACATCCACATTTTTTTTAACTCTGGTTATTTGTTGTTACTTTCCAGGAAATCAAATCTATTGTTAGTTTATTGAATGTTGACTTGAAATGGCTTAAAACGCCTTATGAAGATGTAAGTATTTTGTATGTTCAAATAGTCAAAACCTTGTAATATACTTGATTCTTTTACAGATTCGTGTCATAAATTTTTATTTTATTTAACATTGATTTTTGGCATTAGTTCTCTAGTCTTATGGAGGACCGAGATAAAGATGATGCTGGACCAAGATCATAATGTAGACATAATAAAGAAAAGAGTCAGATGTGTTTTAAATTTGAGAGGCAACCAATCTTTAGACCTCTCTTAAAAAATAAATCATGGAAGGTATCTGGTGTTGTAAATATTCTTTGATGAAGTGAAAAGCATCCAACTCAACGTTCAAGGTCTCCTCATTGATAAGATCCCAACCTCAGCTGGAAAGAATCTGTGAGGGATTCGCTTATCTTTAAATTGACAGTTATGATCTAATTTAAGCAAATAATAACTCTAGCTACCACTAATAATCCATATTATTTTATAGTATGTATTACTGTGGGCATAATGTTAACATGGTTGCCAGAATTCTGATAACTTCCTAATGCCGTCAACAGTTTGATCTTGGTCTACAAGGACATTATATTGAAGGGACACTTGTAAAGTAGTACAAATTCTTATTTAATTATTTTCTGAAATGATGCTACATTTCATATGGAACGGCCTCTTGCAGTTTTGACCTCCCCTCTCCCTGACATCCCTGTTTCGTGCTGCCAATTCCAGTATTTTATTTTTTCTAAAATTAAAAAAAAAAAAAAAAATGAAAAATATCTTTTAAAGTGATAAACACTGAGTTACTAAAGTTATGTGTTTATGGAATGAAATGTTACTCTTTCTAAGTCAGAAAAATGATTAAGAAATGTTTTCTTTATGTATAAAGGAAATTAAAATAAAAATTAATCCAGCATGTTCCACTCATATAATATAAAATAAATAGACTGCTTTAATGCACACATCTCAAACTTCTTAATTTAAAACAAAAAAAATCTCATACATTCCATTACATTTTGTTGTTAATTCATTTTTCATTTCTTATGTTACTTTATTTTGATTATGTTTATTTCGTAGTTCTCTGTTACTGTTACTATTTTATTCATAATTTCCTAACTCTGTTACCGTTATGTTATATATCCTGACTTTGCTTCTGCTATTTTCTATCCCTAACTTTGTTATCATTCTATTATATTTCCTTTAAATTTATTCTACCTACTTTATTTTACTTTAAGTTTATTCTACCTACATTTTTTAGACTACACCCACGTATTATTTTTATTTTTTTTAATGTTAATAGTTTCTCATACCTATTGTTTTTTGTTATTTTCTAAGCCCTGATGAAGGCCTGAACTTTAGGCAGAAACGTCTGCAAAAATAAAAATAAATATACTTATTTAATATGAATAAATAAATTTAAAATAAATAAACATCTTTTTGGTTGACTGATCTCCACAATCAATCCTCTCTTCAACATTTCCTTTTCATTATAACTGTTGGCTTGATTTTTCCAAGAGATATGCTTATTTTTACCATCTGAAGGAAAAGTTAATATTCAAAATGATGACTCACTCATTGAATTAACAAAGATGTTACTTGCCACAAAAAAAAAAAAAAAAAAAAAAAAAAAAAGACACCTTTAAGAAATAATGTTATATTATGTTAGTAATAAACTTATTACTTATCTTTTTTTTTGTCCTTCCCTTCCTCGCTTTTTCCACAGGCCAAGGGATGAGTGTGGGTGATTTATGACAGAGTTACAATTTAAAACAACGACTTACTTCTCCTTTTCGGTCAGTTCTTCAGATATTTGCCTCATAGTTAAGATAAGATCTTGTGTACTTCTGTGATTGCGGAATCCATATTGCTCATCGTCTAAGCTACTGTCGACCCTTATTCTCAGTGTTCTTTCCAGGATCTGTCCATATATCTTGCATAGGTCACTTAGAGAAATTCCTCTATGATTTTCACACTTTCTGTTTATCCTGTTCTCCTTTCTTGTATATTGAGACCATGGTGGAAACCTCTCAATCTTTTGGTATTCTTTTCTCCCTCCAAATTAGCTTGATAAGATAGAGAAGAACTTTCCTTCCATGTTCTCCCTTGTATCAGAGAATTTTAGGTGATATACCATCTCTACCTGCTGCTTTTCCCAACTTCATATTTTGTAGTGCTTCATCCAACTCCTCTTCATCTATAAAATCTTCCTCCTCCCAGATTCTCTGCTGTTCTTGGTTGTCACCATTGGTCCTATTCCTAACGTCAATTCCACCAAGTATTTCTTGGAAGTATTCTTTCCCGGTGTCTATTACATTATTGCTTTTATTCAAAAGTTTTTCACTTCTGTCCTTGATGAATTTTAGGACTGGCTCCCTTTCCTTACCTATGAATTTTAGCACTTAGTAGAAGAGTTTTTGGTTTTCTTTGAAATTAACCTCTGGTTTCTCTCCAAATTCCTCCTATGCCTTCCTCTATGCCAGGATTACAGCTGCCTTCACTATCTTTCTTTTATTTTTATAAGCATCATAGTTCACTACATTTTTTGTGGCAAGGTAATGCTCTTATGGATCTTTTTTCTGCTTTATGTTCTTCAGTTCCTGTGTTCTGCTTATATAACCATCCGTTCCTCTATATCCAACACTTGCCTTTAGTTGATTAGTGAATTAATAACTTTTTGTTGAAATAGATTTTAAAAGTTGTCGGATTGATTGATTAATGAATCATAGAAAGATAATTAATCACCATAAAAATATTTCACTGGTAGTCATAAAAACACTTTCCTCACTACCTGGTTATTTCAGAGAATTTCTTTAAGTTTGATCTTATACAGTTGAAATTTTACTTACTTCAGTGAAAAAGGTGGAAAAATATAAACTATCATTTAATATGGAAAAGTCAGGGAATTTAACTTTAACTGTCTGGTAGCCACCCTGGTGAACCAAAGACTGATTTTGATAGTATTGACTTTGAACTCCTGGTTTATTATGACTTATCATTATTTTAATGTAGTGTATTTGGTTATTTTATTTAGAAGTGTTGTTTTAGTATAATATTATTATGAACATTCAATTTAATTGTTTTCAGCCTTTTTGGATTGGAGAGCTTGATTCAGATGAATCTGCTACAAAAATTGCTAGTCGTTCCATTACCGTGCGTTATATAATTGATTTATGGAGCACAGCTCCTTCAGTTTCTGAACTTCATAATGAACTGCATGGATTATCTCACTCTTTGTTGGCTCCTTACAGTGATGCATCTTTCAAAATTAAAGTAGAAATATTTGGGAAGTCTCAGACACAAAAAGAAAAACTTGATAAAATAGAGGTATGTTTACATAGTTATCTTTGTCAAGGAATAGTTTATATTTTACTATAGAAAAACTATTGGTTTTATTTCTGTTATAATTTTTTTTTTTTTTTTTAATATATATTAACGTGTAAAAGACTTGATGTGAATAATTTCTAGAGTGTATGGTATTAATTGAAAGTATAACATGTTCAATTTTATTATTATTTTTTTTTATTGTTTCAGAGTTTCAATTATCTACCATTAAATGGCAGAGTTCAATTAAAAAATCCAGAACTGGCTCTACAGTATATTGAGTATTATGGTGTGGATCACAGTATTGCTCCACTGCACCCAAGGGAATTGTATTTTGGCCGTGTGGTAATGTTTTATTTTCTAAAATGTAGCCCTTTATTTTGCTATATATTTAAAAAAAAATTCATTTCATAGAATATTTGTATTATTAAAATATATTTTTGTGCTGTGAAAATCCCATTTATTGGACAAAGTTTAAAGTATAATGATGATAAATAAAAAATAAAGTGCTGAACCCAAGACACGTCATGGGATTATTTAGTCCTTTTAGCATTTTCATTGATGTAAGAGATATTAATAAATCTGTAATTATGAAAACTATAATGTGTATGTGTAATCTCATAAATTACTTTTTATCACTGAAATTTTGAGAGAGGATCCTTATTGTAGGAATTTCTTATTTTCTTCAGGACAATGTTTTTATGTTATCCTTACACAATCTATTAATTCAAGGTTGATATAATAATTTTATTTAATTAATTACTCCATTTCTCTCTGTGTAGAAACATCACAAGGGCATTTTCTATAGATGTTATAGTATTTTTAACAATTCTCATTGCCTACTCCCTATCAAATTGTCTGTTGGCATTACAGACCATGTATATCTTTTGCCGCCTTAACAAGCCTGCTCTATCTCTGCCTGTCTTGGGCTATAGTTCTTATCAAATAACAAAAATAAATGTCGAACTAATTATTTGAAGTAGTATTACATAGATATAAGATCTAATATCATTGCAATTTCAGTTTTCAAAAACATAATCTCAAAAACCTATCTCTTTAGATATAAAAAAAAAATCCATGTGTAAGTAGAGAAATGATAAAAAGTTTACTTTTCTGTCACATATAAATTCTGTTTTTGTTTTTTTTAATAATAAAATTGAATTGGATTGAAGTGTTGATTACATATTTTTGTCAATGATTGAAGATGGCAATATTTATTTCTTAAAAATTTATACATTTCAAGAAGAAAAAAAAATTATGATTTATTTATCACAGTTGAGGCCTCACAATGGGTTTCAATCACATCACTTTTTGTTTTAATATTTCAATAAATAAAATTTAAAAATTGTATTCTAAATGGAATGTTAACAATTGAAGTGACTTGATTAATTTGTATGATTCGTCTTGTTTTAGAGAACATCTGAAAAGGAATGTCATTATTATTTATTTATTTTTCTGTATTATGTAGGTTACTCAATGTCAGTGTGATTTAATTTTTAAACATTCACTCAAAAGAAGAAAATTTATTGGCAATACAAGTATGAATCCGTGTTTAAGGAAAGAAAAGTAAACTTTCTATCACATATAAATTCTGGTTTTTTTTTGTTTTTTTTTTGTTTGTCAATGACTGAAGATGAAAATATTTATTTCTTATGAATTTGTATTTGTTCAAGAAAAAAAAAAGTTATGATTTATTTATCACAGTTGGCAAGCAGTTCGAAAACCTTACCATGGTTTTCAATCACATCAATTTTTGTTTCATATTTCCATAAATAAATATAATCAAATTTAAAAAATTGTATTCTAAATGGAAATGTTAACAATTGAATTGACTTGTTGATTAATTCATATGACAGGTATTGTTTTTGAGAACATCAGGAAAGGAAGTATTATAATGTAATTTTTATTTATTTTTCTGTGTTGTATAGGTTGCTCAATGCCAGCGTGATTTAATTTCTAAACATTCACTTAAAAAAAGAAAATTTATTGGCAATACAAGTATGGATCCCCAATTGTCTCTAATTATGGCAAATCAAGCCAAGATTAGTAAGGGAGATCTCGTCTTTGACCCATTTGTAGGCTCAGGTATTGAATAAAATTTTGTTGAAACTTTATTTTCTATTATATTCCTATTAAGTTATTTAGAAAATAAGTTAATTAATAATTTATCATGTTATTTTAATAGTACTGATATTTCACCATTTGCTTTATTATTTACTGCTGACATTCTGACATCAAACAGAAAATACTTTTTTTTTTATACTATTGCTGACATCAGGATATACATATGATATTTTTTAAATGGGGCTGCGGTGGTCAAGTGAGTTAAGGCGCCTGCAAAAATTTTATGTAACGACTCTAAATCCCATTCGCAGGATTAAATAACAAAAAAAAAAAGATATAAATAAATAAGTGCAGTCACTACTCGATTGCTAAGACCATTACGGCGCAGGTTCGATCGCCGTATTGGTATGTTAACGTCCCCAGCCTGAGATTCATAGGAAAATGAGAGCGACCCCTATGTCTAATAATATAGCTCCTTAGGTCCTCTAGATTTGGATGTTGGGCACTGGGCTAATAACCCTGTCCTATAAAAAAAAAAAAAAAAAAAAAGGATAGAGATGTCTGCAAAAGGTTGCCAACCATCCTGATGAAGAGGGAATGATTGTGATCTCGTCCGTTTATTATAAACCATGCTCCCTGGATATCATCTATATACGAAGAGAACCAATCGATTACAGCTTATCGCCTAGAACAGTCTTGATGCTGCGAGAAGACTAATGGCAAAAATCAATAGAATCAAGAGGCATTAAGAAAAAATATTTTTTAAATATTCCATTTATTTTATTTATAAAATGAAAACTTATGAAAAGTATATCATGTTACTTGTTATTCCTTAAACATGTTCAATAATACAAAGCTAGTTCCATATATCCCTACTTACCATATATATATATAATTTTTTTTCTCTGCTGTAGTAACCTTGCAGAAGAGGCATATATTTTTTAGAAATGTGCATACACGATGCAAATGCATATTATTCCATATATATATAAATATGCTTTAATAAATATAATATTCTTTTGCCTTCCATTTTCTCCCTATGAGTTAGAACAGTGCAAGATATTGATGATTTTAAACATTGGAAGGTATTAGTCCTTGTTGTTTGACATTGGTGTTCAAGTTTGGTTTGAATTGTATTTTTTATTATTCAATCTTTGTAGTAATTGTTAATAAATATTTTGACTAAAGCTTTTTATTTCTTTTCACTTCTTTATTTAGAGATAGGTTCCGATATGGTATGTTTGGCAAAATTTTCTCGCCTAGTGGGTGAGGTATTGTCCTATTAACTCTCTGGTCCAAGTTCAAATCTGGCTGTGGCAGATTAATTTGTTTTATCAGCCTTGGATCAACCCTATTATCGGGAGACTCTTCGACGGCACAACCAGCCTTTATAAAGTGGGTTTCCATAATTGGAGGGAAAACATGGTGGTTGAGCCGTAATCGGTGAAATTACCTCCTTGCACAACTGTTGGTCATGAAACAGTTCTTATAAAATAATAAACCCAAGACCTTTGTAAGAGATAGGAATCTAAAAAAAATATTAGTCAATAAACAGGTGAAACATGATTAGTTAGTAATTATTTATTGTATGGTTTCATTGTTTTTTATTTATGAAATGTGATAAATCAATAGTTTACTTCAATTTTAGGATCGCTTCTTATAGCAGCTGCTGAATTTGGTGGTTATGTACTAGGTACTGATATAGACTATTTAATGCTTCATGGAAAAAGTAGACCCACAAGGAAACAAGATAGGGTAACTACTCACTGAATCATTATTTCTGTTCTGAATTTTATAATAATTTTTTATTACAAGGTTAGGTATAGAAATTTTTCTTTTCCAGATGTTTATATTAGACGATTTAATTCATTTTTTTTTTTCTGAGAAACTTTTTATACCATGACAAATAAAATAGCTTGTTTTTAATGATAACCTCTAACTATTATACTCATAGAAAAATGTAGATGATTTCTTTGGAGATCAAGAAGAATTTATAAATACTTGAAATTTCCACATGGCACAAAGATATTGATTGATAGGATAAAATATTAATATAAAATTAATGTTCTATTGAAGAAAACTTCTTTCAGTTATTATGACTATTTTTTTACTACATTATTAGTAACTATAATTCATCTAACAAGGTGAGAGGACGAGGGCTTGGGATCATCAATTACCATGAAACTTTATTGATAGGTCAAATAATACTTATTCCTTACTAAATGTATCAATAGATCCCCTAGAGATTGATAATATCTGTATTATATTATATTTTATTATTTAACATATTGTTATATTAATTCTGTAAAACTATAATAAATGAACTGTTCATCTCAATTAACTCACTCAAATGGAGACTTACTACTCTCAGAATCAACGGAACCCATTGTTATAGGAAGTATAAAGTTGCTTGCCAATAAAGATATTTATTTTTTTTTCATTAAGAAAAATAAACATATCATTATATTGGCTTCTGGTATCAGCTGATACCGGCAATAAGCCAAAAGCTGATATACAATATGCCGTTATTTTATCTCTCAATTCCTATTAAAAACAGCCTATTTTTTGTTTGTATTTCGTAATGGCGAAAAATATTAATCTGATCTTTACTAAATTTTAACTCTATCATATTCATGGTCCCGTTCAGTTTTAGCAATAATAAAATCTACCAACTTTTCATTAATTTAAATAATTTGTTTATTCAATAATTGAGTTTTAAAAATGTATACTAATACGTAAAGCTTAAGGCCTGCCGCAAATTGAGCGCAGGGCAGGCGCAGCACAGGGGGCAGCAGTATGTGCCTATTCCTGATGAAAACTAACAAGTTATTTAATTAAGTATTTATTTATTTAGACCTATATTATAAATAACTTGTTAGTGTTAATCGGGAATAGGCACATACTGCTGCCCCCTGTGCTGTGCCTGCCCTGCGCTCCATTTGCGGCGGGCCTAAGAGTTTGTTTGTTTGAACAAACTATTTTCAGAAAATTATAGTATGATTTAAAAAGTGATCAGTCCTTTTTTTCCTTATCAATTTTGGATAATATTGAGTTAATCAAATGCACTTAGTCTTATTGTAATCATGTGTATGAAATCCATATTTAACATGGGTGAAACTGCAGGGAACAGCTAGTTAAAAATAAAAATTAATTAATATAAAAGAATCATTTATTAAAAATTAAAATCTTTAAAATGCTTATATATAATTAAAGTTATATAAATAAATGATATTATTTGAATTATTGAGCAGTTTAATGGCCAAAAATAATAAATTAAAAAATGTAATATCAGCCTATCGGCAGGATGATTTTTCAATTTAACAAGAATTTACCCAAATGATTTATTATGAACTCTTAAATATTTATCTATGCTTGCCTTAAACAAATCATTTACAGGGAAATAAATCCTTGACGTCCTTGTAATTTTCAGGATAAACCAAGAAATAACGAAAGTGTTTTTTGTAACATGAAGCAGTATCAGTTGGAAGATCATTACATTGATATAATTGTTGCCGATTCATCTCTGCCTCTATGGCGACCTGATATCCTTTTTGATGCTATCATTACAGATCGTAAGTTCACTATCAAAGTATTTATTAGTATTACTGTATCGACTCAAGATTATTTTTTAAGGAATATATTTCCTATTTTGGTATTAGTTGTGGAATTCTGTGATTTTTTTTTATTACTGTTATATACTTATAAAACTGTCTAAAGTAGATGATTCATATAAGGGTTTAATAAATATAGCATTTTGATTTGATATCCTGTTAATTATCCAACATAACTTTAGATGAAGGTCATTTAAATTGCCAAATGTATATTATGAATCCCTTACTATCCTCCAATTTTGAGTTGAATTAAACTAGCTATTTTTGAAATATAGGCGTCTAACAAAATATATTTATGTGAACATATACAAAAGATATTGATTGAATTTGATGACATTTATAAGGGACCATCTAGGTATAGATCTGTATCATCTCTGAAAATTGGATTAACCCAGTAAATGGTGATATGCATGTTATATGGATTTGACTAGCGACTAACAAGAAACAGAACCAAATTTGTTCCTTGATATCCAAAATATAAAATACTAGTATACATTTTTATTCTGAGTACCTTTTTAACTTCTATATGAATACAGAGCTTCTCTATCTTTGATTGCGAACAAGCAAAAAATAAAACATTTGGTGCATTTCATGCATTACGCTGCTTTAACCACATTGCATTGAGTAGAAATATGTATTTTGGTATATTAGTAAGTGAAAATTATAGATATTGCAGCATATATACTTCAAATATGAACACACACTGACCATTTTGCGAAAGTTGGTTATTGAGGCTCAGGTCACCTGAAATATGTATTTCTGTTGAAAACCCAAGTTTGAAATTTTTCATGATCGCAATACTTTCCGTTACTATATACCACATATATAGGTAAACCTAAAAATATCAATTGTACAAGTTTCATTTAATGGCTATACTTTATTGTTATGGAAACATAATATCAAATGACTGAAAATAAAAATATCTATGGGTAGAACATTTCTATGTGTGAGAGAGACATTTATAGTCATATGTTTCATGAAAAATCTCTGTGGTCTCCTTTAGTATTTCAGAAATCCTCACCTCTCGGTTTTGTGCACTCTCTACTAAATACATATTTAATTTCAATTTTAAAGGCCTATAATATCTCTATCAATACCACAAACCATTTTTTCATAGATTTTAGCAGTGCATATGACAACGTCATCAGAGAAAGGTTGTACCAGGCAATGGAAACAATGAATATTCCCCTTGAATTGATATACCTTACAGAGCTGCTGATGATAGGACCAAGGTGTCAAGTCAGAATACAGGGAGACCTGTCAGAGGCATTCTCGACTACAAGGGGCCCAAGACAAGTAGATGGCTTATCATGCCTGCTCTTTAATCTTCCACTAGAAAAGGTGATGAAGGACTCCAAAGTGCAAAGAATTGGAATGATTCTCACTGAATCAGTACGAATGACATATGACATAAATATTATAGCTAAATTTCAGAGTGACTTAAAAAGAACCTTCTTAGTTATAGAGGCAGCAGGACAGGTAATGGTTTGGGTCTAAGTATTAACCAAGCTAAGACAAATAATTTTTAGTCCAATTACCAAAATAAATATCAAGGCCACCACCACCTACAGTTACATTTGGAGGATACATATTTGAAAGCATAAATGATTTTGATCCTTAGTTTGTGCAAAAAATATGCTTAGCCAAGAAGTACAGAGAAGAATTACATCAGCTAATAAGTATTATTTTGGCCTTGCTAAATTATTAAAAAGTCATTTGCTGTCTAGATCCACAAAGATCGTTCTGTACAAATCTCTTATTAGACCTGTACTGACATATGGCTCAGAGACATGGCCATTATCACGAATAGATGCCGTCAGGTTACAGGTTTTTAAGAGAAAAATCTTGAAAAGGATGTTTGGCCCTCTAAAAGTTGACAATCAGTATAAGCTAAGGCCTAATGTACAGTTGTACCAAATTTACTGTGTGGTGCAATTTATACGGCTTTCTAGGCTAAGATGGACTGGGCATGCGCAAGGATGGATGGGGACTCACCAATCAAGCTGCTACTGTTCAGGTATGTGGATGGCAGAAGAAAGAAAAGACGGCCGGGATGAGGTCGAAGACAATGCTTCTGGACACTGGAGCTTGGCAGATGTTTACACAAAACAAAGAGGAATGGAGGCGAAGTATTGATATTGGCGCCTGTGATGATGATGATAATGATAATACCTCTATCCCTGCTGCTATCTACTGTTTTCACTCTTAAGGCGAGTACACTCTGTGGTTCTTTGTGTTGGCTGTTCTGCAACAAAAATTATGTTCACACCATGATTGTTGTTGTTATTCAGTTACAATTGTAAAATGAAGGACAAATTAGCTCTACCATTGTCAGCTGATCTTCTTCCAATAGTTGTTATTACCTACTGAATAAAGAAAGATTGTTTAGTAAATGTAACTATTGTATGAGTATTCAATTGAAGAATTCCTAATTTCTATCAGTTGTAAAGTACTGGTACTGGTAGTGAGAACTAGTCTGGCAAGTGGGTCTTATGGTCCTTTTTGCCAACTTCTGACGGCTATCTTGAGATTCAAACTCACCAGAATGGGAATGTTAAGATTCATTTCCCGTGGCTACTGTAAAACAAATATTAACGTCAGTTGTGGGATCATTCCAGGTGGGAATCGTACCAAGAATGTTTAGAACCAGGCACTCTGGGTCCCATGCTACATCATGCTTGACCATCGAATCATCTAGTTGTTAAGCAACTTGATTATTCCATACCATGTTGGGAAAAAAATAAACACTTTTACTCTACATAATATGTGGTGGGAGGAGGAAGAGAGGAAAGACTACTTCACACTTACTTGTTTGATTTCACTTCCGTTGTTGTAATATATTGAACATCATGATTCTGTGAATTTCATATTGTTCAGGACCCAAAAGATTCAGAAAATATATATCAACCTGCAACACACTGAATTCACAGCAAAAAAATTCAGGATAGCCCAGACTCAAGATTTATTGACTTACCTTTGTAATAAGTTAATTTATAATTCATAAAAATACTTTTTTAATAGAGTTTTATTTCTACAAAGTAGGCTCTAATCAATCTCTGAACAGTCTAGTTCTTAATTACTGATTTAAACAAATCAAGCTATCATATAATAATTTATGATGGAAACCATCTAACTTCCTTGAGTCTACATTTATTAAAAGCATAAAATTTAAGTGGGACATATTTAGGTGTATTTCAAAGCTAAATTTTATTGAACTTTTGTTTTTATTTAAATATTCTTATAATAAATTTTCAGCTCCATATGGTATGAGGGAGGCCATAGAAAAGGTTGGTTGTCGTAAAGAAGAAAAAAGAATCAGCGAACAACACCTGCCTACACATATCCCTAGTAAAGTTGTTTACCCTCTATGTCGCCTCATGTCTGATCTCTTGGATTTCGCTGCATTACACTTGACAGTTGGTGCCCGATTAGTGACATGGCTTCCTATTATCAGGTAGAAATTTAGAATTTTTCATCAGAAAATATGGAAAATGAAAAGATCTGGAACTATTATTCTGGATTTTTGCCACAGTATCTTTATTGGATAAATAAACTTCTTATTTTTTAATAATTAGTATTATACCTTTTAAGTTTTATGATATATTTAACTGTCAAGTAATTTTTATTAATCATGGTAAACAATAAGAATCAAAATATGTATCGATGATAAATAAAGGATTAAAATTACAGATGTGAATATGATGAAAAGAAATTACCGCATCATGACTGCTTACAATTGGTTGGAAATTCTGAACAGATATTATCTACTACTTCTTCCAGAAGATTGCTTACTTATGAAAAAAATAAAAACTTCAAGGTATACACTTTAATCTATCTTATAATCATCTTTAGAATTTTCTTTCCCTTAATTCTTACTTAGGATCCACACAAATGGCAAACTGTGTGCCAGTGGTATGGTTTGGAGTATTTGCAAATGTTTGTGTACTGGTAAAAGTACTGGCCTGTGTTTAGATTGGTGCTCTTATAATTTATTAAATGTCAAATTATTTGATAAATGGCTCACCACAACCAGCTTCAGGATTCTTCAACACTAAAAAAACATTATCTAATACTGCTATTTATATTCATATTAATTCATGATTTTTTTTTTGTTTTTAGCCCAATTCATCCTCAAATGGTATCCTATATAGTGAAGAAACGTTTAGAGAACGTTACTACAAATATGTAGAGCAACTTCGAAAAGTGAAAGGATGTGAAAAAGACAGTTAATACTGTCATACTGATTAAAACTTTAATACAGAAGATATTAGATAATGACAAATCAAATATAGACAAACTGTTTTTAATGTTTTCAGATAATTTTAAATGTATTTTTATCTTGTCATGGCTTCATATTTATGGGAATTTTAAATTCAACACTAATTTATCTCTAGTGACTTTTATCTGTATATTTATAATTCTTATTCTGGATGAATTCATATATTAATTTATGAATTTGATTTTTTTTTTAAATTTTGTTTAAAGTAAAATTTCAATATTAAATGACATTTAGGTTGTGTATAAATGTTGATAGCTGCATTTAATTAGACAAGTTGAAGATATTTAAAGGTGTACTATTTCATGACCTCTTCTAAACTTATGATCTCATAACTTTTCTCCTCTTTTTTAAATTAGTTTTATTTGAAAAACAATGGCAAACTGGATAAATAATAAAAACAAGAAGCATCAAACGAAGAGAATCAAAAAATTACTACAGCAATGGAAGATCTGTCCACTTGGTGGAGTTTTATGGTGTCATATAGTCTTTATGCTGGAAACTAATTTACCAACAGTGACATCACAACCATCGCCTTACCTATTTGGATGAAAAGTCCAATACAAATATTGTTCATGATGTCTTTACTAATATTTATCGTATTAGTTGAAAAGAGTTGAATCTTAACGTTTTTTATTTTTTTATTGTAATCTTAAGCCAACAAATTTCAGACATTGATGTAATTTTTATAATGAATATATTTGTTATACTTTTTGTTTTGTTTTTTAAAATAAAATAATATTTTTTATCATATGTTATTTCAGTTTTAAAAATTTTGTTCTTTTACTTTTACTTATTGATAGTTTATGAATGTCTTTACGTTAGCCAATATCAGTGAATAAATAATAAACCTCTAAATTAAATGCAAAAATATATTTAAATGTCTTTATCTTACTACATCTTACAGTAACATACCTGTTTATGTTTTGAGGCCTCCTGAGCTTATCACTCTAAAAGAGTATCAATACCTATACAAACATATATAGGAGGTCTGTGGGAACCCGGTTTTGAGGACTTCTAATTATCTTTATTAAAATTTGAAGATACAACTTGTGTTGTAATTTGCAATGTTAATTATCAATTGTCTTACTACATATAAGAAAAATCTGTAATACTACAACCTATGAAGGATTTAGGGTTCAGTACTTTGTTAGAAAGGACTGTTTCATGGCTAATGGTTGTACTGGGAGGTGATCAGGCCAGGATTATGCTTAACCACCAGGTTGTCCCCTTTATTAATTATTTAATTAAGATTACCCATTTTATATAGGCTGAGAATACCCTAGGAGGGTCTCCTGATCCCAGGGTCATTTCATGGCTGATGAAAAATTACTTATCAGCCAGACTTGATTCCAGGACCTTTAGCTTAGCGGTCCATTGCCTAACTCACTTAGCTACTCCAATCACTTACTATATATATAATATAATTCAATATTGTATTTTATTATTATATTGTGTGCAAAATCTATTTAAAAATAATTTTAAATCCATAGTAGTTTAACTTAAATTAAAGTATTGACCAAAATAGAGGCATAAAAATGTCAATGCAAAGATGTGACTCATTGGTACCTAATGCATAAATGTATATGACATATTAGAAAACTACTAGCTCTGAATTGCTTTTCCAAGATGCAGGTTACTTTCAAGATCAAATCCAGCACACAGTAGATGGAATGCAATACATAAGAGAGTGTTTACAATCATGTTCATATACAGTGAAAGATACATTTTTGTTTAAAATGCACTATACTAAGGATAAACTGAAAAAGCTCTTTTTATTGTACTTTTCATGATGGCAGAAAACTTTCTCTGTTATACTATATAAATTCGTTCTGGTTATTATCAATTAATTGTGTCATGTAAATATGCGTTTAAAACATAAAACTTTCATTATGCTAGTATTTCAGTGGGCTGAAGTAGGATTTTTTTAATTTCTCCTTTCAAGTGGAAATTACGTTGCTAGACATACTTAAAGTAGTCTAGCCGTTAGTTTACTACCTGTAATATTATACAATTTTTAATTATATGATCTAGGAGCGGGTTAACAAGTATTTAAAATACGCCTTGACCGGCAACCTGAAAAACCAAAGATTAAAGTAGGAAATCTGGTTTCGGGATTTTTTAACCCTGGCATTACTCTCTCCTAAGCCCAGGAAAACCCCTTTAGCCGAATATGAAAAACTACTATGCGTGAGTACAAACACACAACGAGAGTAGAACTGGCGGTGAGTGTAAAGCAGGAAAGGGAACATTTTGAGAAAGTTCAAACCTACTGTTCAGTTCAATTAGGAAGACAATCGGGTCCTGGATTACTGAGTACCTAAATTTTATACACATGGGGACTTCTAAACAAAGCTTTATGGCCTTGGAAGGAACATCAGACTACTTTTGCCCTTGTGCCGTTTTGAAGGCAGCTGAGCATATCATGAACACTCAAAACATTGGAGAGAATTGCTGAAGGAAACCGATATTATGTCCTCATAGAAACGATTTCCCCCATTTGGTTAATGAAAACAATAAAGAATTAATTTATGGTTGGAAATCTGCAGTGGACCCATTCCACTTCAACTCAAACATGTTCATGGAAAGCTACCAGTAAGATGAAGTGAGGAAGAAATTTTAAACCGCCTTCAAACAAAGGATTAAAATATTGACGCTGTGGTTAAAATATTGACAATATACAGACATGAATATCATCGCACAACTGCTAACATTCGTAAAGGCGGGTTAAAAGAAATGAGAAAACATTTTACACTAAAGATAAATCTTTATTTATTATTCAATCATTGTTAACAAAAATTTTAGTTGGTCGAATAAGATTGATCAAGTATACTTTGGCACAGATATTATCTCTTTGCAGCACATAAATAACCTTATCGTAAGTTCAGGTTACTGTCGGTAATATTGGTTAACTTTGTTGCTATTTTTACATAGAGTGGTTGTGTATAACGCAACATGATGTCAGTTGCAGCAGCTGATGTTAAATCAGCAGAAAAAGCTGGAGAAAAGAAGTTGAAACCCTGCTGTGCATGTCCGGAAACGAAAAAAGCTAGAGATGCTTGGTATGTATATACTGCCAATAAATTAAAATTCTTAGTAAGTCATAGGTCCATTATTTTCTTATTTCAATTCATTTTTATCCATTAATCTCTATTATTATTTCAGCATCATTGAAAATGGTGAAGCAAACTGTCAAAATCTTATTGAAGCTCACAAGCAATGTATGAGAAAATTGGGATTTAATATTTAATATATGATGTACAGTGTAAAATATGTAATTAGTATTAATTAAGTTATAAATTTTCCAATGACTGTAAACAATGAATGTGATGTATTTATGAATTAAAGGAATCAAATCAATTTTGATTGTGACTTTGATATCACCACACCCCATCTCTTAGTTATACCTTGTTTGCCAAGTTTATTTAATTAACTTGAAATATTTTTTTAGTTCATGTTGTTATGTAGAGCATTGTTAAGTCATGTTAAATAATCTTCAAAGATTTGAAGTTAACTTAAATTTCCTTTCCAATTGATTAACAACATTCCTTATTGATTGCCAACATTGATTAACTAATTTTAATAATAATTGATTAACACCATTTTAAATCATGTCCTTGAATACTGTTTTATGGAATCAAAATTACAAGGTTAGTTTGCTATTAATAAATCTGTCCCTGATTTAAATTTTTGTTCTTCAATCTCGATAGTTGTTATTCACACAATATTTACTATAACCTTTAAGTTAAATTTAACAGAATATTCAATAGAAATTGGTTGATCATACATAATCCTCTAATTAAAAAAATAGTTTTATAGCTTAATAGATATTATTATTTGAAATTAATGTTATTTCAAGAAAACAAATTGCATATGTACGAAGATCTCTATCTACATCTCTTTTACCCCAGTTGAAATTGGTACAATTACATTGGTGAGTAAATTTTTTTAATTTATGTTTAGTGAAGGCCTGAATTACTTGATTAACACGCTGTATTGCCCAGGGCACTAAGGTTCTTTTGACAGTACTGGTTGCTCGTATTTCGGTTGGTATATAACTTTTCTGACGCATCCTGAACGATATTAAGTGCTGACTCAATTTGGCAAAATTATTGCATGGCTCATTAATAAATTTTAAAAAAAGTTCAGAACTTATTTAAAACATAATGAGAGAGAACAATCAATACTAAGTAACGATTAAATTAATTTTACAGAATTAAATGATTTATGTCAAATATAATTACCAGTATTGTTTATTGTTAGATATTAAAAATAATCGTGGGATGGTTGAAGATGAATTGATATACATAGGTTGTTCAGAAAATAGACTTTTTTCCACTAATGAAAATAAAACATCAAAATCTTAAAACTGATGAAGAGGATTTTTAAAATCAAAATATTGCATCACCCATTAAAAAGTTCACTAAATTTTATCATATTAAATTTTTCGTTCTCTAAACTATGACTACCGTAGATTGGTGGTACTCTATACTCGTTACTATTTATGAGAAAATTCCTTCACTTCATGTAACCTCACAATTTTAATATTTAAAACTGGTCATAATTAAAGCTTTTATCTTGGCATTAGCTAAACTGAACTGAGAAACATTGTTAAAGTTTTCTTGTATCCTAAAGAAATAAAGAAAACATTTTATGGAATCAACATTGAAACAAAAGAAATAGGTGATGATGCAATGTCTATGACTGTGACTGTAAATAAAAAGTGCTTGTTGAGGGTCATCTCAAATGAACCAAAAAAGTGAAACAATAAAATAGTAAAAGTTGATTAAAATGTTGATTATACGAAACACTAAGCTATGAATATAAAATGCTATAAGATCACTATAAAAAGGAAAAAAATTACATTTACTTATAAACTAAAGATGGGATGCATAATATTGAGATAGTAATTTAAAAAAAAAAATTAAACAGTATTTTTTTAAAACATTTATTACGTGAAGTTAATACATGAGTGGATTTGGCAATATGAATTAATCTGAAGCCATAGCCTACAATCATCACAGCATTATATGTTTTTTTTATTTAAACAATATATAAATATAAGTATTAAGGTTTTGTTTTATAAGAACTTCAAGTAATATATCACAGATTGAGACAACTCTGACATGGTGTATGCAAAAGCAGAAAATATATAAAAACTAGTGTTATAACAATAGTTTTCCCTGTTAACCAAAAGATTTTCATCAATAAAAAACATAAAATCACATTTCCTCAATGCAGTGAATAAAACAATGAATGCATGACAGTTAAAGAATCTAAGGGCACTTTGGACATAATTATTTTATTTCATTCTTAATCATGCATTTATTTTCCTTGATAATTAAGAAATAAAAATATCTATCTTCATTCAAATTTTACATAAACAAAAATCATATAGGAGGATATCATAAGGTAATAAATGTAGTTACTACTATTTTAAATTGAGATTTAAGTTTCTAAAGAGTTTAGAAATTTTGTTTTTCCTTTAAAGTTATTTAAAGTATTATTTGATTTCAACAACCATGTCAAACTCAATGAAAAAATGTCAATCTTTTTTAGAATAAGTACTAGCTGACAAACATTGGGCACTGCTTTCTTACAATCACTATATTGTAACAGTACCTTAAGGAACTGACCTCCACGTTCTTAAAAAAATAATAATAGCAATAAGTGAGAATTAATTTCAATACAGCTTAGGCTGACTAGAATAAAGAGTTATCACCATATTTTCAAGAGTACCTTTAGGAACTGACCTCCACTTTCTTAAAACAATAATAATAAATGAGAATTAATTCTAATACGGTTTGGGCTGACTAGAAATATAATAGAAAAATATGAAAGAATTAAATTTAACAACATTAAAATATGGATAAAAAAAAAGTATCAATAAAACATAAATGCAATACCATCAGCATATACAAAAGAGGATATTCATACAGTAAAATAAGAAATAAAGAATATGTGAATAAAAACAAAAATAGATTAATAAAATAATTAATTTTTCTTTTAATAACTAAGGTAAATATATAGAATTATTTTCAGACAAATTATAAAATTTCAATCACATTTTTTATTTCAAACAAAATGAGGTAGGAAAATAAGTCATCATGTATAAATTAAAGTAGAGAAAACACCATCTTTTAAATTCATGAGATCTAAAAAAAAGAGAGAATAAATAAACAACATTGATGACTGATAATTGTTTTACACCATTGAATTAGAACAAATGAATGAAATAAATAAATAAAATTATTACTTCAAGGGGATAAAAGTGATCACCCCTTCTTTCAAATTGTAATTATATGTTTTTGTTTTTTCACATGACCTCTGTTATATACTGTACACTAAGTTAATTATTAGTGGATTAAAAGAAAAACAGATAATTTTTTTTCCAATATTTCAATTATGATTCAGAGGAATAGTTTTAGTTTATTTTAAAACAGTGAAATAGGAGTACATCAAGAAATTCAGTAAATGGAAACCGCATTTCATGTTATTGCTTGCATATAACACCTTTAAAAGTGACTATCTATCTGATTCACAATCTATGAAATGTTGGACTTAATTAAGCGAATTTGAATTTGATAGGACAAAATTTAACATTTGAATACAATTTTTCATATAAATTAGGTCATTCATAATTTATTGCTAGATTAGAATTAGTTATTTGTTTTATTTTATAATTATGATTTGTAGTTACAGCTGCTGTAAGATTTTACTGTATGAAAATCTGGTCTCTAGTAATAACTAATACAGGAATTATCGATAACAATCAGTTGTTTTACAGGGAAGAGTTATATTACAATTTAGTAATCTAATGGTATTTCAAAAGTGTAATTGAGCCAAACATATTAACTAAGTGCAAAGTGCCATGAAATTCAAGTCAATCAATACAAAAGCTATAACTCTTCTTAAAGATTTAATTAACAAGGATTAATTCCTTATACAAGATATTTTTTTTTTAAATATTCAACATTATTTAAATGAACAGAAAAAATAAATGAAACATTATCCTTTAACAATAATCAAACAAGTAAATTCAACAATCAATAAAATTTTGTACATATTTTGCTAATCATGTATCAATATTTATACCCAGCACAGATATATAAGTATTAACATTTATTTAACTATGAACTATTT
Organism: Nezara viridula; assembly: GCA_928085145.1. Classification (NCBI taxonomy): domain Eukaryota; kingdom Metazoa; phylum Arthropoda; class Insecta; order Hemiptera; family Pentatomidae; genus Nezara; species Nezara viridula. The sequence goes on from OV725082.1 coordinate 105,933,368, forward strand.
TTTAAATTTCATCTAAAAAAAATATTTTATTTCAATTTATTCATATCCTCAAATTGATTGTTTTTTTTTAAACTGTTTTAATTCTAATTTCAAAAAAACAACGAACAAATGAAATCACTAAAGAAAACACCACATTTTCCAAGCATGCAATCGTTTTTCTTCATCTAGTAATTAATTAATGAGGATTTAATTGTAATATTGAATAAAATATTTATTAATTTGATAAACTATTACTGGTTCTTAAAGAAAAATATTTTTTGGAATCCTTTTCGTAAGGATCAATCAAGGATAGTAAAAATATTTAATTTATAAACAATCTTCTTAAGAGATCCTCAATAAAACTAAAGATTATGAATAACTAAAAATAATCAAAAAGTTCATAAAATATAGACAGATTTGATTGGCTATAATTAAAATTAGGAACTAGAAAATCGTATATTAAGTTTAAGCTAAAATTAAAACTATAGGTTAGCTATCCTGTCCCAATGGAAGAATGATGAATGATGCTTCATGAAAACTATAATTATATAATGTCTATTTCTAGTTTATATTGAATTTAAAAACAGATAATATGAAATGTAATGTAAAATTAATTCAAATTTTTTATAATAAGAAAGAAGTACTTCGAAAATAAAATTAATTCTTTGATTTTTAATATTTGGAGTTGTATTGTTGATAGAATCAAAATTTATTAGCTGAATATCCACTATTTACTGCTTTTTGAAATATTGTTCATTTTGACAAAAACTCTTCCTTAACAGCAGACACCTTCTAATAAAGGACCATTTTATAACAGATTAATCTCAGAAATAAGATGTATCTAATATATTCAACACCAGTAAAACTAACTGAAACAAAATAGGAAGCTAATTATTCCAATTCTTTATATCAATATCTAAAAGTTATAGAACTATAACAATATTTCTATTTTTACCAAATTAGCATTACTAAATATTTGTAACTAAGTGTTTTTACTTCATCAGATAGTATAGATAACTAATCCCAAGACCAATTGTGATGGGAGTTATTGGCTTTTGAAACCAAACTAATCACACTTTTATACGGAGAAAAACATTGGTTCAAAATATTGTTTGCTTTACCCAGAGGTATAGATTATTATTAGAAAAATAGTGGAGGGAATTATATGTTTTTAAAAGAACATTATGTACACTTTTCTTCAAAGGAAAACATCTCTTCAAATTGTTTTCCTGTAAAGTTAGGGGAATGTTGACAAAAGTGTCATAAGCCTCCAAAGTATGTATGAATATATACATACTGATAATGCATGATTAATTCTGCTAGGCAATCAATGTAATATGTTATTAATGGGAATAAAACTTTATTTCAATCTAATTATTTTATTTCTACTTATACACATTGTATAATAAAATAAAAGTAAAATAAAATGAAGATGCCGTTGCTCAGCCATGCCATAAGATCAATGAATGCATAAATTAAAGAAATGTAGGAAAATGAAATATCTATTTTTGAGTGTTTCAGTTGTGTTGGCAAGTGAGAAAAAAACCAAAATTTAAATATATAGTTTTCTTCTGATAATATGATGAAATTTAATCTATTTTGATCCTATACAGAAAATTCTTAAAAGTAGCAACTAATTCCAATCCAGGTTAGGCACAGTAATTGCATTTATAAAAATGCAATTTTGGCAGAAATCAAGAATTTTTTGTCTATAAAACTAAAAATACTGTGACTTTAAACACCAGTTTTGAATATTACACCAGGCAACACAAATTGAAAAATTGTCATGTCTTTATGGATTATAAAATAAATAAAATTACAATGAGATACGTATTGTTGTTGGAATTAAGTTTATTACTAATGATTTCTTCTTTATATTTATTTATTTGTGTAGTAAAAGTATTCCTCTTGAATGTGCATTGTGAAGGACATGAAACAGTTCCCATACCAATTTGCTGCAAAGAGGTTTTATTGTACATTTAACAGACGAATAAAATTAGAGAAAAAAAATATTGAAGGATATTCAGCTAAGTTAAAAATTCTTACCCACAAAGTTAAAATTATTAGACATCATTATTTTTAGAGATTTATTTAGAGAAGATGCAAAAAGAAAATAAATAATTAACCGTAGGAATATAATTCATTTATCTAAAATTTAAACAAATATGTATAACTTCTGTAAATATTCAAATTTTAAATTTCAGTAGTTATAAATATCTTTATTTAAAGTGGATCTAAAAATCAAATATGCTAAGCAAATATTAGAACTCTTGCTTCTAGTTATAACATCCACAAAGTGCATTAATTTATGATCCTATAAAATGTTTGGTAAATTATTAAACCTTCTTAAATTTACTTTTTGTATGCTATTGTGCTATTAAAGTATTGAAAATAAAAATCCCAATGCAATTATAGAATATAATCAATTTTAAAAATAAAATTTATAAAACTGCATGGCACGACTGATTTTTATAATGATGGGAAATATAAATAATGAAACAATAATAGTATAATTCCACTATAAGAAAAAATGTTATAGGTACTATACATTTAATAAATTCCATTCATTAGAAACAATAAAAACCGAATTAATAAGTTTAATTAAATAATAATAAAATAAATGTACTTTTATTTGAAGAGACAATTTAGGCAGTAAATGTACATATTAAAAACAAAAAACAAAGAAGGAATGAAAAATAAGTGAAAGGAGACTAGAAAACTTGGAACAAAATTTATACTAAAACTAGATATAAACAAATGTGTGAATAATAATAAAATATTTTAATAGCTCTACCGGTAGAAAATACATATAAAATGAAAATATAAGAGATTATCGAGGAACATCCATAATGGAATGGACAATTAATTAAGACTTGTCACCCATCGAGAGATCATAGAAACAACTAAACTTCTCGTTTCTAGCTACTGTTTACATTTGTTAATATTTTTATTTTTTTTAAACAATGCTATTTACAAATACAATCAACATTTCCACAAATGCTAATAAAGGCCACAAAGACAGGAATGCTTTTTATATTGGAGACACAATAAGCTATGAGTCAGTGAGATGAATTTTTATTTTAATGAAATTTTAAATATATATTAAAAATTAAATTAATGCATAAGGTTAAGGTTCTTTAAGAATCTTGTGTTAAAGGAACATATGCATTAGATATATTTTCATCTATAAAAGAGAAACCTGTTTAATGAATAATTTAAAAAGCAATAATTTATTAAACCTATATAAAGAGATAGAAAAAGGTTATCATTTTTAAATAGTCCAATTCAATTATAAAGAAAGCAATAATTTTTATTTATAACAAAACTTTTAAAGATTAAAATTATTTAATATTTTATGATTTCGTTCAATAATAGATCTATACTTTTTAAAAGTATTTGTATGCCCTTCAGTAAAACTTTATCAGCTTAATTATTGCCATAGATTAATTAATTCTGGTGGAAAAAATGACGAATCGCTTTCACGATGAAATTAAATTTTCAATGTGCAGTGACTTTTCCACATACCTAATAATTATATTATTATGTTGCTAATAATTTAAGAACATTTTTAAAAAGACACACTTGATAAGTAATTTTCTGGTTAACTAATTAAGTCGGTGAAAATATGCTTCCTGATAAATTAATTGGGGATTAAATATTAAATACTAATCCAGATTATTGAAAACTGAATAAAAAATTACAAAACTAGAAAAAGGACATACAGATTAGAAAAAATCTTTCATAATTTGCTAAGATACAGTAGAAATGTAAAGTGATTGTATAATAGACTACCTCTTTTCCAAAATTTAATAATGTTTTGTTCAAAATTTAAGGATTTATTTTTGTTTAAACTTGAATAATATAGCAGCTCTAAGGATGGTTTTAAAACAACAGGGAAACTATAAAAAAAAAAGTCTGAATACTTTTAAAGCAATCAATACTAGAAAAATGTGCATAGAATACATTTATATGAATCCAAAATAAAATAAAAGTAAAAAACTAACTAATTAACAATATTTTACTTTAATTTCACTATATATATATATATATTTTATAAGAGGAAGTCTATAATACTTAAATTAAAAAGTAAAGTACAAAACCAACAAGAATCCTAATAATACAATTTTATTTTTTCATATATCTATTTAAAAAACTTTAATTAATATTCTGATATAGGAAGTTCAAACAAGAAAAGTAAATATTAAAGAAAATTTAAACTAAAGTTTGGTTGATCATGAGACAAAAATGGTAAATAAAAATACTCATCAACTCTTTAACAATGGAGGACTCATATGAGTCAAGAGGGAATCGGAACCATGCGAGGGTGGACTCATATATGAATCAAGAGACTATCGGGCTCTTCCTCTTTAAATGACGGAATTTTCAGTAATGAATTGTATTTTTAAACCATCTTGTGGCCTTTCTATTAATTGAATAAAAGTTAGATAAAAAAATAAAGTAAAAAGTGTAGAACGATGCCCTAAATAAAAAGGCTTAAGTGTTGAGTAGACGTGACGAATAGTATTCCGTCACAGGAGTATGGAGAAGTGTTGGCTAGCACCGCCCTCAAGGCCGCAACTCCCTTCCCTCTCATCATTGCTAAAAGATTAAACCACTGTTCAACAATTTCTCAAAAAACAAAATCATATGAGATGGTAATGTGTAAAGAGTTTGGTGATCAGGTGAAATAGGACCACAAACATAGTTGCAAATGTATAAAAGCTATAAGTAGCTTGAAAATAATAATAGGTCAATGCTTTAAAAAAGCACAGACGTGCCATTAAAAGCCAATCAAGCTACTAGGTGAGTTTTGGATGCTTATATACACGCTTACATAAACCTATGATACAAGAGAAGTTGCAAAACCGATGACTAGGTCTAGTATTGCTATTAACAACTGTATAAAAACCTATTATTGCTCAAGTCAACTAATATATTTTTTAATATATAATTTCAACCAAAAAAATAATTTAATTATGATGACATATTAAAATTAAACAAAATGTGTAAATAAATATATTTTAGCATGTAGACGTGGAAAATAGTTAAATAAATTATTTCATTTATTTTAATATGTTTTTCAAAATTAAGATGTGGGTGAGATTGGTTAATTAATGCAACAAAAGATATAAAAATTAGGTAAAGCTAACAGAAAAAATAGAATTTTAAATACTTCAATTAAAAGAGTACCTTTCGCCTAAGTTCTGGGCCTTAGTACTTTTTGTTCCAGCTTCTTACCACATTTATAGCAATATTATTAAAATGAATTAGCTAAATCTGAAGATGGAATGAAATATTCTGTTGCTGGAAAAAATTTGGATGATTGATTTAAATCTAATGGACTGTCGGCCTTTCCAAGATCCTATACCTAATAAAACTAACTAGTTCAAAAATATTACCAGTCAGGTAATTCTTAAAGGTAAATAATATCAAAAACGTAAACATCTAGAAATAAATGACTGAAATATTACAATAAATAGATAAATAAATACAAAAGAAACACAGAAGTAATTTTTCCTCATTTAAATCAAAATATTATTTCAAGCAATAAGAATCGAAAAAAAGTATAAAAAATATACAAACAAAATCTGTTTGTCATCCTGAGAAATTTATAGAATTGTCATTTCCATTTTTAAAAACTTCAAACTAAACATGACTAATGAAGGCAACCGTATCAATAATACTTATCATATAATTTTCAATGTGTATTAGAAAATAATAAAATTGGTGTTATTATTTCCAAATTAAAATAATGAATTGATTGTTATATCAAATATCAGGTAATGAAGAAACTGCATTAAGTTCTTAACTTATAAAATAATGGCCAAAACTTAGGGCACTGGGTCCCACCCATAATAATATTAATCAGTTAAAATATTTTGGACTATCACTTTCTTTCTCCCTCACGATCACATTACCACTTCCTATCCTTCTACCTACATTCATCAAATAAAAGCTGTAACATTAAATAAAACCGTAATACAGTGGTACTGGTACTGACTAAGGCTAAGCTAAATATAAATTAGGACGAACATGACCCATTGATGACTAGATTGGTATGTCAGTAGATCAAGTGCAACTTCCCAAGGCTATAAACTAGTGGCAGTATAAGCATATTCCTCAATAGGATTTCTTCATAGTTTTAAGGTCTGTCGGGAGGCACCCTTACTGACCGCAACACTTTACTGTTCTATAAAAAAAAAAAAAAATTATAAATTACTATTCAAATTAAGGGTATATATATATATATATATATATATATATATATATATATATATATATATATAATTATATATATATATATATATATATATATATATAATATATAGATTATTTTTTCACTAGTAAATGAAAAGTAAAATCAATCCCATAATATATTAGAATGTAAATCACACTAATTAAGCAATAAATATGTATTTATTTAGAAACAATAAAAATTAGCATTTCATTCAATTCTTGTTGAACTTCATTCAAGATAGAACTTAATAACTGATTAATTAATTTAATTTCCTCTAGTCTAGTCTACATCCAACAGTGAACATCTTCTAGCTTGTAATACTTTTTATTTTATTCAAGTTCCATCAAACAGTTTATTTTTTAAGCCAGCAACTTATTAAACTATAATATAGAAATTCATATGTTGTAGATAACTGGGCTATTGTTAAGCACTTAGTCTCTATAACATTAAATCTTTGTTTGCTGACCTTGACCATCATAATAACCATAGCTATTATTCTAAATACTATTTATTTAAATCAAACAATATGTTTAAGTGCTTTATCTGTAACGAAACTATTGCTCATGATGAAAAAACAATTTAAGTTGTTTTGAATATAAAGTAGTATATCACAGCAGGTGTTATAGTGTTAGCAATAAGAAGATCAAGGCCCAAATTTGTAAAAAAAAAAAAAACATGGACATGCTCGAGATGTAATCAGGCCAACAAAATTAATCCAGGCTGTGAAAAATCTGAACAATATCAAAGCAATCAAAACCTTCAAAATATTGACAGCAGTAAATCACCAAGATGGTCACTTCAATTAGCTCTATAAATAAAAGTTGAGTTTTGAATCAACTAAAATATTGATCAAGGTTGAATAGAGAAGTCAAAAGGAACTTCGAGCAGAATATTGGTGGGTAGAGGAGAGATAAATCCAGTGAACAGGCACCTATACTGGCCAGATTATCAGAAGAGAGGGGCAGGAAATCTTAAATGTGTCAGGTTTGATGGTGGCAGAGTGCATTGACAGAAAGATGTACGTAGACATAACATATTTATATATATACATATATCCATCAAACCTGACACATTTAAGATTTCTTGCCCCTCTCTTCTGATATATATGATATATATATATAAGGAAATCTTAAATGTGTCAGTTTTGATGGTGGCAGTGTGCATTGACAGAAAGATGTATGTAGAACTAATATATATATATATATATATATATATATATATATATATATATATATATATATATATATATATATATATATATATATATTTTCCAGATGACAGTTTGAGTTTCATCTACCCAATGGCATCATTCAAAAGTTTGGCACATTAGACTTGAAAAAAAATTTCATGTTTTTTATTTGTGTTTTATCTTATTACCATTACTTTTTTATTTATTTTTTTAGGGAATGGGGTTGCCAGGATGGCTACCAGACAGTTAAATATGTAAAATTCCATGACTTTTTTCTATTTAATGTCAATTATCAATATGTCTGGGGACACGAATATTAAAAATGTATAATTTATAACTGAATTTATTTATGAAGAGAAGAATAATTGGGATTATCAGTCAAATAAGAAGGCAAAAATAAATGATAATATTTATTTTGTCATTGCATAAATGATAATATTTATTTTGACAAAATAAATATTATCATTTATTTTTGACTTCTTATTTGACTGATCATCCCCAACTATTCTTCTCTTCATTATTCACGACAGTCAACTATTTAACCACTATTATGAATTTATTTATTATATATGAAAGAAAATTGAATACAAAATGATTTGAGTAAAAAAAAATTTTAAAGTCTTTTAAATAACAAATATAATATCTTAAGAGAAGCATTTTTTAAGTTTGTTTAGAATTTTGTTTTTATTTTAATTTTATCACCTTTATTTTATTATCATAAACTGAGAGGAGGTAAAAGTTGATACTTGACATATAAAGCTCTAATTTTTCTCTATTATAAAATAAAGTGAGCTACAGATTATAATATTAATGTAATTTCTCATAAGTAATTTAGTTTATTTATTACTGTAAAAAGTATGATAATTGTCCCTATGACATCAACTGTGACATTAATAAATGCTCTTTTAAAGAGAGCCATGGGTCGAACGAATGAGTGCTTGCCAGCCAATTCATTGCACCGACTATAGCCACATGAATTAACTAAAAATATAATGCAAAATAATATTTAGGTATCTATCATTTCACAATATAAACTGTCACTCCTCAATCTTAGCGTTAAATTTATATTCCTTTTTAGCACTCTAATAAGAATATGGAAAAGCAAAAAGTTTTTCCTTAGAAGGAAAATTCCATATACGCTGCCGACTGGAGAGGGAAGAGTCCAATAGAAGCCTTGCTCATGAATTAAATCTAAGTTTTTCAACAATTTGAAAAAATTGCTAATCTACTCCAGACAGGATGCTGAATCTTTTAAATCCGAAAAATGACGATCTATCCACGACTACATCTGTTCTTCTGAATATTCCGCTATCAGAGTTGAGGCAGATTTGAATCGAAAAGACTAATGAATACTTAAAATCAATTCGCGATTAATTTGATGAACCTCAAACTAATAGTTTGTGAGGATGGATACAAAGATTCTGCTCCTCACACATTAATGTTCATGAAAAAATTAGCTGTGAAGCTGCCAGCATTCTCTTTCAGTTAACCAACGAATGGAATTCAAACGTTCAGCCAATAGTTCATAAGAATTATCATGACGCTGAGATATTCAAGGTGGTGAATCATAATTTTTTAAGAAGCTAATGCTCGACTGGACTCTACCTATCTTTTTACGATTGAAAAATGTCCTAATGGTTCATCAATAGACAGGATTATTGCTAAGAAGTTCATCACTTTATGAAAATAAATAAATATGTCCATCAATATATATATATATATATTGCAAATAGTAAATAGTATTGGTATGTTCTTCTTTTCAAAAAGTACTGTTTTTAAGTCCATTTTGCTTAAATTTTATTCATTACTCTTGTTCAATTTCAATACAACAACCAGTGTCGTTATTGAAAGTCAAAGGTGGATGGATATAGTGGCTGTGGCCATTTTATAACTACAAAGTTTACCCCTTCAAGGTTCATTATAAACAATATCCATTGTAAATTGATTTCCAATTTGAAAAAATATTTGTGTATTAAAAAAAAATCTCTGACTTTAATAATTTTCCCCTGACTTTTTCCTGTTTTGAAAATTTCCTGACTTTTCCCATTTCTCCACGTCGGTCGCCATTCTGGTTGCTCTGTTAAGTAAGGCAATTTATTACAATTGTCTTATTCCTGGGTTCTAATCTCACATCGGCAGGTAATTATTTATCTAGTGGGAAGTAACTATTATTCAACTAAGAATTGATTTTATGGTATGGAGGTCCTCCTGAGGTCTGTCCAGCTTCAATAAAGTAATAACATTAATTAATTGATTAATGGGGAAAACCTGGGAGTTAAATGAGACATTAAAAATAAAACATGAAGGCCCTCCACTCATGAGGCAAGAGAAACTCTGTATGAGCATCTTATGTGATATGTTCTCTACTCTTGAGGTGATTTTTCTTGCAGTCAGTTCACAGTTTCCAAACAAGAACGCATAAAAAATTCTTCTTCAATGATCAGTTCAAGTGATGAAGAACTTATGTTTTATTTATTGTTACTCATGGATAAAAAGCACTCAGAGAATTTGGAATAGAACTATGAAAAATATTTTAAATGTGAAGTAATTTAATTTGTAAAATACTAACGAATATTATAAAATATATTTTTAATAGAGAATGTTTACATCATTTAAATAGGAAACAAATTATACATCAATAATATGAATAGTTTTAATTATTCACTTGTTTGAAGGGTCACACTGAATTTTTCATGTTCTCACTTATGCACTCATGTATGCACTATTCGAGTTTCTCTTTCCCTCATTTCGAGATAAAGATGCCATGCGGGGGAATCATATAGGAGTTAACAAGGAAGTCATATGGGGGATATAACTTCCTAATTAATTAAGAAAATTATCTGAATAATACAAAATAAAAAGATACCTGATATTCCACCTCTGAATCCATTATTCCTGCCACTGCGACCACTTGGTACTGCTTTGCCTTCATTGCAGATAGAGGTTTCCTCAAAAGACCCAACACACCCTGAGCTGTAGATGTGAGGCGTAGACCAGTCATCTGAGCTGGTGAATGACTTGGATCCAATATAATTAGATTCTCTCCACCACCACGAAGTTCTTCGACACCAATAATTGTTCGACTATGTCCTGTTAATGAATATATTTGCATTTATTAACTTTTATTCTTAGACTGCCAAAGCTACAAGTAAAATAAAATAAATAAACAAATATATATGCTTCCAATAAAAATTCTGAGACAGTCGTTATTATGTTGAGAGTTATCCATAAGTGACTTTCCTGGTAGTAGAAGACCTATGAATGGTATTGAAACAGTATAGGGTGAATTAAATGCCATTAACTTGGGAATTTATATCTTAGTGGGAGCAGAATTAGATAGAGGTTGACATGGGATGATTACATACTGGGATGGATTAGAGAGGAATGATTTGAACCAACTCAGGAAAAACCATTGATAGAGGAAAATTTAATATAATGTAACTTCTAATAAGAACAAAATATGAAAGGAAAAAAATTATTATCGATTGTTAAAAGAGTATAAGGATTGAGGATTTAAAACGTGTTATACAACTTACCTTGATGTTGGAGATATAATGGAGGCTTGAAGTCATCGTAAGCTTGGAAGTAGTCTAGGACCCACTTAAACATTTCGGGGTGAGAGCCATTAGCACTGGTCGGTCGATGAAAATCTACCAGTTGACACCTGTTAAATAAAAAAAGTCAATTAAATACAGTCTACTGTTTTTTTATAGATTAAGAATAAACTTGATGTATTCCTTTATTTTTAAAAAAATGGTGCAGTGTGCATCAAACAACATTCATTGGGTCTTTTCTACTTTAAACACACCAGTTAATTTTTTGTCAACATTTTAATTTTTTTGGTAACATGTTATAGGATTCATAATTCATCTATCTGTTACATATGCAAATTCATTTGGAGGAAAATGTTTTGAAACAATTTTGTGTTTTATAAAAATTTCATGCCTTTAGAAAAGTGAATAAACATTGTATTTATCTTAGATCACATTTAATAAATTCATATTTATAATGTTACATTTCATTCTTTTGTAGGTTAAGTTTACTTTCTAGTCACAAGTTTAAGAAACTGTTCATAACTGTGAAATCACTAAAGTGATAAAAAAATTCACTAGTGTGTTTAAAGTAGAAAAGAGCCCTTTCATTTCCCACTTTAATTAAATAATTAAAAATTTTCTCAAACTTGTATAGCTTTTACAAGAAGAAAAGCAATCCAGGGCACACATGTTTTAAGTAACTTCAAGTCAAAGTTAAATGGCACTTAAAATAAATATATTGACTATAGGCAATGAAAACCTTGTACCTCATCAATAGACTGATTGAGGTTTTTTTTTTTTTGTTGAAAATCAAAAATAATTGTATCATTCAAAATCACATCTAACTCCATTGTGTATGTTTTTAGATAGGTTCCCAGCTGCCAATTTTTTACGTCTTTTGTGTGTTCTATTTTTTTTTGTATTACTGTGTAGTTAATATTAAATTATTTAAATCATGATAGTTGATTGTCATAGATATATTGAAGAGAAGTTGGTTGTGGTATTCAGTCAAAGAAAGAAGAATGTAAAAATAAATAAATCATATTTATTTTTATTTCCTTTATACTGGCGTTTTGGCCTAAGTTTCAGTTCGTCAGAACTGTTCTCATGAAAGATTCCGAGAGACAGACGTCTCTCACTAATGACATCTCAGACATCATTAATGTCACTAATGTTTGAGGCTGTTCCGAGTATGAACTGGTGAAAAATAATAATTTGACATCCTAATAAACCATGCATTAGTGGCAGGAACAAACAAGCTAACTTTTAAAAATAAATTATCATTTTTGAGAACATTAATTAATGCTGACATTCATAAGTAAAAAAAAAGTACATTACATATAAAAAATATATACATAACGAAATCATAATATCTCATATCTAGATTTATTTTTCAGGAATCTAATAAAATATATATGTATAGTTAATAATGAACTACCTTATCCTAAGAGATGACAAAACAGTAACAACTTCGGTGGCACCAATCCACTTCCTTGTATTAACAAGCTTCCCACCCAATTGATCAGCACCTTGCACATCAAAGCCTTCCCTCCAAGCCCATTCGATATGCTCCTGAAGTCTTGAAATCGAAGGCATAGCAGAGCGAGATGGGAGTTCAGGATTACGACCAAGGAGCCATTGTTTATAAAGCTGTTCATTATACCCAGTATGGTGCACTAGAGATGATAACATCATCTGAGTGTTCCTAATGCAAGAAAAATTATATTTAAAATACACTGGTTGGCAAAATTAACAAAAAATAATTTTTTAAAATGAAAATTGATTTGACATTTCTCCTTTATTTTTATAACTATTGGGAACAAGAAGTTATCATTATTACTATTAAACAGAAAATTGCTGTTTACCCTGATACATAAATGTTAATAACTTTTTAATTAACAATAGAGTATTTCAAAGTTGGACAGTAGTTAACCAAGCATAGTAAACAGGCAAATAAGTCTATAGTGGGAACAATCGCTAAATAAACACAATATTTTTATAAAATACTTACAAATTGACTACGTCCTATTATTCATGATAACAATATTTACCATGAATTTACCATGGCCATAAGTCTACATTAATTAATATTAATAAATAAATTTATCATCAATAAAAATCTATAACAAAAAAATTTCTTCGGATAAAAAAAAAATATAAATTATAATAATAAGAATATTCTTAAATTAAATAGGGAGAAGCTGAAGAAAAAAGATTAACAAGAATAAGCAAGAAGCATGGCAAATATTAGAAGGAAGGAAATTCTAGAGAGTAGTGGAATGTGCTAATAAGGAACATTGAAATGTTTAAGTTTTGTTGGAAGAGGTATGAAAGTCAGAATCTTGTGTCATATGAGAGGATTAAGGATTTGAATTGTAAGAAGCTGTAGATGTAGGGAGAGTGCTGGGAGATGATGGTATGGTTTAGGTATGTGCCCAATAAATATTGACAACAGGAAAGCCACTTTAAGTTAAAGTAAAGGAAGGACAAAAAAAAAAAAACCAGGTAATTCAATGGTTGCTTTTAAACTAACTGATTAAGCATTTATTTTGTGAACTTAACCCTTAATGTTACCACACAAAGAGTAACAACAAATGATATTTCACCAAAAACATAATTATGAAAAAAATCACATCCAACATTGCTCCAGCCATCAACTCAATTTAGTTCTATTTTTACCTGTAGCCACATCCCCAACCTCGGTCACCATACGTTGAAGCATAATGATCAACTTTAGAGCAGAGTAGAGTTCTAGCAACATGGCTTGAACTGGTGCTTACAGCAGCTATCAACTCAACAATATCTGGAATAGGTGACAGGTGTGTATAAGTATAGAAACTATTAATCTGGATAAAACTAAGAACTAAAACTATATAAAATTAACAATTAACATGTTTTTATAGTAATTTATAATTGAAGAGCTTGGGGCAAGAATGTGACATCCCAATTTTGAAGAAAATGAGTTATTTGTGCATAATGGAACTTTGTACGTTACTATAACTATACTACTCAAACATGAATGGGATAATTCTATTTGATTCTTATTTAATTAAAATATACTTTTTTTTTGTTATGGTTTATCCTATTTGTTGGTAAACATTAAGTATTGTTTATTTTTAATAAATCATTAACTAAAGTATAGTTGACATGAAGCAAACTCATTACATAAACCAATATTTGGTTTATGTGAATGAATATTACTGTTTCATCCAGTAATATTCTGTTTAACAATAGAAAGACATATTGAACCAGAAGTTCGCAATATTATCGTGAGAATGAGCGGTCAAGGGCACCGGCAAGTGAATATCCCCGATGCAATTGGCATCTCTCAGATTGTGGTCTCCCGGGCTTTAGCCAGATTCAGAGAAACGGGCAGTACCAATAAGAAACCTGTTGGTGGATCTCAGTGCATTATGACACCAACGGATGTCAGAAATATGTTTATTATAGCAAGAAGGAATCCAATATTTTTTCCATGACAAAAACTTACATGGCTTACTTTACTAGTCTTTCTGTTTCTGTAATTTATTATACATTAGAATTTGTTTAATACAATTGGCAATATTATTTTCTTATTGTACAAAAAAAAAAAAAAAAAAAAACGTTGATATATAATAGCTTAGAAATTGATGCAGAGCAAAGCCAGAAAATAGTAATATAAAAAAATTATAAAATTTTGAAAATATTTTTTTATCGGCTTCTAAGGCATTGGCAAGAACCCTCAGAGGTCCAATATTTTTCGTTCTAGTATCATAAAAAAAAATGTTTCATTGAAATCAGTGACTCCACGTCCGTAACCTCCCCATGTTAGTTTACAACTAAAGCAAAAGGCACAGCAGTTGTACCTAGTTTTTACAAATAACAGACAGAGAAAGATAAAATTTACAATTAATTTTTATGGCTTCTGTTTCATATAACTAAAACTGTTCCAAGTCAAGTATCAACACTACCTATATACGGGCCACTTCATTAACCTATTCAAGGCTACAGTTGCACCAATAGCAAGACCAAAGCAACACTTGTAACTATGGCATCGAATGGCTGAAAAGAAATTTAAATTATTAAATAGCAACCCACAAGAGAAATATGATGGATAATTACCTTTAGTACATGAACTGCCATCATCGACTCCATTACTTTCTGCCATTTTCAACTCTATTTGTCTTTCATAATAGTCTGCTACAGAAAGTTCACCTGAGTATACAGCTCTCTGCATGTTTGTGAGGCTTTGTTCCTTAAAGTTTCCTTCATTGTCCATACCATATTGAGCCTATTTAATTAGCAAACAAAGATAAATAAAATAAATATAATTAAAGGGAACTTGAATTGCTATGTTTCTTAAAACATATGTTGATTTTTTTTTTTTACTCAATTAAAAAAAAAGATATACACATTTAAATAAAAAGAAAAATTCTTATCATTACATAATTTAAAGGTAGAGAATAAACAAGAAACGTTATATAAGAATATTCAAATGAAAAAGTTAAAAAAAATCAAAAACAACTGGTAAAAAGTCGACATTTCTCTCATTGGGTTATGGGGAATGGGAAGAAGAAAAAACAGACTTTTTTTTTTTAATATCTCAAAAAGAAATATTATCTTATACAAAATTAAAATACTTCAAAATCTTTAAAAAAAAGTAATTACATTTCTATTTACAATTAAGCCAAGAAAAGTATTATTTAGACAATAAATAACCATTTCTTTCTTTTTCGATAATAAAAAAAAGGCAAAACAATATTTGTTTATTTTATTTACATATTTGTTAATCAACATAGTCTTTGTAAAGTATAGAACTTCACAATTTTTGTGTGTTTAATAGATAATAACATGTTTATATGAATAAACAGGTATTTTAATCACTTTTAATTCAAATATATTAGAGAGAATATAACTAAAGCATAAGTTCTTGCGGGGGTATATTTATACTATTATACTTTGGTATGTTTGGGGTATATAAATACTACCATATTTTATAATCAAAACCTATACCTAGACTTCTTTCATAAAGAATCGATCGAGCAGCAGTCTGTTCCAGACATAAAAACAAATTACCATGGCCCCCAGATTCCATATTTCTTAGGTTTAAAATCATAAAAAATAACTACACCACAATTAATAATTTGGTGAGAATTGAATTAACAGGATCAAAATTTATTGACAGCCACATTTGTGTGTGAGTCATACCTAAACAGCCTTTGGTGGAAATTATTATGCTAATTATTTAAATATAAAAGCAAATATAACATTTACCCTCAATAGTTCGAACTCATGTTGTTCTCTCAGCCTCTGCACTTCTTTATCTCTTTTTTCCATTTCTTTTGCAAGGAGACGGTCACATGAGACATCTGGAGTTAGTGGAGATACACCTTTAATAAAATATCAATCGTTTATTTCACATCTCAGAGATTTCATCACTCAGTGAAAAAAAAAATACACAGATATATGCCAAAAACTTAATATGATCCACAAAAATAATTTGGAAAGTATTCACATACTACCTTTTGGATTGAAGTGTTGATCTATATGATATGCCAATTCATCTGTTGATTTGAAATTAGACATACAACAAATAGGGCATTCCGTAGAAATTTTATCTTGGGTTAAATCATGAACAGGCTAAAAGAAAATATAAATAAATCAAAAAAATATTTTACGAAACACCATTCAAAAGAAATTATTTAAAAACAAACCTTCGCAGGACTTAAGACATCCTTGTGCTCAATATTAACATGTAATTCCAAATCAGGGGTATTCTCAAACGTATTGACACAAAGAGGACAACTATATAAACTATGATGCTTAGAAGCTAGATCAGTATTTACAGATGGACTAGTTAAATCAAAATGTTGCCTATTGATATGTTCTTCTAAATTAGAAACAGTATCTCCTCGATAGGTGCACAAAGGGCATTCAAACATATACTGTAGATTGGTTTTGGGGACTACTGGAGCTGTGTTAGTCCTTAAATTAAGAGCGAGCTGTGATCTTTGTGGTGAACCCCATGAGGGCATTTCTCCATTTTTAAGCTTTTTCCCTTGTGCATTATAGAATTCATTATTGTTATTATTATTGTTAATCAAACCATTTCTTCCATCTTTAGTTTCCCACCTACTTTCTGATAGAGGGCTTAGTAATTCATCTCCATCATCGATGAATGTAAGCAGCTCTTGTTCAGGAGTTAGGTAATCTAAATGAGCAGTATTAACATGGGTTAGCATTTCATCTTCAGTCATGTTATCAGAATTACAAAAAGGGCAAACAACAGCATTTTTGAGATGACATATCATAACATGAATCCTCATTTCTTCGTCTGATAATCCATCTGCACCACATATTTCACAAGAGTAACTTAATTCAGGTACTTTTGCAGCCATATCACAACCTATATAGCCGAAATTAAATCAAAGTTATCACCTTTGGTAAAACTATTCAAGCCATATATGTAATTTTTAAAATGAAAAATAATTACCATGGACTGAAATATTCACTCTTGAGACCTACTTGATTCTGTTTTATATTAATTTATTTTTTATAATCATTCATTATTAGTACAATCTTGTTTTTTTAAATTTTCTTACAAAAAATAAAATTGCCGAGAAGGCTACATTTTAGTAAGGTTATACATTTGGGAACTATCTTTCAACAAAACAGTTTCCCCATAGAAAACTAAATATGCTTAAATTAATTTAAATGAAGATTGCTTTTCTAAGTATGTGATTAGTAATGATCCTTGGTGGTACCGAATATTTTAAAGTTGAATCAACCCAATTTTAGAATCTTTCATTATTGGCGTTAAATTACCGTTTTATAATTAATTATCAGTGTTTGATTAATTATTTATCGATTATTTGGCATCGAAACTGATATTTTCTGGCAATGTCGTTCGCCAAATAAAATGTGAAATTTAGTTATGGTCTAATTGTTGTTAGCCCATAAATTATAGAGTAAATAAAAAAGTGCTAGTCCAGTTTCGTGACACATTACAATTATTTCGTTCAGAATCAAAATGAACCCCTAATAAAACTCAAAATCCAAGTTGGTGAAACTTGAGCTGAAGTAAAATGATGAAACCCTAATATTTTTTATCGCTCCTTTCACGAAGTTAAAACGCACTGTAGTGACCTATGTGCGATCTGGCTTATTGTTGATTTGTGATCTGAATCAAAATGTGATTTCATCAAAAAAGAATTAACGGCAGTAGGTATTGTTAACTAAAGAAATCGACGTTTGTGGGAACATCCAACCGTACTGAGTCTCTTTTTGGCACGTCTTCCTCGATCGCGATAAAGCTTTAAATCTATTCTTTTATATCAACCATCCAGACCCGGAGGTCGTGATGGCTAAGTGTTTTGGAGCGCTTCCCCTTTCAGCATCCTCGTGCCTAGTGACACTATGCCTAGTGCACAGTTCGAATCCGGTTTCGGGGTGGTTGACTTTTATTTCGTGGTGGATCCCTGGAATGAAACTCGAACCTTCCACTCTGGTTAGAATAGGTTTGGTTGTACCTCTAGAACATCCCGCCCCCTCCCCCCTTATTTTAGAAATATTGGGTAGGGGGTTATCTAATAAGATAAAAAAGACTCTGTTGTGTCACATGCACACTTTATAAAGCGAGCAACCTTCTTATATAACCGTTGGCTTAAAAGCTGCACATTCCTTTAAAGTACTGAATCCAATAAGATCCTTCACGGGTTGTGCTGGTACAGGTGATAGATGTGACACATACCTTCAGATGACATCTCAAATATTCTTATGAAAAATGAAGAAGATTTAATTTAGAATATTATAACGAATTTAATCACAATCTTTAAAATGTGTAAAGTTTTATTACAAAGTGCCACTTCCGGTAAGTCGATATTTAATGTTGAATGTCATACAAGTTGATCGTTAACATTTCTCATAATCTATTAATCAGAAAGGGTACTAGAGATGAAGATGTATCAAGTTCATGTTGGATCACTAACCCCATAGCAGGTAGAGATACAACTCTAATCTGAATGTAAAAAAAGGTTCCTTACATCTATATCTTAATTCTATTTATATTCAATGCCATTATTTTACTTTAAAATATTGTCTGAACACTACATTCAAGATTTAGCCTACTTCAAATCATCATTATGCGTGTTCAGTAGTGCATTCGTGACCAAATCGTGCGGTCAAGAAGTCTAGAATTTTCTCTCCGAAAAATTGGAACTTTACTAGATAAATCGCAAGCAATTGTGCAGTACGTGATGAACAGACACATTGGATTAAAAACGTTGGAGGATAGGCCTGGTTCAAACCGCACGAGAAAATTCAATATAATCGGTACGACTATTCTAAATCTGGTGCGTCTAATCGGTATAAAAGTGCAACATCCTTAGCCATTGGTCTTGAAAGAACTTATGAGGTATGCGAAAATCCAGAAACTGTCAGAAATGTTCAGAGAAAGATGGTTTTCTTAGACGAATTGCAAGAAAAAGCTAAAAAAAAAAAAAAACTTATTTCAAAGAATATGCAAAGGACCTTCAGGCATGGGAGTGAAAGTGTTAGGGTATGGTTGAGGCCTATATGTGTTTCAGGAGTTGGCAACCTGTTTTTTTATTGATAGAATTATGGACAAGCATGTATTTCTAAACATTCCAAGGAACAATTTAAAAAGTTTTGCTGAAAAACTTGGACTTATGCTGGGGTTTATTTTTCAAAAGGACAATGATGCTCACACTGCTAGGAAAGTAAAACTATGGTTAATTCACAGTGTTCCAAAACAGTTTCACACTACTCCCCAATCACCAGACAAGAACCCAATAGGATGGCGAGTGAAAAATCATGGTGATCGAATTGAAGATCTCAAAGCAGCTCTACTGGCAAAATAGAATCCAATTACCATTATCATGATTTGAAGAAGGATGAACCTTAACTAAACCTTGAATGTAGTTTTCAGATATTTTTAAGCGAAATAATGGAATTGAATTGAAATAGAATATAGACTGTCTGCCTTCTCCAGTTTCCATAAAGATGAACTCCTCCAAAAAAAAATTGGGGTCTTACCCAATTCTTTTACTTGTTGCACACGTTTCCGATTCATACAACAGAATGGGACTGATTAATGACTTGTACAGATGAGGCTTGGTGGGACTGGAAAAAAGGTGGGGGTTGAATTCCTTGTAGAAGCCAACCTAACATTTGTTGGGCATCAATACTCCTCACCTCAAACTCAGGTTAATTATATTGAGTCACCAATAATCCCAAATACTTGAGGAATGTAGGATTTAATTATAGCCTTATTGATTTGTCTTACCCTTCACCAACCTCTTCCAGATATTGGCTCAGGAAGTGGAGAAGATTCTCAGATAATATTCTACACAAAACTGGCTACCAGAGTACTTAAAGAGCAAAGGCTTTGTCCCACCACTTCATTGGCTACCAAGCTCTGGTATGCAGGCTCCTCAGTAGTTAATAATTAGCCTTCCAATCTGATGATTGTCCTGTTCTATTGTGTCAGATAATAAACTATGGAGTAAACTGTTTTCCGTCATAGGACCCTTGAGCTAAGGAACATCATGTATCAAAAGCTTACACAAAGCACAACAGCTGTAGTTGCCAATCAAAATACACTGATGAAGGCTATGATTGTTAACAGCTAGGATGGCAACCCTAGTAAGTTGATAGCCATTTTTCAAGTACCTTAGAATGCTCATGCGAATAATGTTAATTAATGTACATGTGGTTTAGAGGGGTGATTTGATGGTGAAAAGAAAGTAACATAATGAAAGATTCTGGAGAAAACAAAAAAACATGAAATTTCAGGAGGAAAAAATAGAGGCATTACAATTGTGTGTGTGTTACAAAATTAATTTACTTTCAGCAGAATAGTTCAACATAAAATAAGAAACATATAGCTGATTAAAGGGGATGAATGATATAGTTACTAATTCCATATCAAAGTTGATAAACTAAACATTACTACTTTAATTGAATTGAAAGATTTGAATAAAAATAATTTGCAATACAAACTAGATACAACATAACATTTTAACAAACCATATAACCAATCCATTTTAATTATAATCTAGACATCACAAATAATCAGAAAAAACAACAACATTTAGTCCAATACTTAATGAAATGCAAATGTTTCATAATATCATTTAAAAGCTCTGTAAAATTATATACTACGTATTTTTTTCTCCAATATATAAATTTTCCACATATAATAAATGAGGATATAATATATTGATAAATCCCAAAACTTCAATATCAATAGGCCAGCAATATCTTTTAAATCTAACATTGCTAACTTTATTGGTGTAAAATAAATACTAAATTTATTCTGCACTGTTGATACGGCTTTTTATTTTTTCAATAGCACCTTGATGTCTCTTGATTTGTTCTTCATGAAACTTTACGTCATCGTGCATGCTGCTCTTCAATTGTTCAAGCTGTTGTTGTTTCTAAAACATAATATTCTTATAAATATACAATAATACAAATAATCATTAACTTCTTGAATGTGGGAGGTGTTTAATAAGTCTTAATGATTTGTTCTTCATTCATTTGAGTGTTTAGTATACAGCTGTAATACAGAAAAGGAGTGGGCAAGAAAGGAATAATGATTTATCGTCACAAAAAAAGGTTTAGTAACTGAAGAGTCACTATGGTCAAAATAATCAAAGTTAAGAGTATTTAATGTAAATATGAATATTTTTATTATACCTTGTTATTTATATTTTTATGGATCGATTTAGAATAAAAAATAAAACAAATGTTGAAAACGATGTATTGTATTGTAACTAAAAATATACTTTATGAGCCTTGTTGCTCATTAAAAATTATCTGTCTTATTAATCTCATAAACAACGTTAGTAATTGTACTCAGGGTTCTAGCAATAAGTCATTTGTTCACACCTAAGTCTAAGTTTCCGAAACACTCTAAGTTCATCTTTTAACAATTAAATACCGATAATATTCTACATGAACTGGTATTACATCATATTTAGGCAACCCAATAGATAAAAAACATCAAGTGTATAAAACACATTGGACATGTATGAAATAACATTGTGATAAATCAACTTATTGACAATTGCTGCTTAAATAGGATAGGGGACTTCAGTCCCAGAATAAAATTATTTTTCATTCATTCATTCAAAATAAAACAGGACTTGGATGCAGAGTCACTGAAGACGTATAGCATAAAAGGCGAGGTAGGGAAGAACAAAAAAAAAAAGAAAAAAAATTAGGGAGTGTTAACCTCTAATATTCTTTATGCAGTGGCATGAAGTGTAAAAAAAATAAAATCCTAATGAACTGAAATGACGACTCTTTGGTATTAAAACAGCTAAAGTATAAAGCATCCTTTCACAAGAAGCTTCATTTAATTGATTAAAAAGTAAACAAAATAGTTCATTCAGTTCAATAAATACATCACTTTTCACATCATGATACATACCAACAAATTTGGTTACATCTAGAAAAACATGAATAAAATTTCAGTTAACCCAAATTAGTTAGACCAGGGTTTCGTGCTATAGTAACAACATTTAATTAAGGTCGAAATCGTCAATTTGGTGAACAGATATTCTAAAAATTCATTAATTACTATTTATTTTTTTATTACAAATATTATAATTAAATTCAACCTAATTTAAGATTATGTCTGGGCAAATTGTATTTGCCTTATATATATTATACTAAAGATGGCAAAAATTCAATAATTAAGGACAACCTTAACACAAAATATCTATAGCACGACAAGGGACATATGATTTTTTTTAGTCTGAGAAGGAGGCAGCAAAAGTATTTTAGGCCACCAAGAGTGGCAAAGCAAAAAAAAAAAAAATTGAGAACTTCTCACACATATGTTACCAATATATTAACAGAAAAAACAAAAGGATGTTGGATGTGAAAATTGTAACGGCATTGATATTATAACATAATAAGCACCAACTAAAAGGCCAATGAGATATGGCAATCAAAGCAAATGAACACCTAGATCTTTTAATTTGTGGACACGAACATCACTCTTAACATGTATGAGATTACAACCTGTAATAATATTATATATTATTAAAACTTAAAACTTACAAAATAAACAAGATCATATGGATAAAATTTGATTTCTGATGCAGATCGTCATAAGATTGTTGACACCCAAACATATAAGTGACTTCATTTTCAAAAATATCACTTTTGTACATAAAAACAGGTATTAGAAAATGGATCATTATTGGTGTAAAAATGAAAATTGCTTAAGTTCCTTTAACTTCTTAAATAGGTCTGATTAGAATTTTTTTGTCTCTGTTAGAGGTGATAAAAGCCAGAACCAGATATACTCCAATCAAGTTGTTACATTTCTGTGGAACTGTTGCACCATTTACCTCTAGAATAGTATTGCTTCAAGCCATGAACTCAATCAATTGATACTGGTTTGACAATATTAACAATCTGTTGATGGTGGTTAAGGATCCTCTGTAGGCGGATTTCTTATCTTTCCTAGGTCATGGATCACTTTTCTAAATGAGAAATTCTTTCTATGAATAGCATGTTGGATGCGATAAAAACTCTACATATCTATTCCTGAGTCAAGAGCTAATGTGACCCTGAATTCAACCTAATCTACTTTATTAATGAACTATCATACCTTACGGTTGAAAAAGTTTACCTTTCAGGTTCAAGATTCCTGTCAGGACTCAGAATGAGTTAGTTTTGGCTTCATTTAATTCTGGAAGTAATATACCCTGATTAGGTAAGTAAGGATTAGACAGGAACTAAACCTAATTAATACAGCAATTGGCCCTAAACCTATCAATAAAATTAATTTAATCTAACTTTCTACACAAGTTACAGAAGTCAACACACTTAGAGATTGTCCATAGTTAAACACTTTAGCTCAAATAAATACAGATATAAGATATTTGGAACAAAGAAACAACACTTAATTGCTAAATAACCTTCTTATTTATTTAACTAAGCGCAACCAACATATAAAATTAATTTAATACATGATTTATAGAACTGCAATATTTTTATTTACAATCTCCTGCTTCCTCACAAGAGATATAAACCCCCAATATGTCCTTTTCAATTGAGGATGGGGCATTGCCATGGGGATTGGTCACCTGTATCTACTTCTGTAATTCCACGCACAGTGTGATCAATAGGTTCTGGACACTCTTGTTATGTTTAATACAGTGTTGACCCACCAACCATGTTGGTGTGACAATTGCGAAGTAGCACTTCAGAAGTGTTGCTCCACTTTGATGGGTGGTCATAACATCTCATGATCACACAATAAATGGAATTCCGAGAATGGCTGAGTATTGACAATGTGTTCAATGTGCTGGAACCTGAATTAGCTTTGATTTCTGCTCATTACACTTGTTCAAAAGCGATAAACAAACCCACTAGCGGATCCAGGATTTAATTTTGGGGGGGGGCTTCAGCCCGGAAGCTTTTTTTTTTCATATATATAACGATAATTACGTTGGAAAAACAGAAAGATACTAACTACCCATATGAAATGGTGTTTAAGTGATTCTTGAAGCCCTACTAAATGTAATTAAACGAGCAATAATGCTTTAAGACATAATTTTTTTATATTTTTTACCATAAAACATGGTTACATTTTACCATTTTGGGGGGGGCTTCAGCCCGAAAGCCCCCCCGTAAATCCGCCTGTGAACAAACCCCTAATGGAAGCTTTTTCAGTTAGGTTGAGTGCCTTATCATGCCATTTTGTAATTTCCATCAACTTTTAGAGACCCTCAGCCATTTTTGAAATTGCATTGATAATGTGATCATAAGATCTTCTTAATCAGCCATCTAAGTGGAACAATGCTTGTAAAGTAGGTTCTAGTGCTCTTTGGAATAATTACCAAACCATTTACTAAATTATGATATACAATTCAATATTTCCATCTTAATAATAATAATAATAATAATAGGAACACCCTGAACTAGGGATGAGCGATATTCGATAGTTTTTCACTATTGATAGTTAAGTAACTTCTCACCACAGACTTAAGGAGGATTTATGTTTGCTGTAATCTTTAGTTACTTACTTTGAAATGCTGCATAACCTTCATAACAATAATTAAAATTTATGTTCAACATCTTTTAAGATTTTTGTTGCATTAGGCACTAATAAAAATTAATAAATTACAATTAAAAATTTTATTGATGGCAAAACAAATCAATATAGAAAATAAATTATGTTCAATTCCATGAATGTCAAATTCAAACAAAAAGACATATGATGATGTATGGTATTGGTTGAACTATTTGGTAAAAAAAGGAGGAGAGAAATGTTAACGTCTTTTAATTTTAAAGATTGATATTATTTGATTTGATATTATTAGTTTGAAATATAATACAACTGTAATGGCGTCGTAGAATTTATAATTTTATTTTATGAAAAAAAAAAAGAAAGAAAAAGGAGAGGTAAAGATAACTTTTCATTTTCCATCACCGCAACTGAAGTGTAAAAATATTACGATGAAAACAGTTTTAGATTGTATTCTTTTTCACCTTGAAGGCTTCTCATTGTTATATTTTTGTTTCAATTCTAAATATATTAATAGGTAAAGTTTCAAAATACGTGTACATATTCCTATCCCTTTAATTAATATAACAATTTTTCATTATCAAACATTTTACTTCTACATTGTTATATTATTATTATTTGATTAATCAGAAGCATCATTACCAATGAATAAAAAAGGAACTTACTAATCTGTTAAAATATTCTCCTTCTAATCCAGCTTCTCTTTTTCCAAAGCTACCTCCAGCCTGTCTTACTGATCCTCCATCTCCACCCCCCTGTCCTGCACCACTACCCAGATCTCCCAAACCAGTGGAATAAGAAGATTGACTGTAAAATTAATATTATCAATAAAAATCTATTCAAAATTCATAGTAAATATGTGTTGTGCACTAATAATGTCAAAAATAGATAACTGACTCTCTAGGCTATTAAAGTAAATCACTCGCCTCATATTTATACCAGGAAGACTTATCAGTCTGGAGTAAAGTTTGTTACTGAATAATGTTTTGCAAGACATTATTTTCTCAGAGAAGATAAAAATAACTACAACTCAACTTTCGTAAGACAATCGGAAGGTTGTTTGTTATCAGGTTATTATTTTCTTATCACAAGTATATTATATTTAACAAGATATCGTTAATGGGTTAATTTTTTATGCCACATTTACTACAAATTTTAATTAGCTAATTGAATAATTAAAACAAATATTTATTTCAATCTCATCAAGATAAAAATTAAGCCTATACTTATATACAAAATGAGAAAAGCCTTTTAAAAACATGTAAGGAGCATAATGTGTATAAATTTAAGAATCTTAATATAACACAAAAATAATATTTTTCAGTTTTTGAAGCAAGATCCTACTTATTTTGCAATCAGACAGAAAGTTGCATCATGTGACGATCAGCTGTAGCAAATAATAGCAACTTCACTATTGGTAGGCAGTGCAAAAACTTAATTTCAGCCTAGGTCACGTTCGATTTCTTTGTGACATCTATTTAGTTCGAACTTAGTGCTGTTGTCGGATTATCATTACTAAGGTGTTGTGTTTCTTTAGGATGCCTCGAATTTTTGTGTGATTATATTTGTTTTATTCCTTTAGGTGTGGTTGTTAGAATAATGGAAAAGAATAATTTAGCCTTCAGTTCTGTTAGTTATCACAAGCCTTCTGATCACCATTGATACCTTTGTGTCATAAATTTTAACCATTGCTGATCATAATGTCACTGTCAGTGCTGAAACAAAATTCGAAATGACATCTGTAAAAACATACACTTCTCCAACTAGCACTGCTAAAAGTGTTCTTCAGCATGTGAAATATGAGCACATGATTGCTGGAATAACAGGTGGTGTAGCTTCAACCCTCATACTTCATCCTTTGGACTTGATCAAAATCCGTTTTGCAGGTATGTCATTATTCACTATTATTCTTTGCCTTCTTTTTTATGTAATAAAGTTTTAGTTACTTGATATTTTAAACAGTGTGTGATGGTCGATCACCCACTCCTCAGTATGATGGTCTTCGGAATGCTGTCACTACAATTTTCCGCCAAGAGGGATTACGAGGGCTTTATAAAGGAGTTACTCCCAATGTTTGGGGATCTGGAAGTGCATGGGGTTTTTATTTTCTGTTGTAAGCATTCATGTTCAGCATTGTCTATTAGTTATAGTTGATTAACTATACAAGTTTAACATACTCATTATTTCAGTTACAATTCAATAAAGACATGGGTTCAAGGTGGTAACTCGAAAACTCCTCTTGGCCCTTCGATGCATATGCTTTTGGCAGCACAGGCTGGTGTATTGACTTTAATTATGACAAACCCTGTTTGGGTTGTAAAGACCAGGTAATTTATAAGTTTCATGCTAACGTTTTTATTGTTTGTAGTTGTATGTTTAGTGTTAATTTAAATTTTTTGAAAGGATAACCATAAAGTGGAAGTCTTATGGGCTTTCTTTTTGAGCAGAGTTGATGTTTCTTGTCTTTATACCCCTAAAAGGGTATTTAATATTTTTTGAACAGGTTATGTTTGCAATATTCCAATGCAAAACCCCAAGCAGGGAGTGGCTATGCTGGTATGGTAGATGCGCTTATGACAATTTATAGACTTGAAGGTGTTCGAGGATTGTACAGGGTAAAGAAAAATACAACATTAACATAATTTATATAATTTTAATTGACATTTCGAGTGACAAATTTTGTTCACACTTTTATAATTATTAACATTACAGGGTTTTGTGCCAGGAATGTTTGGTGTATCTCATGGAGCTATTCAATTTATGGCATATGAAGAAATGAAAACTTTCTACAATCAATATAAGAATGCTCCTATAGATGCTAAACTGGTAAGAATGTATTGATTGTTCTTAGTAATATTTTTTATCCTAGAAACTTAGATACATTCTAGGTACTTATTCATAATCGTTACTCCAAGATAGTTGTTTTCAAAATCATTTGGACTTCAGTAGATTGTAGATGAAATCCTGGAAGTAATAGAATGTTGACAATTATGTTTACTCAATTAAGTTACTTGTTCACAGGTAAATTGCAAATGGGCCCTTTTCATTTGAGATAGAATGCCTGTGTACATTTTCGGACACACCTGGCTACTTTGTTGTCAAGTTTTTATGTGGCTTTATTTTCATTTCTTATCCAATTTTTTGTTGAGTATTAATACTTACCCAACTGTGACAGATGTTTTAAATTCTACGACTTGGTACTTTTAGTTGAAAAATATCTGTATTTAGAGTCTATTGGACACAAATTGCATTTCTACTCACAATTTTTATAACTTCATGTTATATGTAGTATACCTGTGTGACAACTCTTGCTTTCTATATATATCCTTCTTTTCTTTTAATATATTTGAAGTATGAACAATATCAGGAAAACATTTTTGTTTAAAAACAAATACTAGGTCACTATGATTCCTTCATACTTTTTTGAAATGTTCAGAAACTTTGTATTCATTTAGATATCTAGAAAGTTGATGAGGTCTGGAGGAACGACAGTTCTTCATTACCTTCTTGAATACTGGAAAGGGTGGATTTCCATGGATTCCTGCAGACTAAAACTTAGCAGTTGATGAATTTCTTCAGGATGTGGATAATCTTTGTCTGCAAATGTCACTCTCTTTTTCTTTATTTGAAACTGGATTTATTAATTGACTTGACATTTGAATATAAATCCATTCGTTCAATTTTACTATAAATATAAAATAATGGCATTTGGCCTATTTTCTTCATATTCTTTATTCGCTCCCATTTGCAGCTGTGCTGATTTGGTTGTTTTAGAATTGTTATAGGCTTCAGAGCATCCAATTGATTGCATATTGAAGAACTGCACAGCTTGGGATAGCCCTTCCTTTCTTACTTCCTGATGGGTTGTAAGAAATTTTACCTTCATTGCTACAAATCTGTTCCAACATTGCGTTTCACTAATCCGTTGGTTGAAGGATACCTTATACATTGAGTTAGTGAAAAATCCCGGTGACTTTGAAGAACAGTCTGTTTGTAAAAATTAGAATGTTCAAGACCTACAAGTTTTTTTTATTGGAAGATTTAATTATAACACAAAATAATGAAACTGCTCTGGAAGAATGAAGATGAAAAAGTTATGGAACAGTGCATATAGCTGTCTCAGATAAATGTAAAACAGGTGGGCAAAGCTATTGGACTTAGGGTGGGAGAATTAGTTATCTCACACTTGAATTATAGGTTTTTTCCTCATTTACAATCCTATCCTCATTGCTAAATTGTTGAAGCCAAGCATTAGAATTAATGGTAGAACTTATATTAGACAACTCGTTGATGGAATAACTTAATTGTGACTTGATTTATTATTAATTATTACAGTAGACATAATATCCAATGAAGAAGAGAAGGATGGTTGGGGTGATCAGTCAGAAATAAAAATGGCAAAACCCAACCCACAATTATAAACATAATATCAGTTGGCAAATATCTTATTAGGTCTCTACAGTCGCAATATTCAGAGATCTGAGGACCTGCTACATGAATGTTAATATAAAATGAATATTAATTAATCTATGGATCTTTAAAAATATTTTATCACTGAATAGATTTTCTGTTAATACTCTTATAAGTGTATTTTTTATCTTTAATGCTTAAATGAAAGCATAGCTCTTTACAGCTTTTTTTTTTTTTGTTTCAATTGAATCAACATTAGATTTATATTTGGGGCCTATAGAAGCTAAGAGGTATTATAAATGGTAAAAGCTAAGTTTTAAGGAAACGATGGTTAAGTTAAACCTGTTCTGTAATTGTAGTAATTTTTTTACACTGGTGAACTTTCTTTTTTAGAAGTCTTTCATTATTTCTAAAGCCACTGTTATATTTGAAACAGATTTTTACTATACCTAAAAATGTTTTAAATTACTTGTAGTACAATTAAAATGATTATTTTGATATCACTTTGCAACCAATTCATATATTCATAATGTTGAAAAATATTTGTATAAATACTATATCAGATTTCTTCAATGTTGAGGTTCATTATTTGGTTATGGAAGACTTTTTCTATGAAAATTCTATCTCCAAAACCCAGTTAATATTTGTATAGAGATTAGTAATTGGCCACAATACAGTACTGAGTGGATAGAACAGCCATGCAACCAACTAATTTTTTTTTCCCACAAAATGCCCTTGTATCTCATTATAACTAGGACCCTCATTTATATTATATAATTTTTGGTAATTAATATTATCAGTGTAATTTAAATGTGAAGACAACAAAACACCTGGTTCTAAACTACATTAAAGGACGTTGGTTGATAATTGTTTATTTATAATCTAGTTTAGGTGAATTTAAAGTTATTGAGATGTCTAAATAAATATGCGTTATAAGAGTTAAACTCGTTGAAAGATAATTTTTTTTTTATTATAGTTTATTTCATTTAATCATTGTTCTCTCAGATAAATTATTCCAAATATAGGATTAAAGTATGTTTTGTCCTATAAAATGATGAGTGTTTCCTTCTATACAGAATCTTTAATACTTTTTTAACTTTTAGGGGACTATGGAGTATCTCGGTTTCGCTGCTACAAGTAAGCTGATAGCTGCTTCCGTAACCTACCCTTATCAGGTCATAAGGGCTCGCCTGCAGGATCAATACCACTCCTATGCAGGTTCAATGGACTGCATTCGTCAGACCTGGAGGTACGAAGGTCTCAGGGGTTTCTACAAAGGGCTTTTACCTTATCTTCTCCACGTCTGTCCCAATATCTGCCTCGTTTTCATCATTTATGAGAAGTTCACTGACACAAGCTAGGTTTCCTTTTCCCAAAATCAGACATATCTGTTTTTTTTTTATTCTCCCTTTTAAAAAGACATCTAGAGGTATTTTCATTTGTTTGGCCTTAAACCTTATGTCATTTGTTACCTGTTGTAAATAATTATTACTACTTAATTTATTGGGAATTTATAAACAAGCATTTTGATATAGTGAAGGAAAAAAGACAACTATCGTTAAATTGTAATTTTAACTTCTATAAATTATTGATCATATTATTTTCTGCAGTATATTTGGTGTTTAAACTCTTAAACATATCTGTTCATTTTTCATAAAATTTTCTGTATATTGTAAAATTATTCATTGAAACAATGAATAATGACATGTTTTTACGAGTAATAACATGATTTTTCCTCTCAGGCCACTTTAAATTTTTTTAAAATTTATATAATAAAGAAGAGGTGAATTGGAACAAATATTTAATTAGTCAATAATAGTTATTCTTTTTGTTTTGTAGTCCGTATATAATAATATTATTATTTTTTTAAATGCATTATTAAAGGTAAGAGATTCATCCATAGTTTTTTCTATTTATTTCATCATTAACATTTTACATCTGTTTTCATGGAGATTCAAAATTTTAAATACACTTTATTATTTCAAAAATAACAATATATAATGGTTTATGCAAATTGGTGTTCATTTATGAAAATAGATGAAATGTTCAACCAATCAAACAAAATAATATCGACTGCTTGAATGACTGCATATCAATTTTCACAAAAATTTTAACGATAAAAAAAATAAAATTTTTATTGCTGATTCATTGGGTTAGGATTTAGTTCCCTGCTTGAAGTTTATGATAAATCTGATTACTTAAAATTCCAATCGCTCCGTATGTCCTAATTTCAGCAGCTTATTTTATTTTTTCTCCCTTCTTTCCTTCACAATCCTTTAAATATGTTAAATTAAACTGTTGGTTAAATCGATGAAGCTTTATTACTTATTTTGTTAATTCTGTAGATGCTTGTAATCTCATCGTATGTAGGATTAAATGTTTCAAAATTTAAATGATCAAACTTTGTTAATTACTGACTGGTTAAGTGTATCAGTGAATAGTTTATATTATTAGGATTTACAGATTAAAAAATAATTAACACTCATTGTTATTGAATACTAGTTCCTATGTATGTTAATTTTATGAATTGAATAATTTTCAGTAGGAGTACTGAAAATTTTGTGATGATTGAAAATATTTTCAGTTTATCCATTCTCTATAATGAATAGTTAAAATTAAATAGTTAATTTCTGAATGTAATTTAGCTTATATGTTATGGAATATTTGTGTCTGTTCAACTTGGAAAGAAAGGTATAAAAATTTAATTTATAAATGGAAGGAAAAATAAATAAAATAATATAAAACCTGATGATATCTGTATCACCAGTTACTATATTTGTATATTGTGCGTATGAACCATTCTTTCCTTGTGAATTTGTGGAAACTGTGACATTTATTTATTTATTGTAAGCAAGCCTGCAGGCGGGGACTGCTTATAAATCCTTGTGTGCTTACTTCCTGTATGAGCCGAATTGGTGTTTGTACCTTAAAATAAATCATTCTACTTGTGATATTTTATTACTCCATTTTAATTTGCTTTTTTTTCTACTTGATTGTTATTTTGGTTTTAAGTTCGAATTGTAAGGGTTTGTTTATATTTATAAAAAATTGTGATACGCCCATTTATTTATTTATTTTAAAAAAATATGGAAGAGATTCGGTTTTTAATAAAATTTCTCATTAATTTATTACTCTACAATTCTATAGAAATGCATGATTTCATTCTAATAAATGTAAAATTCAAAGTAGTTAATCATTGGCTTTGCATCATTTAAAATAAATTACTAGAAACCGGCAATGTTTAGCTTAAATTATGAATATTTAGCATTAATAAATCAAAAAATACCAAAAGTAAAAGCATTCCTTTTGAGGTTAACATTAAAGTACTTTCCTTTTGAACTTTTTGCAGGTACGAGGGATTTCTGGGCTTTTACAAAGGTTTGACACCTAATCTTTGTAGAGTAGTACCTGCTACAATGATAACATTTGTTACTTATGAAAATGTGTGGCGATTTGTCGACAAAATCAAAATTCAAGTCAGTGAAACTGAAGCTAAATGAAAAAGCTTAAGTTAAAATAGAACAGTCCCTCATTTGTTTTTAATTTATTTATTTCATTGCTAATTATTTTTCAATTTCTAAGGATAAGTAAGCCAGCACTGTACTTGCAGCTAAATTTCTTTGAATTCCTCATGTAAGATGTACTTCCTTATTTAGTTATAAATATAATGAACATGAATTTGTTACCATTATTACTATTTTCACAATAAATTATTTTAGATTCTTAATGCTTTTTTCTTTTCTTGTTTTTGCATACCTCTTTAGTCTTTTGGCTTATAGTTATACTTCTTAAAGAAATATTTCCAGAAATATATATTCCTATCAAATTAGAAAAAAATAATTGTTAAAGTTAAACTTAACTCATAACTCAACCTCTATATTATAAATAACATTAGATAAAACGTTAAATTTATACATAAAAACACGGACTTAGTTATATTTATTATCTGATGTAGCAAAGTAAAAGAGAATAATCTGTTTAGGTTGACTATTTGTAGGTAGGTAATGATTTTTTGAGCTAACAACTCTACCAATTTTCAAGGTTAATAGCACAAATAATTTGTGAGTGTTTGAATACATTATAAGCCGAAAAATTGTGGTATTAAATATATTTTATGGAGGGTATATAATGATTTTTCGAACAAATGCCTTGACTGATTTTTAAGTTTGATGCCTCAAAATTACTCAATAAGAGTAATTTACAAATTTAAGAACAATTCCTGTAAGCGTTCTAAACAATTTGAGCTCAAAATACTAAAAAATATTTTTTTATATTCTTTTTTTTGTTTAGCAACTTCATAATCATATGTTGTCAATATAAATTACTAATACTTTGAAGCTAAAAACATTCTATTGATTTATATATAACAGCTACTATGAAAATACCCGTGCCCATCCTTATAGATGGAATGTACCTATATATCTATCTAAAACATTGGTTAAGATTGTTGTGAAATTGACATCTATCAATATTGATGCTTAGAGTAGTCGGATGCCTTCCACAACACATTACGCTTCCTTGCAAGCACACTTTGTCATAAGCATCTAATACATGTCAAGATTCAGAAAACTTGCATGCATCGGTGTATAAAACATTCAGAAAGTATATTAATGTATTTTCTGAAGTTTTGTTTGGGGCTGAAGACTTCCGACCACTACTGGAAGTTCCGATATTAAGGATGTCAAGATAATTCCCAACCTAAATGTGCTTAAGCAGATACGCAAGTATGTTTCATCCATTAGGATGGATAAGGTTATAAGATAGTTTTGCTATTAAGTACAGTAGTATTTTTTAAAAATTAAAATTATTTCCTTACTATACAGATAGTGGAGGGAAGGTATGTTCTATTACTCTGTGGGTAAGGAAGTAAATGTTTTTATATCTTTGAATTAGGTATTATAGTTTATCAAGGGCCTAGCCATCTTAAAATATGTCTCAATTGGGAGATATTTTTATTTTTAGAGGTTTTCACTTCATCAGAATTAGTTTATTTCAAAATTATTACAAAGGAGAGAGAATTAAGGAAATGATAAGTATCTGATGGAAACTAGATTAGTGACTTAGTAGAAAATCTTTTATTGCACTATGAATATTAAAATATACAATAAAGCGAGAGAATATTTCTTAGAACCTGTAATTAAGTAGAACAATGAACAAGAGTAGTTCAATCAGAAATATATTTAACACCTAGCTAATATAATTGTCACTGGTACGAAATAGTCCAACAATATATATATATATATATATATATATGACTCAAATGTTGGTCAAGTATAATTTATGATATCAATGAGCCAGTAAGACATCCACACATATGGCAAGGTGTTCAATCAACATTGTTGGCCAAACTTAAATAGTTCTTCAATTGAGAAAAAAATTAACAAAAAGGGACTACTTTCTTCTCTTCCAGGAATATTAATTTAGGAACTTATGGTTAAGATTTTTATTTTTGAATTTCATAACTATTTCCTCTTCTAGAGTACATAGATCTTTTTGTTTATTGTATTGAATAACATGAGACTTTTTCAATAAAAGGAAATTAAACATTTTGGTGAAACTTGTCATGGGTTAATAAAAAAGTAACAAAGTTTTAAACAAATTATTTAGGTAAAACTAAATGATTCGATACATGAATGGATAGCATACAAATATGGGACAAATGAAAGTAGCAAATCCCTTACTTAAGTGCTCAGGAACTGCTAATACCAACAACACTTTCACCAATATGGCAACATTCCCAAACATTCAGTCCACACCTGTGGTCCATTATTGGGGGACAAATGATTTACTACAGGTGTGGAGCCCAGGTTAGAAGTTAGAATCCCAGAATGAAAGTATTAAGTACTGGCTCTTTTTTTCTCGTTAGTTCCAAAATATTAAAATAGTCTCCCGACCAATTTGCCCTCATTGACTGGATTTCTTTTACACATGCAAAGTTAAAACATTTTTCCATCATTTGACTGCAATGTAAGTGAGTAATGAATTTATAAGTCTTAAGGTTAATGATTTCTTTCCCTTAAAGATAAAACGAAAAATATGTGGGGATGAAACTTATGAACATAACTTATCACAGAAGTTAACTTAACCCATCCCAATAATTTATAACTTTTCTAATGGAAATTATGTAAAGTTAAAGCTAACTCCTTTCCATTATTTTTGTGTTCAATATTTCAGGATTTCAAAACGTAAACTAAATTTTCAAATGATCATTTAATAATACAATTTCTGATGTAATTGATTTTCATCTCATCACACATACCTTTTACTTCTTTCTATTGCTGTGCAACTTAATTAGAAAATGGAATTTCTTCCAGGAGTTTTATGATAACATTTTTTGAATACAGCATAGGGTTATGTTATGATATGTGAGTTAGTTTAAATGATTTTAAGTAAGTCAACCTGAATAGATTTCTTATTTTGGGTGTGCATTTCACCAACAGAACTTCTTTTGTTAAATCTTTCTAAAATTAATAAGGTGTAATGATTGTACATAATGAATACTCTGGAACTTTATTTAAAAAAATAAATTTATTAACTTTTTGAGAGTCATAACCACCTCAACGAGCATTTTAATTTTACTACATCGTTATGCAAAATAAAAGGGTTTAGTTTTAATTAACTGGTTATTTCATAGATACAAGAGACCTACTGAAAACTAGTTTACACATCAAGATATAGATTTTTGGTATAAGTATACTTGGAGGACAATAATTCCTTACTTATGTTCCTTTTTAATTTACCAGCAATTCAAAGTTGAGGTGATCACAAAAAATACCTATTTCATAATTCAAGTTGGAAGGTGATATGGTTATGGGCACTTTACCTCAAAAAGTTAATCTATTTCTTGCCTATAGGCGTTTCAAGTAAATAAACATCCTCTTCTTCACTGGTCTATTGAGGACTTCGATCTTCACACTGCTTGCCAGATGTACAGAGTCTCAATTTTAATATAATTGCATATTTTGTTTGCATGCAGTTTTAAACTGCTTATAAAATATGAAAAATGTATATTTTGATTATTTTAATTAACTAAAAATATTATAAAATTGACTTTTTAGAATATGGATTTTTAGTTTCCTGGCTTTTTTTTTAAATTTCTCATTATCTCTTTTAAATACCACACTGTATCAGTTTAATTTGCATTCTTAGTTTCGTTACAAGAGGTAGTATTTACTGTTTAAATGTCATTGCACATAAACATTATGACATAGTGCATTGTAAATAAACAATAATTTCTAAAATAAATTCTTACTGTAATAAGTCTATAGTTTTCTTTAATATTGAAAGATTGGCCCAACTCACACAAATTCAAAGATGTAACAGTTTTCAAAACTTAAGGATAAGTAGTTATTTTGTAACTATTGTCCAAAACAAGTTTATAGTAAAACCGAGTCAATAATTTTAAGTGGATATTAATTTACTTTTATCACATCTCATGATCAAGAAAGATCGTGTTTTACAGAAATAAATGTATATGTTAATTAATTAATTGTAATGTACATCACTTACAATCATTACTACTTGTTTTTTATTAATAATTGTACGTTTCTAATTATTTTAGTTTTTAAAAAGTTTATCACACTATTTTCAATATACTTACTGTTTCTAATGTGTTAATTTGTGTTTTAACCATTTACTTTTTATTTATTTGTGTATGTCAATTATTAATCCTTTTTATGTAAAATTATCAACATCTATATTTCTTTGGTTGCTAATTCCAACTAAGTATAACTTAGATATTTTAGTCTTTGAAAAGTGTTATATATTTAGGTTTATAAACATTAATAAATATAAAATTTTGGTTTTCTCATTATGTTCTAATTTGAATACTTAAGCTGTATATTATTCTTTTCTTCACAGAAAAAAAAACATTGAATACTGCATATTGAGTTTTTACAGCATACAAATTTGTGCTTTGCTAATTTAGTTAAACTTAAACTCTTCTAAAATGCAGAGTTCCCTGAGGTCAGCTTCCACATCCTTTGTTTATTTGATCGGCTGTTTTTTTACTGTTTATTGCATCTGTCAAATTCATTCCTTTTTCTCTTTTAATAACATATTACTACTGTTACTATGAGCTGTTGTTTATATTAACAAACAATAATAGGTATAGATTTTTATAAAAGTATTTGTTTTAAATCATGAAGTTGATTAAAAAAATTTATGAAGACTTGACTTCTAGCAGTAAATTTCTGGCTCCTATAAACCGTTAATGTGAAAAAATTCAAAGCAAAATTTCAATTAGTTTAGTAAAATTTCGTTAAGTTTTAAATCAGCATCTTCCAAGATAGCTTAAGTACATGTTATAAATACCAGCAGAGTACTGGATATCTATCATAAATAATTAATTGAGATTGAATTTCATGTTCTAATAATGCAGTTCTAAATCCCTAATAATGTAAATAGAAAAAAAAAAAAAAAAAAAAAAAAAAAAAAAAAGGGTAGCATTATTAAAACAAGGAGTCAGTGCATAAAGATATATTTTTAGTCTTCATGTACAAGCAATATAGATACATAATTGTCCAAAAGAGCTAGCCCTGGTAAAAACCAGTTCTCACTAGCTCTGGCACATTTAAATTCCTAACCTGACTAATTCTGGGACAGACCAGGCCCCTCCATTACCCCTAAATTCGCAGCCGTACTACTGTGGTATAATAGTAGAATTATATCATTCTTTTCATCTTTGACAAGCTAGACATAGTATAGCAGTTCACAATATTGAAATATTTGCTTCTTTCTTTTTTAATTTTAATTCCTTTATATCTTTAAAACAATAGAAAAACACAAGACCATAAGATCCCATATACTAAAAAAAAAAAAAAAAGAAAAAAAAAGGAAAAGAAAAAATAAAATAGTACAAGAAGCATTTACACTCACTACCTGAAAATGGGAAATATAATCAAATACCAATATTCTTTTCAAAATTGTAATCTATATATATATTATATGTATATAGTCACATAACTATAAGTGGCAGCTCTTTTATATCAATCTTTTTAATTAACAAACTTACATTGTGACTTTTCTTTTATATAAGTCGTATTCGAGAAGAGAGAAAAGAGAAAGATAGTTATATATATATATATATAGATAATATATTTACAAAATAAATGAATCCTCTTAAATAATAGTGGGAACAGCGGTTTATAAGGGGATTTGCCCTTAGCGTGTGGGCAAAAAGCAACACAAAATAAGAAGCACTGTGAAGTATTCACCAACCGCACTGGAGCAGTCCCCCACCCTGTCCGCATATACTAGTAATCTGTGAAAGTGTGCACTTAATGGCTCCATTTCGCCGTCCAACCCTAAAGCAAAATAAAATATAAGATTATAAAGAAAATTGTACTTGTGATTTAGAACAAAATGTAGTCATTCCGTTTAAAAATAAAATCAAGAAACTAACGTGGGTTTTATCTGGATGGAGGTCTTGGATCTGAATAGGAGGAAGCCTTGTTGGCTCCCATTGTGGTTCATGGAGGTCGGGGACAGCAGAACCATAGTGCGCCAGTACGGGCAGGCTGTGGAGGAGTGCACCGTTGTATTGGCTCCCGTCTAGGCCACTCTGAAACAAAAACAAATTTTTTTATTAATAATCAAGAATAAATTCATTGATTGACAGCTAAAATAAAATAAAGTTAGCAATAAGGAGAGGTGGACATATTTATATTCAAAAATATAAATACGAATATATTTAATTTCATAAACCCTGTGATCTCCTAATGTAGTCATATCATTAGAGTGCTACCATTGGGTAGTTACTCAGCAAGTGTATTCATGTCATTATATCAATTATGTCCAAATTTACTTGATGTATTTATGTAATACAGTTGTAAATGTCATAAATAAAAAAAAAAAAAAAATTCATAAAAAGAAATATGAAAACAGATGAAACATATTCATAAGTGTAAATATAAATACGGCCGTATTCACCAAATTAAAAGCTTAAATTTACAGAAGTGAATGGAAATATTTTCACACAACATTATGAATGAATACTCTTATTTATTAAATAAATATTAATTTATTTATTACTTTAGGTATTTTCCAAAAGTTCTGGGCAGTAAGGGGTTTATTAAATAAATCTCTTAAAAAAAGTTGAAGTAACGTTTAAAAGTTGGTATTTGCTAACCCCAAACGATGTATACATAAACATTTAATTTTCTTAAACACAAAATTATAATTATGAATATGTTAAGATTATTTGAATTAATCTAATCAGAACAGATTTGATATATATATGTATGTATATACACATTCGTAAATTAAAAAAAAAATAATAATAATAATAAATAAAATAAGATGCTAATAAAGTATAGATTATTTTAAAAACAAAATAAAAGTATTATAAATTGTCTTTTAATTACTTTCTACAATTTCTAACACATATTTTCACACTTTTACTTAATTAATTTACCGAACGGCAGGTCCGGAAAGGTCACTATCCAAATTTGATTGCCCTTGCCCTTTCTTCCCTAGCTTCCAGCTTGCCCGTAATTCCAGGGTATCGTTCAGACTTCTGACTTGTTGTACCTACCCTGACCTTCCATTAAACTTATCTTTATTGCCACGAGAAACCCATAAATAAACAGTGCACAGAAAAAATCATCGACACAAAATTTTCATTCTGGTAGAGGAGAGGGAGGAGCAATGGATACACAAAAAAATATATAAGTTTTGGGAATTTATATTACTTACAAATGATAATTAATATTACAAAATATATTGTAACATAATTAAAATAAAATATAGTGAAACGAAAAATGTAATACTACATATAAAAGTAAAATGATATATATGGTAAATATCTTTTTTGTGTGTGTATGGTTGCATTTGAAAATATGTTAACAAACCAACTGAATAAGTTACATAGTTTTATTTGTAATTAAAGGTTTGAGCCGGATAGATGAACTCATTCCTTTATATTTGCTGCCAGAAATGTATTCAAATCTACACGTAAAAATTAAAAGTGTTCATGAATTTACATAAAATCTTAGGATATGTTGCAACATATAATTATCTTAGAATATTAACTAAAATTTCTATAATGGAACATAGAGTGGTAAAATACTTATGTATGAACTTCTAGACATTAGCTTAGTCATCTAGTCTTTTCCAATTTTCTTAATTGACTTTAGTTTACATAATTAGGGCCCTCTTAAGACCTTAACATAATTTCAATTTTATGTTTAATAAAATTAATCGTTTATGTATAGATGATTCGAGTTAGCAAATATCAATTTTTTAATATTATTCTAACATTTCTTAGAAGATTTACTTAATAAACCCTTGTCTGAAACTTTATTTTAATTTTTGCATACTATTTTAGTTTTATTTTGGAAAATACCTAAAATAACAATAAATTAGAATTTATTTAATAAATAACAGTATTCATTCATAAGGTTGCGTGAAAATATTTCCATTCACTTCAGTAAATTTAAGCGTATTCATTTTAATAAACATGAATACAGATTATCTGTATTCATATTTCTTTTTATGAATACAAATATGCCAACCTGGTAATAAGATATGTTTTCTCAGTCAAAAGATGATCCTCAATTCTCAAATAACCTAAAAAAATTGAATCAATAAACAAACTAAGTTATCTACCTTGATTAACACAACACAATAGCTTAATCAACCTTTCACATTATACTGTCAAAATTATTTTAATAAGTTTAACTGTTGAATAACACTACTGTTGGCATTATTTGAGAGATCCACTATCTAAATTCAATATAAGTATTCTCAAAATTATGCAGTCTGTGGAAGCATTTTTTTTAAAAATATACCTCATAAATATGTTAACTGAAATAAGGAGAAGCATAAAGGTTTGAATAAAAAAAAAAAAATCATTAGATTACTCTAAAAACCACATAGGAAAAGAGAAACTAACAGATATTGCCTTTGAAGCTATTTATTTTAGAAAGGATCGATATCGATTTCATGTGAGATGATGAAAAAGACTAAACCAACTTTCCACTTAATCTAGAAAATATATTCACTGCTTAATACAGTGACATTCACCATGTGTTAAAGAGTTTGTCTGAGGAAAATTGTAGGTTGAACAAAATAACAATCTATCCAAACTAAGTTTGTCATACATATCTATTTTATGTATAACTGACATAGAAGCACAAGACCATAGAAAATTTTAAAAATGTATAAAATCGTTAATACTGACTTGGTACGGTGGATTGTCTATAATATGGGAGATGTCATCGGGTAATGGTATCCTGGAGAACGGGACTCCAGCGGGAGGGTTAGGCCTGAACATGTGATGAGCCGCACGTTCCAAGCCTCCACCCTGGCCGGGCGCTGGGGCCACCATTCCGTTCCAGCCTGGAATCTTACCGGCGGCAGCCTCTAACATCCAGGACGGTGTCATCTCTACCTCTTGGCTTGATGCAAAGTTCTTCCAAGATGCCCTTTCGGTACCTAAAACAGCAACAAAATATCTAATAATTCTCAAAAACTTCAAATTATTTATAATTTATATTATTAAAGTGATTATTGGTTGATAATTAACTACTGATTAACTTAAGAGAATAGTTGATATATTTTTAAAGTGGCTGATGTTAATTTTACTAATTCACGATTTCCAGCTAAAATAAGTACCTATGGGCCTCGGAATCTTCCTGTCATCATGCTGAGGTGAGGAAGGAGAGGATGCAGCATCGAGGTCGGGTTGATACTGCGGTTGTTGCGGAGCCTGTGGTGCAGGTGGTGGCGGTCCTGCAAAAGGCCACCTCGCTACACCACCTGCTTGACCGCCTCTTGGTGGGAACTTGCCACTGGCAAAAGAAATGTTTCCCGTGCCGGGAGGAAGCACCTATAAATTTAAAAACAACAATTAGAAAAGAGAATAGCAATATAACTTACCGAAGATTCAAAAGCATAAATTAAGATAATGTTTGAAAACTCCTTAAAAAATCCATAAACTAATAAAAATAAAAAATAAAGAAACAAGTAGTGTCTGGGTTCGATTAATATTTGTATAATAAATAACTCGTTTAGACAAATATGATAAAGTACATTGTTATGATTCTTAACTTGGACTTCTTCAATTAATGAAAATTTCTTATCTACTTTGCATGAGTTGCCAATAAATTAGGTTTAAGGTTTCCTGCAAGTTATTTTCATATATTCTTTGACCAAAATTCACATAATTTTGAAATCCGCAGGTCTTTTAACTTTTGAAGGGTTTAACAAGTTTAATTCATTTTTTTGAAATGTAGGAGTAACCTAAAACTTAAGGGAGCCCCAGACAACCCTCACAAGAGGGGCTGGTCTTGATTTAGAGAGAGAATCCTGAAGTTTTGTGACCTTGTGGATTAGTCGCCATCGTCTGTTGGAATAATGAGCAACATGTGTTTGCCGTAGAGTCCTACTTTCTCAAAATTTGTTAACTGGTTATAAAACAGGGCACCTTCCTAAATCGCTTTAATAATGAATGCGCTATTGGGTTCTGTCACGGACTGGAAATCTATTCTTTTGTGGATCACAACGTACAGGAAAACTGGTCCTGTGCAGAAAAAAAAGAAGTAGAGATCCATGTCTCATAAGTTCACCTAAGAACATAAAAGCAGTAAGGGTACTATTTTTGTGATCTCGGCAACATTTGGTTTAAAAACATGCGCCTGCCATTGAAATTTCCGTTGGTTTGCCGAGGCTAATTCTCCATGATGAACTTCATTTTCAAATGTAAAAGTTGGCCATTGTGCAGGAATCATCAGAATAAAATTTTAATTCTTGAAGAAATGGGTGTGAGGCACTTCTTGAACACATCTCTTAAGATGAGCTTGTGTTTTTCAGCGATAAGGTCATTGCAGGGAATTACCACCGGATATCTATACGGTTGAAACGGTGTGGATTAAGATTGAAAATAGTTGAGTGTGATCTCGGCTCGATCACCTCCCTGTACTGCTGTTGGCCATGAAACAGCACTTCATTACAAAGTATTGAACCCAAGACCCTCAACGGGTCATGGGTTATAGTGGTATAAATTTTTTAAAATCTATTCTAGTAAAGGGATCTAGTCTAGTAGCTGAAATTCCTACCACAGTTCTTGATACTTTCTGATCTTGATGTGTTTCAAGTCCCTCAGACCCACTACTGTTATTCAGTGATGTGGCTCATTTTCTAATGACTGGACGTGTCAATTAGCCAAATATTGATTTCACATTGGTTACAGGAAATATATAAGGGACTAATGTAGTTTATATAAAAATGCTATTGGGTTTAGCTAGCATATATCATTTGGATGTCAAGCTTTAATAGGTGAAAAATATTCTATGAGGCACAATTTTTAATTTTTTTTTTTCACCAGCTAGTGTTTGGTTAGTTCTTCATGCTCATTAATCATTTTCCTTATTACATAAGATGATAGCAGTCTAGGTTCCTTATTATCCTTATAAGCCCATACTGTCTGGTGAAAACAGAACAATTTATTTGGATCATTCAATGATTACAGATAACTAAATAGTTATTGATAAAACAAACTAAGCCTTAATACAGAGGAATACAAAAAATTGCTTTGTCAATATCACTGTTCTAACAGATAATAATATTGTTAAACAGTATCAAAACAGATTAGAGAATATCAAGAATGTGCTAGGAATTTCAGTAACTATATGGAATAGATCAAATACAAATAAATCTGGTAGCCATTTTCAGAAATGGCCTCATCCCAGATAATACTATCAGCTCGGTTGAAAATTTGATAATGCGTGAAAAAGTTTTGGAGGAAGGATAGAAAATAGTGCATTTCTGTACGGCAAAAATTGTCTGGAAGTGTTTAAACATAGTTTTAAATTTGAGCCTAAATCTTGATTTCAGTTAGAGTAGGTGAATATTTCTAGCAAAAGTCAGGAAGTGAATTCTAAAATAATGATAATAAAAGAATTCGCTTGAAATCGACTGACTTTAACACCTTGTCATTATTCTTAATCTACTTTACTACTTAAAAGATATTATTCCAAATAATAAAATAAAAAACAAACCTGGCCAAGGTAAGGGTAGACAGGCTTGATAGCCTGAGTCGAAAAATCAGGTGCCCTTGGGTTGAGGCGAGATGCTGCCGGATGAAACTCCAGCTCCTG
Source organism: Nezara viridula (assembly GCA_928085145.1). Taxonomy (NCBI): domain Eukaryota; kingdom Metazoa; phylum Arthropoda; class Insecta; order Hemiptera; family Pentatomidae; genus Nezara; species Nezara viridula. The sequence continues at coordinate 105,977,862 of OV725082.1, forward strand.
ATTGCCACCACCTTGGTAGAGGGGAGGTGGTCGGAGGTCCGTGGGAGGGGGGAAGTACGAAGGAGTAGGAGCAGTAGCAGCTACCGAGACAGGTTTAGAGACGGGTGAACAGACCACATTTCCTCGGTAGCCAGGAGCTTTAGACGCATCCACCTAGAAATCATACATTTAATTATAACTATGTAAATTTAAAACAGAGGGAAGTAATGACAGATTTACTAATTATGTTCAACGAGAAATAGATAAATTTGACAAACAAAAATAATATTAAAACCTTAGAAAACATTTTGTTTCTTTTAACAGAAAATCACAACTAAATCAAAATAAAAAAAAGTTTGCCAAATAGGGTCAGTGTAGCTTTCTCACCTTTACTACTGTTTAAATAATCACCTATACATTATATGAACCGTTCTGCTCTATTACATTCTTCCATCTCTCAGGAAGCCTAATTATACCATTTTCTAAAGTTGATGAGACTTACTTGCAAAATATTCATCAAGGTGCGTTCATATTTTGCTTTCGGATTTTTGACATTTATTACTGAGAGAAACAAGTAGTAATCAGATGGGGCAAGATCTGGGGAGTACGGAGGATGAGATATAATGTCCTAATCTAACTGTACTCAGACTGCATGTTGCAGTTGTCCGTGAGAAAGAAACTCTTACAGTTTGTTTGAGATCAGAGGGGAGGTGGCCGAGCGGGCTAACGCTTGTGCACAGTACCATGCGTTGCCTGGCAATCTGATAACCAAAGTTGGGGACAGTAAAATAATTATGAGTTCGCGTCCAGGTGCCCTGAGGGGCATTTAATTTAACTCTTGCATTAATTCTCAGCTCTCACCCCTGCTCCGGGAAAACCCCTGTAGTGCCTAAAAAGTAGGGGAGAAAAACATAGTAATTTGTTTGAAATATTCTACCTCATCCTCCATACTCCCCAGACCTTGCCCTATCCTATTATTACTTATTTCTCACATTAAAAGAAGATGGAAGAAGGTAATAGAGCAGAACAGTTCATATAGAACACAGTCAATCAATCTTAAACAAAAAATATCATCTATTGATTTCGCATTAAAAAAAAAAGGAGGAAGAAACTTATGGGACACTCTAATATATTCGAAAGAATATTGTTTACATTTTTTCTTCTTTGATTTTTTTTATGCACTACCTAAACACTAACATATCATATATTCCAATTCAATAATTTGATTTATTTACTTTAAATACAATTAGAATCATGCTAAAAGTGATGTTTTTTCTTTAAAACAACGACTAGCTCTGATGTCTCTTCACGGGTGATTGAATATGTCCCAATAGGCAAATTTAATGTTAAAAATATATAATTCATTTCCAGTAGTTCTTCATTCACACTATGTCAGTATTTTTAAAATGTAACTTCAATATGTGTAGATACAGAAAGATTTCATTCTATATGTAATTATACATTAACTGAAATAAAATGATTTAAAAATGCACATATTTTTCAATTATAAATACATTCATGTTCAAAATAGCAAAACATGTCTTCAATCATGTTAAAAAAAATAATACATTGACCAGTACACTTAAATAGGAAATGAGTAGTGTCAAAATTAAATTATTAACAATTAAAACAGCATATTCATATCCTTTATGCTGTCTTTTCATTTTTTTTTATATAGTTAAATTAATAAGTATGACCACACTGTTTTGGCCACTATGTTAATTTTATTCTTAAGGAACTTTGTTCCAGAATTAAGTAATTTTTCATTTCATATCTTAGAAACATTGCAGATAGTACAACATTTCATTTTATGTTAAATTTATAATAATAAAATATAATGTGGGGTAAATAAAAACCTACCTGAGGTGGTGATGGGTCGAGGTACTTGTTCGAAGGAGGTGGTAATTGGGATGCTGAGGAATTAGGTGCTCCAGTTGCAGCAACACTGGCAAAGTTAATACCTTTTTGACAGTCGTTTTCCCTACCACCCCACATTGACTGTTGTGCCACCTGAAATTATTAATTAGTAATACATAAGTCTATGACAATTTGAAATAATTTAAGAGAAATAGCAAAAAATTTCATTCATTCCTAGATACCGAGTTCTATTAATTAATTACTATTATTAAATTTAATAATTAATTATTAAAACATCCAGTAATGTGGAAATTTCCCCTTCAGCCTAAATTTTATGAACAAATAATAGATAAAAATAACATCTCAATAAAATATGTAGCATCAAATAAACGATATTATAATATTAAAAAAAAAAAAAACCTTCAATCATAAAAGGATTTAACCAAAACATAAAACCAAACTGTAGTTAAATAACCTTGTTTAAATTAAATGATACTGTTTGTAAAAAGTGGGCTATCAAATAATAATTGGAATAAACTTTAAATTTTTTTCTAACTACAGATAGAACATAACTTGTTTACATCTATCAAGTACTTATCTCCATTAAGCCATCATTTTTAATTTATATTTCAACATAACCGGCAGAGATGGAGCACGCTTGTTAAGGCGGTAAAAGATCTACATGGTATGCAATGCTAACAGAAAAAAAAAAAATTCAACATATCAATTAAAATCACTTCATCAATACAAAAACTCAAGACTGTCACAATAACATAAACCCTATTTATAATATTTATGGTATATGGAGACCTTAGATGGAACTGCATAAGTCTATTTGAATAACTTCAGTCTCTGAGCTCTATACTCTAAGATAGATTTGAAAGTACACATATTTAATTATGAATAAATAAGGAACGTAATACATAGTAATAACTGTATGCACTAAATCTCTTTTTTCATGTATTTAAATTCTAATTTTTTACCCTTGGAGAACATACCAGAATATAGTTACTTGCTTTTAAATATAGCACCGATAGGTTAGAAGTCGTCACAATAATTGAAAGTGTATAATGTGATTACACAAAGAGAAATATTTTTCGAATAAATCGATGATATATTCCTAATTATTTAAATATAATGTCGGATCTCAGTTAAATAATATTAGTTTTCACAAATTACTATTTTACTTTGTTGTCACTGTCCATTACTTTCTATATTAGATATGCTTTTTCTAAAATTCTCCGCTTTCAAACAATATATTATACGTATACCTTCTGACTAGTATTTCCAGAGATTCATTTTTGACCTAAATAAACATTTTCCCTTTTTTCTCCAGTTTCCAATTATCAAATGCTTTCATACTTTATATTTAGCCTTTTTTTTTATACAGTTAATGTCAATAAGAGAATTATTTATTTTTTTTTTAAATAAACCAAATTAAAGGTACTTTAGAAAAAGACGTATATGAAAATTGGGTATTTAAGCTCTGTAAAGTGATATCAATGTTGATAAGACTTAGCTGATATTAAAAAAAAACTTAATAATCCACTGATATACCAAGTTAAATTAAAATCATTAAGAGCCGTTTTGCGTTAAGAGCCATAAATCGTAAAAATGCGTTACATTGATTATATAAAGTGCCACTTCTGATTAGCTGATTTTGATGAAAAAGATGCTGTAACATCTCAGGCATTTGCAACCCTTAAATATATAACAACAGTTTCATAAAATTTCATTTTTGAGCTAGAATGAATGTTCACATACACAAATCATTTTGTGGGACTTGGTTATTTGGACTCTCAAAACATGTATTTCTGTTGAAAACTCAGATTTGAAAATCGATCCCTTACAATACATATCATATATAGGTAACTGATTGATGATTCATGATTACCTTTGTAAAGGTGTCATTGAAGAGAGAATATTCCAGCGTAGCTGTGGTGGAGGGTGCAGAGGCGATGGATGGAGCTACTGCAGCTGAGGAAGGAGGAGCAAGGCTAATTTGTGGCGTTGGAGGAGGAGGTGGTAAGGCTGCAGGTGGGGATGGAGTGGGGGGCAGCGCGGCTGGTGGCGACGGCGGCCTCACCACTGCCTCCGTTACAATACTAGTTGCAGCTGGAGCGGTGGAAGGCTGCGTTGCAGCCTGCTGCGGCTGAGGCTGTGGTGGAGACGGCTCGGTCAGCTTGGCAGCAAAAGTTTGTGTTACCGCACTGGCGGGCTGTTTTCCACTACTGCTATTAGTGTTCATAGGAACAGATGTACCACTACCTCCTCGTCCAGATGTCATGATAGCGCCTGTGTATGACATAGTTGTTTTGGTGCTAGTTGAGGAAGGCGTCGAAGCTTGCCTCTTTCCAACTAAAAATATAATTACAAATATAATTAGGTACAAAACTATTTCATGTTCTCACTAATGATAGATTTATAAAAAAATATATTTTAAAATAGGGATGTTGATAATAGGATTGCTAATGAATATTAAGAATGCTAAAATGTGTTTCAATCCTGACTACCTATAAGTAAGCAGTTCTTGTTAATTTTAATTAACAGTTATAATTGCTACTGATTTATAACAGTTAAAATTTGCGGTTTAAAAAGCAATTAGATAAAAAGTTCATGTTTTTCGCATATTCATATTTTATTATCACAGGACCACAGAAATTTATTAAAAGTACAAACCAATCGAAAAATTATTGGTGAATACAAGCAAAGCAAACCGGTTTAATTCTGAAACAAAACTCTCCGATCTAAAGCTTTATGCAAGACATGAAGATAAAATTAAAACTCTTCTGAAGACAGAAGGGATGCTATAAGTCACATTAAAGTGGATCAAGAAATAGATAAATGTGTGGTAATTTAAGAGAAAAGAGGAAGAGTTATTGGTGGGAATAATATGGAGCTTTTGGAATATGTAATTAACCAGCTGAGAAGACCTGATTCTTAAAAAATAGTCAGCATTGTACCAACTGCTCAAATTCAAAGAAATTCTTCCAGAATAATTTTTATAACAGAATTACATTATAACATTACATTGGGATTAAATTGAAGTAATATACTTAGTACATTGAATACTTGAGAAGGAAGAAGGAAAGATCACTTCCTTTAAAATCCAGATGGCACTAAGAAGAAAAAGATATACAAAATAATCAGTATTTCTAGATGATAATGTTTGTGCTCATATCATGAACCATATTTCTAAAATCCTCTCAACTATAGTATCATTAGATTCAAATAACCCAACTATGCAACTCTAAAATTAAACAATAAACTACTACATGGACGATTAATAGTTATAGGAGTAAGGTTTATTTATTTTTTGTTAAGTTATTTTTCTGAAAACTGAAGGATTATTGTAACATATCCAATAACAACTAATAACCACAAAAACATATCTATGGAGAGAATAACTAAAGTCGAAAAGGCAGTGAAATTTATACAACATTGTCAGTGATGGATACTGCACCAAACAATAGAGCTAAATTAGAGCATTAAATTAAATATCAAATTGGTTATCTGACATTTTCAACTAAAAAAAAGGAGAATCATTAAGAAAAGAAAGGAATCGCCTATTTAAACAATGGCTGATTGGTCAAAAATGATTAAAAATAAAATATTTAGCAAATTATCTTGTCATATGTATAATTGTTAATATTGTTATCCTCAATTTAAAAAAATAAATAAATTAATGAGCATAATTTCATTTAATCTATCTAAGCATATATAATTTATATAACTTTTACTAATTATTCTTCCTAAATAATACATTTTTTAATAATATTTATGTTGCAATGTCATAGAATAGGGTCTAATGAAATTAATCATGAGCTTTTACAGGAGTGCAGAAAAAAAAAACTGATATTTACGCTTCATGATGGAAATTTTAAGGAATGAACAATTAAGATCTATAAGGCTGAGTACAGAAAATAAATTAATGATCTAACCATGAGAAGCAAGACGAGGTGCTGTCACTCTACTGGATGAAGAGGAAGCGGAACTTCTAGCTGCTATTAAAGGAGCAACACTGGTCAATACTCCTGAAAAAAAAAAAAAAAACACAAATTTATTATAAAATAGAAATTCATTTCAGTAAACAACTTGTGTTTTGCTTAGAAATTTTTTTCAGTTTTGTATTAAACACGATTAATACAATAATAATACTAATACAGAATTAAGTAAACAGGACCAAAAGTAATTGGCATGTTTTAAAAATTGTATGTATAGTGAATTCAATCTTTAAAGTAATTATTTCAATATATCTATCTTGTGAACTCTCACCATGATTATTTATTTATTTTTTTCCAAAATTGTTTTAATATTTCATTTAACACAATACTTTCAAGTACAACTCCAGTATATGATTTTTAAGAGTAAAACAATCATGTGCTCGTTACATTCCCCTAGCAAAAACGTAAACTGACTAATTGATACCAATTACTGGTAGTTTTAATTATATTCAGTTTGTGCCTTACAACAAACGGAAACTGGATATTGACCCAAACCAACATAATAACCTAACCTCCAAGTAATGTTGGGGAAATTATTTACATAAAATAAAGTTAATTGCTACCTATATATGAATGAAAGTAAGTACCTATATATGAATGAAAGTAAGACTGAATTAGCAAAAAACAACAACACCAGATCACTAAGAAATCAATCGGAATGAATCATAACCTCTGTAAATAAATAAATGAAGCCAAGCAAAGGACACTACTACTATTAAATGTGTTCGTTATCAGTTAAATGTAACTTAACATAGCTACTTCAGTAACTAGTTTCTCTTTCGCTTTATTACCCAATTTTCTTCTTAAATTATTTAAAAAATAAATTAATTTTAAAATGAACAATCAAGAAATTAATATAAAATTAGAGAACACAGTAGAAACATATCCATTTGCATATAACTTCAATCTTTGACAGAGGAAAACAGTTGTACTCACTTATTCTGAATAATTTTTTTCTTTAGATATATAGTAAAAGTTCTTCATCTGGCATTAGTAATTCTTTTAAAGCAATGAATAATCATCAGTTAAGATTTCTTTTATCATATGAATGGCTTCAAATTATTCTTTTTTTTTTTTTTTTTTTTAAATAATACTCAACTTATTAGATGATAAGACCCTTTGGTGTAACAACAAACTTATAATTTGTTATAAGTACCATCCAAATATACTCCTCTAAAAAGGTCCCCTCAAGCTCTATTGGGATCAATCAATTATTACGGACCACACTCTGCGTCATAACAGATTATATATCCACCTTATAGATTTAAGAGCAAACAAAGCAGAATTTATTATTGATGTCAGGATACCCAACTATAATTATAGAAGCTCCACTGTGGCAGAAAATTCAGGAAATAACAGTAACTGGTTATTAAATTGAAGGAATTATATCATTTGGAAAGTGTTACTACCACTACAATCATAATATCCAGCAATGGGCTCATACCAAAATCAACAGTGGCAGGCACGGATGGTTTAAAACTACCTATTGACGGTGTTTCGGGTTCCTGAAATATTGAAATGAATGAGCAGTTGGCGGCCTTTCATGCTCGACTGAAATGAGGGGACTCTGCCAAAGAACAAGAGAAACTAGAAACAGTTTCAAAGTTGAGATCGGCTGTTTCATAAGTTTCTTATTCTAATTACATCTTCAAGAATGGAGTAATAAAAGAAGGGAAGAAGGCTCGCTCCTTGGCAAGGATGAGGAGGATGAAAGTGGACAAAAATGCAATTTATTTTCATTGGTACCAAATGTGAAATACAATCCTGAAGAAATGCGAACATTCAGATAAAATCAATATTTCCTGCCGTACTATTTCTACCATAAAACAGTTCAATCATCAACACTATCTTCTTGTATACAAAACCAGTCAACTCCTGGTTTCCTCTCTTGCTTTCCCTAACTTCAACTATGACTGTATGGTGTACAGTGGACTTACGGGAGAACTCGAAGCCAAATTTAAATGTCTAATGAATTGTTTGATACGTTTTGTCTTCGGGATCTCAAGAGATAAGCATTTCACACAGTATTACACCGAGTTGAAGGTGTTCTATCCATCCTACTGCCATCAGTACTTCTTGCTACCAGGTCATTAGAAGTCAGTGATCCCCCTATATTCTTTAGGGCCTACAATTCAAATCCTCCATTCAATCCCGTGCTTCTGACCTCTATCCTCCTCCTCACCGAACTGTTCCATTTGACAAATCCTTAGTAATTCAAGCTGTCTCCTTTTGGAATTCTATACCTCCAGATACCCGACATGCACAGTCAGTTTCCTCATTTAAATCTCTCCTTTATAAGCACCAACTCCTTTCCTAATCCGACTGATCACAAAATGTTATTTTGTTTTCCTTTGTTTATGCTATATGTATATGTATGTTTTTGATTTGATCTTTTTTCTTCCTATATTTTTATTTTTAATTACATATTATTTTGTAAATATTTAATTTAATTTATGGCCTTACAGGAATTTTCACTGTATTTATACTTTGTTCTAAAGGGGAAAACAGTCCCAGGATAATAAAAATATTTTTATTTATTTCATTCAGTTTTCTTTCTTCTACAAACATTAAGTACCACAGCTAACACATCCAACTTTCATCATGTTTCTTTTTTTTTCTAAAGCACTGAATTTTAAACTATCAAAATTCAGTCTCACCCACTAAAAATAATCAGTTTTGGTTCTCCCTCCCCTATATGTACCCTGAAAGAAATATAATTTAATTCCTGTTTAACATTCAGATTGATTATATTTCATATAGTCCACTTCTTTAAAAAAAAAGGTTTGAATGTCTCCCCATTAAGCTGATGGCATTCATTCCTAAATAGGGGGCTAAGAGAGGCTCAACGGTCAGTTCTATAAGACACAGCACCTATTGTCGACAAATTCTTAAATACTTGAAAACATAATATAAAGGTGGAGGATAATATGAAGGACCACTGGTCTTCCACCTCAGATATTCAACCTGCAGTAGTGAGAAAAAACAGAAAACAAAATTATTATAATAAAGCAAGATGGAATCATCACTATCTAAGGGTACCAAGGTGTAACAATTTTCTTCCTTCCTTAAGCAGCAAATTATTGATTTGAACCATTTCAGAAAGGCCCATGTGTGGAATTGAATATTTAACGTGAGTAGAGGATTTATAGCTTTTATAAAACTAGTTAAAAGAAAGCACATGGACGATGCAACTGTTGTATTAGTGGCATGGAATGAGTTAAAAAGTACTCTTCTTCTAGATCTCCCTTCTGCATTCAGTAAGAGGAATTCAGGAGACAATATTCCATTGGAAAATCATAACATATAGATGGAACGGTAGTCAGTCAGAAAAAACATCAAATAATTGGTAATTATTTATTCAGTATTGAGGTCTCGACCCTAATTGTAGGTCTTCATCTGGACTAAAAAATAATATACAAAAAAGGTGTACTATTTTAGTAGTAAAAAAATAATTATTTTTTTTAAATTACTGAGGTAATTATTCTAGAAAAATTTTAAAACAACAAATATTTTCCATCTGAAAACTTTTTTATTTTCCAACTTTTATAACTATATATTTGTGTCAATAATTCTTATTTACATCTAAAATAGTTAACTTTATTGTATCATTCTTTTCAGCCATGATGATAACCTACAATACAGTTCAAAAAATTGAGATTAAATAAATAATCATAAATTAATTGATGTTGTTTTCTAAATGACTCCCAAAGCATCTTCTTGTAAAATCATAGGATTTGAAAATTAAATTACGTTGACTACTGTTATAGAATTATAGACAGGAAAACAAAAAATTGTTTTCAATAAGATATAATAAATAGAAGTAAATTAACATGAAACCTTACCAGAGGTAGTAGTTTTATTACTCAATGAAACTATTGCACTAGGTTGGGATGTCTTATTGCTAGGCTTAGATTTAGCAGTATTCTGAAAAAAAAAAAAAAAAAAAATACACAACGATAATTTTGATTTGTAGTTCATGAGAACATTTCTTCAATAAAAATGCTACTTAACAAGTATGAGATAACTAACTAAATTTGACAATTAAAATAACAACATTATAAATAGTTCATAATTTTTTACTCCTTACCAACACCCAAGTAAATAAAAATTTAGATTAAGGCTGAATCTTTCAATATTTATTTATTTATAAATCAGCTACAGATATCGCACAATATTTTAATAATGTATAGCATCCCAAAAATACAAGGAGTGACTATTAAATAATGAGACCGATGCAGCAAACCATTTTATTTTTATTTCATTCATATTTAATAGGGAGTATAAAAAAAAAAATCTTGCCATGTTATATCTTTCTTGCCCATTTCAAGACTTTAACTATATCAGGTCCTCTCAGAAACTTATATTTCCGGGATACTTATTAGCTTCCTAACCCCGCCTGCATAAACATTTCCATATATACCTCTAAAAACTTTTCTATTAAATATTTAGAGGCTCCTTTCCTCAGATTTAGTAGTTCAGGTTTCTGATCCATAAATGAGTATTAGGTGAATCCGATACGAGTACTAGGTCAAAGACAGACCTGTCTTATATATAATCGTGAATTTATATACTACAGATTTCATCTTATTTTACGATAAGTCCCAGTTGATTAACAGAGGCTCAAGAGTCATGGATCTGATACAGCATATCCAAGTAACTAGAACATGTTAATGATAACAATGTCTGTGGTCTATATTCCTAATTTATTATAGCTTTCTAAAGAATGACAAATCATCAGCTTATCTTTCATGATGGAAAAGACTAAACATATTTCACCATGCGCCCCTTACAGCACATGCCACCTCAAAGACAGTTAACCTAATAAAATTAATAAGTTTACAGGAAAATTCATTCTAAAACCTTGATTTGAAAAAAAAAGTTCTGTACTTAAGAAGAAAAGGGAAAAAGGTCCTTTAAAATAAGAGACATTAACAAAGGAAAACTGCTACAAATAACTTTATGGACTTCCAGAAGAACCTAAATTGAGTAAATTAACTAAATATAAAAAAAAAAAAACTTATAACCATGTTTTTTTTTAAAACTTATTTCCGACAGACTCCTTAAGGGCTAGTAGTTGTGCTCTACTAGTGGGTATTAACGATTCCCCGGTCTCCTGAGTTCAGTACACAGCACATTTTCACACAGCAGAACAGTATGCTATACATATATACTAACAGTACACATTTCAGGATTAACTCGCCTGAGAAAACTCAATGCCAGGAGTAGAGGTGAAAACCAGTTGTCACGAGGTAACGGAGCATCCTTTGCTGGACCAATCATCCGTAGAAGGGTAATAGCAATTCAAAGTAATTCTGTGACCAGCCTCGGTTATGGACAGTCTTTACGGAAATAATCTAGTATGTTAAAGGAAATCAGATTTGGTACATGGAATATACATTCCCTCAAAAGCAAAGAGGTTGAGATTGTGGAGGAGATGAAATCAGAAAGAAAGGGTAAGGAGAAATGCAGCTAGACAAGGGATATACCCTTCTATACTCAGGAGTACCACCGTTAACCGAGCAAAGCAGGGATTTGGAAATGGTAAACTCTAGAATAATATATGGCAATGTTTCTCTCATTGGGAAAAGTAACACTAGTCCAAGTCCAACTGAGGACTCTAGTGTGATGGAAATGGAACAATTCTACAGTGACCTAGCACGCATAATTGAAAAAGTCGAACCAGGAATGTTATTATTATGAGAGATCTCAATGGAAGGACTGACCACAGAAGAGCCCATGGATCTATGGGCCCATATGGAGGCGAAAGAAAGATGAACAATGGAATTTTGCATAGAAAATGATCTTGTTGTAGGCAATTCAATTTATCCGCATAAAGTGGTTCATAAGATAACATTTTTATGATTCTTCACAGACATCAAAGTCATCCGAGGTGCGGAAATCGGGAGTAACCACATGCTGTTGATTGCAGATAGCAGAATTCCTTCCACGAACAAGGCTCAGCCAAAAGCTTATGAAAGGATTGAAATAAAACAGCTGCAGGATATTTGGTTAACGAATGGATTATGAGAACGAGCTAAGGAATCGGCTGCATGAACTAAACTTTGATGAAGGCTTAGATGAACTATGGCTGAAGCTGAAAGCAGCCATATTGGAATCAGCGACCTAAGTATGCAATGTGAAGAAAGTGTCAGTCAAGAAGAAACGTTTGGACTGGTGGAGTGAAGAACTTAGAGCTGTTGTAAAGGAAAAGAAGATCTTGTTGAAAATGTTCTATTTACAGTTTGGCACTCTGGTACTGAGAAGAAGATTCATTATTTCCCGTATTTAAATTGACGTCAAAGTTTTTCATTAATATTATCCCTGATCGCAACCAATAACTTATCTATATCATCGCTGTCCTCGCCAGAGGGTTCTAAAGCTCAAACCAATTCTTAACTTCAAGCTCGAGTTGAGCTCTAATTGATAGATTTTTTAATTTTTCCAAATTAAAATCCTCAGTATTGAAATGGTTTTCTTTTTTATATTAAGTTAATGAAAGATAATAAAATAAAAATATTGATTAAAATTATTTATAAAATTTAAACTTAAGACATTAGAAAATCACTTACAACTGACTTCTCCCAAACAGCCGCAGCTGATTTTGCTGACTTAGGTAGGATTTGAAGGATATCAACATCAGGATCTTTAATGAGAGCAGCTATTAAGGAATGAGCCTGCTTGGTAGCTTCTGACGAACCCCTAAATAAATAAGCATTTTGTAATACAGGAATGCTAGACAATTAAAATTAATTTGTTTTTCTTCTTATTTTATTTAATTAATACCATCTATGACAAAGAATTCAAAAATATTGAGGATCAATTAATGAAGAAATACTTAGCTAAATAATAAATTGGAAGATGGGCATGGGATAAGACAATTTTTAAATAGTATTAAAACAAGATTTTGACAAAGTGATTGAGAGGGAAAGGTTATAGTCTGTGGTACAGACCCCTTTGAGGTTTATCAATCTAATTGATTGAAGCCTGGCTTGCTCTTTTATTTGCCAATAAAAGATTGGTTCATGTCGTTATAGAATTCCATTATCTCCAGATAACAGATTACTAACAAGCATGAGAAAAAGGGAGAACCTTAAATGAATTTTCTATTATGATGATAATAATTAACAGAGGAAAACATTTATTTAGATTTATAGTAGTCTCATTTACTGTAATAGCTTCAAAGAGATGCATCTAATTTTTGCAAAATTTAATATAATTTTGTTAATAAAATAAATTGATATTAAATTTTTTGATAAGAAGTGTTTCATGTTATACTTACTTCAAAGTGATGATACGTTCGCCCTGGCCTTTACTCTGCTTCTCAACTTCGATATGGGCTCCTGTCGCGGTTCGAATCGCGTTGATATTACTACCTCCTCTACCTATTACTCTACTGATAGCATTAAGAGGAACTGAAACCTTTTTTGATCGGAAAGGTGAATTGAGGTACCTAACAACAGAAAATAAATGAATCAGTACTGAATAAATAAGACAAGATTTAATATATTACAATAATCAGTGAATATAAAATAAATGAACAAAAAATGATCAACTTTTATAACTTACTTTCTGACAACTTCCTTCCATCCTTCATCGCGCTTGCCACCTTGCTTTGGACTTGAAGAGCTAGCACTCACACCTCCTGCACTGCCTTTGGAAGGCGTGATCATATCATCACAATAGGACCTGAAACAACAATAAAATATAAATATAAAATAATTGTTCATATATATTTTCTGAAAGTATTTTATATATGAAATACTCTAGCTAGTTTTGCTGAAACACTTATCATTAACAAACTTAAGTATAAAGAAAAGAACTTACATGTATGAGATCTTCTTCCCTTTAGTGGCTGGTAGGTAAGAATCAGAACCAGTAGCTTCAAAGTCCTCTCTTTCGGCAGGGTGCCTCGTTGGTTCAAAAACGAGACCTCCACCTCCTTTCTTTCCTCTGCCTCCACCACTTCCTCCTTTCTCTTCTCTTTTATCAGTTTTGGTAAGGGCAGGCTCATGGCTCTTGGACATTCCACTGCTAGGGGTGACAGAACTTTTGTTGCTATTGATATTATTTACATTCCGCCTTTCCTATTAAAAAAAACTTAAAATTAATAAATTGGTATACCTCCATAAATGTTTACATTAAAATAAGACCCATAAACAACTATAATGGAAGTTCTATTCAAAATAGATTTATAATAAAAGAGTACTACAAAATGTATTTCATGTTATTCTAGTTTTAAATGACAGGATTTACGGAAGTATTTTGTTTATTATTCAATACATTAAAGTTAATGGTCAACACTTCACCAGATTGAATGAAGCAAAGAGTTCAGAAATTAATTGAGCTGTTATCGTCCATTCCGAACAAAAGTATTTATTACTTCATTAAAAAAAACAGTTTTTTTTTTTTACGGAAAAATGTGGTCCAAGATATTAACTTAAACTGGGAAAAATCGTGTTACACTAAATCCATTTCGGAGTGCCATGAATCTCTTTTCTTACTACCAAGTTGCCTGGTTCAAAAGTTTTTTCACGCCCTCCTAAAAAATTCACTTGTTTTAAGTTAAGACACTTCTGTTGAGAATGAACAATATGTAGAACTGTTTATAAACAAAAAGTGTTCTCCCTTGACACTGAGAGTTCAGTGCGGTATTAGATTAAATATTAAAATGTGTTTATAGATAAAAAAGTTCAACTAATGCATGAATAACAGAAGCAACACGACAATCTGATAGTCAGGGTCAGTAGGCGGTCAATTACAAATTGTATTAATTTTTACTGGCTGGCTTCCTCCGATCATCGCATTTCAGGTTCAGCATTTGCAGATTGCATATTTGATAATTCATAATAAAAAATAAAAAAAAAACAATTCCAGTGCATATTGAACATGTATCTCGCGCTACTGTTAGTGCAAATGCTGTATGAAATTTACTGAAATTGCGAGAAATCTATGTAACGGCAATATGTGTCATGCCAGTAATGTTTGAAATCGACTAAACAATACAGTATAAATTAACTTTTTGAATAAAACCTAAAATTTTATAAACCCATAACAATATTGTAATAACCTAACTCCCTCTCCATATGATCAGTGCATTCCACATTTTACATCCATTATATTGTTAACAATCATCTATATTAATTTTAATTATTAAATGGAATTCAATGAAATTAATACTAAGCAATTTCTATACTGTTCTCCAAATTTCTTCCAAGTTTGTGTCAAATCGAATGCGCCGTTGGCAAACTAAAGGCATATCAAATAACACATTTTCTGATCTGATAGTGGAAGAATTTTTTTTTTTGAGAATTAGATAGAATTTGATAAAATTGGTACCTATTTCATTTAACGTTTACCAATCCCTAAATTCCCTTCAAATTTGAGCCAAATTGAACTTGCGGTTTTAGAGATATAGACATATCAAGGAAAACACGTTTGCGCATATATAAGAGAAAGCAATCAGAAATCAATAAAATTGATCCTACAATATTTTTTTACAAATACCTATTTTTTTTTATCCAACTTTGAGCCAAATCGAACGAGCCATTTCTGAAATATTGGCATATCTACAAAATGCGTTTGCGCGTGCGTAAAAGGAAGTGCTCGTTAGAATTTAATGAAAATCGGATAAACGGTAGTAGGTGATATACCCGTTACATCAATTTGACTACAGAAAATTTATTTAAATAAACAAATGAATGAAAGTGAGTAAAAAAAACTGAATACGAACATTTTCTGAAGGTTTGGTAGAAGTGGATGGAACTGAAGTTGTGTTTGGATTGGTTATCACTTGCTGCTGCCCAGGAGGCGGCTTCTTCTTCTTCTTTTCCTTCCGCCTGCCAGCTCCTGCCTTCACTTCATTAGAGGAACATGAGCCTTGAGAATTTGCATCTATTCCACTATCACCTTCCTCACCTTCACCAGCTCGAGCAGGAGATTCAATCACTTCATTTACTTTGACTATAAATTTTAAAACAATAACAATTAATACCTGGATGAAAACTAAAACTGATAGAATTTAAACCTACTATTTATATGCATACGACTCCACTAATAATCTACTGTGTTACACAGATTACTTGAACAATTTTTTTTGTTAATCACACACACTAAATCTTTCCCCTCATCCGTTCATAATTTGGTTTTCACCTGTACAGCAAATTTTTTTTCTCGAATATTTTAATAATTCTTGTTTTTACATTTGACACTTTAATATATAAATATTAGGGATTCAAATGTTATAATTTTCTATAAATTATAAGAGATTAGATTTCTTTACAATTTTTCCACAGCTTCACATTAAACAAAAAATATATTTTTAAACATTACGTAACTACATTCCAATAAAAATATTAATAACTGAACAAAACTTATACAATTACCTTTAATATCAGGTTTATCTTCATCCTCTATCTCTGGTTCTTCTTCATCTTCTTCTACAGCTGGTGTATTCGCATACCTTTCATTTTTCTGGTTTTCTTCTTGTAGTTTCCGTTTTTCTTCTTTCTTCTCCAGTTTTTTCTTCTTCTTTCTCTCCCTCCGTCTTGCTGCTGCAGCCCTTTTACTTTCTTCTCTTGTTTTCTCCATGTACAATTCTTCTAAAAGGATGGTAGCATTTTTGTTTGCTTTGGCTGCTTGCTGATCTTTTGCTGCTCTTATAATTTTTGTACATTCTTGACATTTTTCAAGAAGCTCCTGTTACAATGAAAATATAAATAATTAGTTTTTCTTTTTCGCAGATGTTTAATTTTTTCAAAAATAATCTATGGCATACCACTCACACTCACTTTGTCATTCACTGTTGAGATATACCTAGTCATTTCCTGATCACTGGGAAATTGCGTTACATGATTGACCATCCACTTAACAACCTTAACATGACCTTTCCTAAATGCAGCCATGAGACAAGATACCTAAAAAAAATAATTAAAAAAAGATGATGAATCATATAAAATAAAAATAGATAAAATACAATCCTGACTATGATTACAGCACCTTTCGGTTGTCTTGGGAGTCTATATCAGCGCCTGCATTATATAGAAGTTCCACTACAGCAAGGTGGCCACCATTAGCAGCTAACCACAATGGAGAGTTTCCCTTCTTATTTTTGACTTCCACTTGGGCCGATCTAAGGGATGAAGAAAACAAAAACATACTTGTTAAATGAAATAATGTAACATAAAATTATAAATATCCTATTTTAATTTTTTTTTTTTTTACTTTCACTTATCTATATACGTAATATATAGCAAGGGAAAGTATTAAGATTGAGAAAATTTTTGAATCGAAGTTTTCAAGGAAAAAAGAAAAACTTCAAAGATATGAGTAGCTAGAAAAAGAAACAGAAAAAAATAAATGGCTTGCTTTTAGTTTCAGGTAAATTATATATTTTTACTTTCACTTAACTACATGTGAAATATACAGTAAGGGAAAGTGTAATGTGAAAATTTTGAATCCGAGTTTATAACAGAAATACACGTTTTGAGGTCCTCTGAGATCAAATAACTAGGTCTCACAAAATGGTCTGTGTGTGTGTGTGTGTGTGTGTCTGTATGTATGTGAACAGTATAGCTCAAAAAACAAAAAGTTGCACAAAAGTAAAATCCCATATTTAAGTATTGTGTATGCCTGTTACTGCATGTTCCAACAACATTTTTATCAAAATCAACAAACTGGAAGTGGCACTTCATATAATCGATATGACACATTATTTTATGAATTTATCGAAAACGGCTCTAATGATTTTTATTAAACTTGGTATATAAATGTATAATTAAATGGTCCTTAATGTCATTTAAGTCTAATTCTCATTGATGTAGCTTCACAGGGCTTAAATGGCGAATCTTCAAAATTTCTTTCTATAAAGTACCTTTAATTTGGTTTACTTTAGACATAAACTATGGAAGAATTTGTTAATTGATTAAAGGAGAAAAAAGAAATTTTTTTTTATCAGAAAATAGTGCTCAGAATAATATGTATAATATATCGTTGGAAAGCAAAGGATGTTAGAAAAAAAAAAAAAAATTAACATATAAAGTCATAGAGAAGTTAATGGATAGCAACAAAAAATTATAAATAATGTCTATAAATTAATATTATTCTACAGAAACCAAATGGTTTCGTGGAAATTAAATGAAATTTCTCACCTAAATGTAGCTTTTAAAATTATTTTTTAAAAATTAATAGTTACAAAAAATATTTTATTGTACTTGTTAGTTCGAAGAAATGAAATATAAAAACATTTCATGGATGAGTAAAACATAAGGCTATAAGCTTAAATACTTTTAGAGTAGTTTAATAATTTTAGATCCGATATTATATTAAAAATAGTTAGGTATACATTGTCGGCTTATTCTGAAAAATCATTGTGTAACATTGCAGAAAATTAAATTATTGAATGATTTGATGAATTCTGTGAAATCGCAACATTATCCACTCACAATTAGTATAAAAACTTTTGATCTATCAATGGCAGGCAATGAAAACCTTGTATAATGTTATTTTGTTCTAGTTTGCAAAGTTTTACTATGTAGAACAATCTTTGCTCATTCATAAATTAAAAATATTGATGTACTTTAAAATCTCTCTTTGTACCTAAATATCTATATTTATATTAATGTATAAGGGAGCTTAGACACTGGAGTTATGTGGTTAAAAAAGGCAGATGGGGTTGTGAGGTTTATATTGTATAAGTGGACAGAATAAATCAGGTATGGTCTTAAAGAGTCTTTACAGGTAAGTTGTAAGGTTTAACATTCAGCTCCGTTAAAAATGCAATTAAAATACTTTGTAGCAGCTGGCAGAAAATAATTTTGGTTTAGAGTAGAGCGGAAAGCAAAAATTGTGTGAAGTGCCAGATATATTTTTTCATGAAGTACACCATAACCAGTTACTTCAATTATTCTCTTACTTGATAACTTTTAGAATGTACAAAATAAATATTGACTTATAAGTCAAACATTAAAATAAAAAATTAGACAAAAAGCATAAAGCTAGAAGAGATATAAGGTAATTATGTTATAAATGGAAAAATTAGATTAAGTAGAACTGCATGATAACACAGAAACGTTTCATTAGAATAAAGATTTTTTACAGAAATGTATTTACTTAATATCTCCTGAAGGCTTCATCCTTTCTCTGACACCGATACCAAATTTGATTTGAAAACAAATTTTATATATATATATATATATATATATATATATATATATATATATATATACACAATGCATATTTTTGCGAAGGAGCGCAAATATGATCCCTTCAGCTAGTGTGCAGTCTAGAATTGATGAAAACATCTGTAGAAATCTTGGGCGAGATGGCATCACACATTTTCTATTATGTTTAAGTGAGAAGAACTCTCTGACCATTTTATAAGATAAATATTTTCCTGTTGGAAGTAGGCTTTTTAGATTTCATACTGAAGAGAAGCATTGTCTCGTTGAAAAGAAAGACATAAGTAATTTTTTGAAACTATTACTAAATGGATAATTCAACAGTCCTTGGATTATTTTAAGGTATTTCACAATGTTTAAATAACCAGAGGTGAAAAACAATGGCCATATTCTACTTGTAGCCAGTACCATCTCAAACCATTTATTACTTACAGAATACTTTTTTCTGAGGTTATGGTAGTAATAAGACCAGTTATCTGGGCCATCAATGTTGATTTTCTCCCCATCTGAGAAAAAGAACATTTTATCCCTGATCAGCCCACTCAACATAGTCATGAGCTGTTTCAGCTGCTTCTTGTGAGTCTTTTGGAGTGGAGGAAATTTTAAAACTATTTTTCATGAACATGCTTTTTGAAAGTTTTTGCATGCTCTTGATTTTCCTATTGTTCTGAAGTAATCTGCCAACCCGCCAATGTGCTGTTGGATGCCACATGTAAAAATGTTTTATTCTTATTCTGGTTTAGAAAAAATAACCTACCAGTCTAGTCTAATCTGCCAGGTATTTTTTTTCTCTATCAAATTCACATACAGAAACATGTCTTTGTTTTTCCCCCCAGCTTTTCTGTGGTAGAAATCGAGTAGATTGCATTCAAGGAACTTTTTAAAAAGAAAAGATAGTGATTTATTAGAAATATAACAATGAGTTATCTCTTTGTCCTTGACTGTAAAATAGTGCACTGAAGAACAATTTATTTTAATTTCTCTAAAGTTAATCAATGTTATACCTGTTAAGAAGTAGCTCAACAAATCGACAGTGGCCCTTGTCAGCAGCTATGGTGAGCGCTGTGTCTCGAGACGAGGGTACAGGAGGTGCATTTACATCAGCGCCCTTATCAAGAAGAACACGTCCTACTTCGACATAGCCACCACTGGCTGCCTCCATGAGTGGTGTCAGTCCAGTCTGCAATTATAAGGATTATATAAGAATTATAAGGAAAACATTAGCTATTAACTAAACATTAATCTTTATTTTATTTTAAAATAAACAATGATTTTGGATATGATATCAAAGCGCAATGGCTATTGTCGTGAAGTCTCTGAACTCTATTAAGGATTCCATTGGAAAGTTTGCTTTGAAGCAATCAGAATAGATTTGGAAATCAATGAAGAGAAAACTAAGGTAATGGTTTTCAGAAGAAAGAAATGAGCCCACCCTCAAAGAAATTACATAATAGAAAACCCCAGTTTCAAAGCAGTAAACAGCTTCCAATACCTTGGATCTATAATTAATGAACAACTGGATGAAGAAAAAGTAAAAAAAAAACATTATAGAAATAGGCTGACCAATAGTACAATTAAGTTCTGGATCTATAAAACAGTAATAAACCAATGATAATGAAATTTGGATTATGAATAAAAATAACAGTGACCTACTGGACCAGTTTAATAGAAGGATACTAAAGAACATCCTGGGACCCATTTGTAAAAGACGGAATACGGTGTAGAGGACTATAAAATAAATACAGCAGCCGTTTTTATGAAGACCTGAATATCTTAGAATCCAGAAGATACTGAAGTTGTCTGATCATTTAATAAGGATGAAGACAGCAGGATGACAAAAAGAAAAAGGGTATACCAGAAGAAAAAAGAAATAAAGAAAGACTCAAGGGCCACTGGAGAGATAGTGTACTCGACATATGGCAGTTAAAGATAAACAAAGTCCACATAAGGAATAGAGAAAAGTGGAAGGCAGAAGTTGAAAAAGTCAGGGGATGCTATATGTGCCTTTTCAAGCTAAGAAAGAAATATCTAAGAGTAGTACAATGAAATATTACAAATAATAAATTAATAGAAGATAAAACATTACATTAAATTGGTAGCTGTTAACACCTTACCTTTGCTCTGTGTTCAACATTGGCTCTTCGGTCTAAAAGGAGACTCACAACTTCATGCCTTCCTTGAAAGCAGGCTAAGGTTAATGCAGTATTTCGGTTGGTTTCGATTTGGGCATTTATATCCGAACCCATATCTAACAGTAATTTTACAGCCGCTAGAAAACAAAAAATGTGTTAAGATCAAGAAAACAAATAAATTAAGTTCTATTTTAAAGAATTACAAATATTTAACAATTAAGAGATAAATTTTAAACTATTACCTGTATGTCCATTCATAGCAGCAAGCATTAGAGGAGAAATGCCCAACTTGCTGCCAGTCCTGGAGTTGATTTCGGCACCGTGTGTCAGCAAAAGCTTGATAATATTAACATAACCTCCTGAAGCAGCTAAGCTCAGGGGAGTATAATCAGAAACGTTACGATGTTCCTTGTTTGCTCCCTTGGACAGGAGAAGCTCAACCACCTTAAATAATACATCATAAAATTACATCTTTAATATTAAAAATAAATAAATGAATAAAAATGTAACCATTAATTTAACATACTTCATATCGACCTCCTGAACAGGCCAAAGATAGAGGAGTATCTTTAGTTCTTTCTGACTGAGCTTCCATGTCAGCAGAATGGTTCATTAGGATTTCTACCACTTTTTCATGACCCGCTGTGGCAGCAAGGATTAAAGGAGTAAATCCCTTTTTGTCTCTATGTTCTGTAGGAGAGCAGAAAATCAGATGAAAAATAATCCACAATTAGGTTGATAAAATAAAACAAAAACAGAGTCGCAAGTGTTTAGTAATGCAGAACAGCATGTTCCTTCACCAGAAGTAATATTTTTCAAAAAGTATAATTTGAATAAAAAATATGGTCTGGGATGTGGTGAAGAATAACATTTATGGAACCATTTATTAAATATTTAAGTTTTGACCAGACTACAAATCCCCACATCAAGGGTGAAGGAGAACAGAAAGACGTGAAGGATGAGACTAATCTCTAGTCTTTGCCCTAACACCTGTCTATTCAGCCCAGATCACTACCTACCAATGTGGGTCAAAATATTATCATTTAATTTTAGTTTTCATCTAGTAGTGATCACTACCATGACAATCTCCTTTTTTCGATTGACCAAGCAGTCAACCTTAATTGTTTATCAAGAAAAAAAAAACTTCTAGTTTTAACTTAATTCATCAATATAATTTTAGTTTAAATAAATAGCAGATTAATAAACTGGTGTCCAATGTTTATTTTCCATCATTATTCTATAATCTCACCTTAATATTTTATATTCAATAAGATCTTAACATATATTTATATTCAATAAGATCTTACAATATTGATAGAACATTTTAAAAAGAACAATCAGATAATGTTAATCTATTAAATCAAAATGTAAAGTAAATATATTAAAGTAGTGGACATAAAGCAGTAAGTTTAGGTAAGTTTGTTAATATTAAGGATTATATACCTATATTTGCTCCCCTTGAGAGAAGTAATTGAACTAATTCTTCATGACCTCCTGCACATGCTAACGTAAGGGCAGTATCATTGTTACTATCAGTTGCTGAATCTACATCCATACAGAATGGCGGAGCAAGACCTGGTGTAGACTCGCCCTCACATCCTGGGTATCCCACTGGAAGCACAGAAACTTTTTTAGTAAAAAACAAAAAAGAAATCTTTATCTTGACTATTGCCAAAATTGAAACTCAACTAATTATTTTTTTTTAACTTGGCATTTGTATGAATCATTACAAATCAGAATTATACAATAAGAATTTTATTTATCTTTCTATCAAATATCAGTTTTTGAAAAAGTGAAATAATAACTAAAAGGAAAGTTTATTAAAACTTAACAGCAAAATTCCATTAAATATCAACAAAATAACTCATCAACCCCAAAATGAAAAAAATAAGGATTTTCCTGACGGTAGAATATGAAAGTATCCTCAGGAATCCATTTAAAATTTAAAACTAAAGAATGAAAAGTTATTAAACAAATATTGTACAGAGTAATTACAAGGGAGTTGTAGAGATATTATATTAGAAAACCAGAACAAATAGTGAAGGGTGTCCATTTGTTTGCTTCTCAGTGTACAATTCATTAAAGATTTCATGTTTATATTAGATAGCATAAACATATTTGATTGTTTTGTGTTTATAAAGGCTAAGTGTTGGGTAATTTTAATATTCTGGAATAGGCCATAAAATTTAGCCAGCTCTGGAATTACCATTCCAAGTAGTTTGCTCCTTCAGGCAGGTTGTTATAATCTATGAAAAAAATAGCTCGAGCACTAATATTATTTTTTAAAAAATCAGGAGAGAAGCTTAAAAACTAGTGCTGAAGGAGTAGAAAGTAATAAATTTTGTAAAAACCCTATAATAAAAACAAAAAAAATCGAACATAAATTTTATACTGAGAAATTTACCAGATGAAGTTGAAGACAAATGCACTTGATGACTCTTACATATAATGTAAAACTATAAATTTCTATAGTTTAAATATTTTAGAACAAATTTTAAAATAACCTCCCCCCCCCCTACAATACAAAGGTTAGTCACTCAATAGAGGATGGATCTGCCCTAGGAGGGCAGGTCTCCTGACCCCAGTCAAGCCACGGCTAATAATTGAGTCTACTAATTTCGGTAATTGAAATAACCAATTATTTCTTAATTTTTTTCAAGAGTTTTTCAGAAAAATAAATATAAGCAATATTTTTACACAAATGTAATAATAAACAATCTAATAAAACAATGCACAAAGAAAACCCATACAATTATTCTATTTCACATATACTTACAGCTGAAGAATTTAGAATCCATGGGATATATATTTTAACATATATATTTTTTGTTTTATCAAGGGTAAGAAAGAAAACTTTAATAATCAAATAAATATAAAGAAACTTGTGTTTAATACATTTATGAAAAGATCCATGTGAAGAAATATTTCTTGAGAGCTTAAAAACATAATATAGCAAAAAAAAAAAAAAAAGACAGATCAGCTAAAATATTTTTCTTCTAATGTAATGGAGATTTATTTATTTAACATACTAAAACAATATTTCACTATGATTAAAACTCAAAAATTATCAATAAGCAATATATCAGAGCTAACATAACAGACTTTAAAATATAAATGCCTTCACCAATGGCAAATATAGTTTAGAAATAATGACAATATTTCCAACTTTCATAAAATTTACACTGGATTTCTGACTTAATTATTTTTGAAATTCAAACATTCTCCTAAATTTATCTACTAACAAGACATCCCACAAATATAACAAAAAATATTTTTTCTGTCCTCAGTCAGGATTTGATTTTTGAAATCCAATGCCTTACCCACTCTTAAAAAACAAAATTTGTAAGCTCCTAGGAACTATGACATTTGTTAAATAATAAAAATGACATATGGTTCCTACAGTGACAGCTATTTTCTACCACAACCACACAATTGTCTTAAAACAAAATAAATAAAAAAGATGCAGTGCCTTAATCAATATTAGTGCCTGTAATCATTAAAAATAACATTATAAACATAAAGCTTTTTTTTCATTCTATTAATAATTAATAACATTTTTGTAAGCATTGAAGGGGGAAGTACTAATATTTTTTATTTCTTCTTTTATAATTGATAGTTAAAGAAAAGATCAATGAATTTTCTATGAAGAAATATAATTAATTTTCTCTCTTTGAATTAATTACTAATATTTCAGCTTTAAAAAATAAACTAATAAAAATAAAAAATAAAGAAAATCCAATCCTCCACCAGACCTTGAGATACAGAAACAATGAAACCTACTTTGACTGGAATCCGGGGCAAGCGGGGGAGCCTGCGTGGCCTTCTGCTGCAGTTGGTAGCGAGCTTTCTTTCCTTTGTTAGGTGGAGGAGCAGGGGCCTTCTTGGGGGCCTCGGGGCCGGGGGATGTTTGCGTAGCCGTAGCGACCTGTCCTCCGCTCTCTGGAGGTTTCACCCCTTCGGATGCCACACACATGCTCATTAGTAATAGCAAAACACTTTTCAATTCATTAAACGGGATTCAAAGGAAATAGGATTAGAAGGAGAAGAGGGGGAGGGAGTAGGATTCATGCTGAAATCTCTAGCATTATAAAAACAATCGCATTATATTAATAAAACAAATTAATAGTTGAGACAAAATATGAGGTGCGTAAAAAAAGCAGTGAAATGTTAGTAAATGTGTGGATTGTCCATTGTAATGAATTTCAACTATTTAAAGATATAAATAAGTATTTTATTTATTACTTCTGTACGTCATTGTTTACTTAGTTTAAATTCAATAGTTGTATAAGATTTTAATTTTGGGAAATAAATTCAAATTGGTGTGTTGTATTGTTCATAAAAAAAAACAGAAATTTGTTATAAAAGATAGATTTAGAAAGACTATAGATCATTCTATACAGAAAAAAATAATAGGTTTATTGGACTTATTATTTACACCATGATATTTCAGTGTAAATTTATAATAATATTATTTATAACTTTTTAGATCTAAGTAAAGAGGCTGGATTGATGAGTTCATGTTATTATTATGTTATTTATGCAGTAGTAATATATAGGTTAAAAATTTCATTTATAATTATTTCGAATACATTTTAATTATTATACTTAGATAAATTTAAAATCAAGCGTGTAGTGTGGAAATTAGTATTCTGCATTGGAATAATTGTTATTTGATTATAAAGAATGCATCATGGGACTGTGTGTTTAAGATGAATATCCGCTGCATAATGAAAGAAAAACAAGAGGCACTATAATTATTTAAATGGCAATGTGGGACAAAAGCTTTACAGTTAGTTGTTGCCAAACTGATGTCATTGGAGGCTACCTAAGATACGACCATAGGGCAGTTAAAACCAATTAAGAGAACAATCAAGATACAGGCCCAACGGAGACATGGATAGTTTAAATTTTGTTTGGAGTCTGAAGATATGCAAGAAACACATCTGTACATCTTCAAATAAAAGGAAGCCAGAAAAGAGAAGATATTTCAACCAGTTTTAATATTTTCCCGATTTTGATACTTCTTACCGCTAAACTCTGACGGTAGTAAGAAGGCGGATTGAAATGAAACAGCTTTTGATGAGAGGATTTCAAGATCAGAACATGTCTACAGACTGTCAAAGGGCCTAAGTTTCAAAGCCCTAAAATTTATCATTTTTGAGATAACACAAAGGCCCACCATAATTTTTGTGATAGATGCTAAAGCCATGATATACTTATCACATATCATTTAGGTTTTTAAAAATTAAAATAAAACTATTTGTTATAGTCTGCGGAATAGGTCACGATAATAGAATAACTTTTTATTTATAGTTTACTTTTGTTTATAAGTGAATACACATACACACCCATGTATACTTAACTTAATTATACTCATTTTTTAATTTTTGGAACCTAAGGAATTAAATATTAATTAATTATAGCACTAGGTTAATGAAAACCAGGCAAAAACTAACGGACGCCAGAGGTAGCTCGCTCATGGAGGCACCAGGGTTCCCCACCTGTGGTCTATGGTAAACTAAAAATCTAAGCAAAGGATAATAGTCAAGAGATCCTTGGACAATATAGAAGTAACTTTTTGATTTTTTTCTGAAGATAAATATGTTCGTCAACATTTTTTAATTTTCTTCGCTGTCGTCATAGTGGTGACGAAGTTCTTATCCAGTTTTAGCTTTTATTTTCCACTCTTAATAAGTGAGAGAACTGGAAAAATCAAGGATCCTACTCTATTGCATTAACTTAATAGCTATTTAATTAACTTAACAGCTATTACAATAAAGGGACAGTTCCAGTTTACAGAAAATTACTTAGTAAGTAAACATTTATTTCAAAATAGTGATTATAAAGTATTGAATAGACTTCCTTGATAATAATATAATATATATTCCAATTAATGGAAGTGAAATAGCTCAGTTAGCAAGACTTCTGCTCTTGTTTGAGTCCAGCTGTGGCAAGTAATTACTTATTCTGTTACACCAACCGTGGATAAACCTATTGGTCATAAGACCTTCCTGGAGTAAACCTATCTTTTATAAAATCAGCACCTTTAATTAATAAAGGAGAAAAAACAGGTGGTTAAGCATGATCTAGGTCAAATCACTTTGCACAACCACTGACAGATATAGTACTTCCTTACAAAGTACCGGACCCAAGACCCTTTATGGGTTATAGTGGTACAGGTTTATTTATTTTTACAATATGTATATAAATATATTTCTTATACAAAATATATTTTTTTAATATTGATGGAATATATCAGAAGTAGGCTATATGATATCTGTTTGAGTTTTTGAGTGGGTTTACTAGATACTAATATTAAATCACAATTAGAAAGTTCTTGAGCTTGTCTACAAATCCCACAACAGGGACAGATTCAGTTTTATCCCACCAAAATAGAATTAGTTATTCTTTTGGTTCTACATTGTATTTTTAAAATAAGTTTCTGTTTTAATTAAGATAGCCTCTTCACGGACTGGATATTACAGAGAATCAAAAATATTAAAAATCTGTAAGTAAAACTAATTGTTTTTGTAATGTTTAATTTTTAAACCAAACTTTATTAAACTTAATACGAGAAAACCTGCAATGTATGGTACAAATCAGATTAATAACATAATTGTACTTCTGAAATTTTAATTTTCTTAAGGCTGTATATAAACAGTGATACTTCCAAAAATCTTTGCTCAGCATTAGTTGATACTATTGATTATATACTATTGAACCTATATGTTTTAATTTAATAACATTTCATTAAAAACAAAAAGCCTAACAATGAAGTCAATGGGAGCGGAAAATACTTTTAATCAACGTATTTCTTTGGGGAGAAAAATTGTATTTTATAAATTTTAAATATTACAAAATCAAGTGAAAAAATGAGTAAATCAGAATGACAAAATGAAAATGGAGAATGATAAAATTTGGAATTTCTCATAATAATGTGGTTGCTAAAACAGTAAATAAGCATTTATTTATCTACTTAAAATAATTTTTTAAGTTCTACTTTAAATTTTTTAAATATTTTCATAGATAATTATCTACAATTGTAAGCTGATTCAAAATGCTTAAATAATACATTTAAAGTTAATTAAATATTATAAGGTTACAAATAGCAGATAGTAATTATGCTCAGGAGGAAAATAAGGGTACATGAATGTAAAATAAAAAAACAAAAAAAACAAAAAAAAAAACAAGTGACTCACTGGAAGGTGTTAGGGTGTCGGTTTTGTTTTG
Organism: Nezara viridula; assembly: GCA_928085145.1. Classification (NCBI taxonomy): domain Eukaryota; kingdom Metazoa; phylum Arthropoda; class Insecta; order Hemiptera; family Pentatomidae; genus Nezara; species Nezara viridula. The sequence goes on from OV725082.1 coordinate 106,006,239, forward strand.
TAACTTACAAGGCGGAGGGGCCTTGAGGAGAAGCTGCGGCTGGTGGTACTGCCCAGGTCTCGGTTTTTCAGGGGGCTGCTCCACTGCTCCAGGGCATTGGGCTGAGTTGTAAGCCATACTCTAAAATATCATTTTGCTATAATTAATGATAAAATTATAAATATGGAATATATTACAATCTATAACAAACATTTTAAAAAATAAATAATTTTGACTCCTTAGCATGGATCACCAAGTTCACAAGCAATAGTTTGTCAACTAGAGGGCAAAAATTAGTCATTTTAGCAAAATCGTATTTTTCAAACATGTGTTTCTGAATCATATTATTTAATACAAGACAAGTTAGTTGGGGATCGCAGTCAGTAGTACACAATAAAATTTTTGTAAAAGAGAATACACATTATTTTTTCGTACTTCTTATGATTCCGATCCCAAACCAAATTCTCTGATAAGAATCTACAGTAAATTATTTCTTCAACTTTATTTTATTTTATAATTTAACTCAAGTCCTCGGATAAATTAAACATTAGATCAATTATTGGAAACATTGTTTATTTAATTTTCACCGAACATGAAGGTTTACCTGAAGGTGTTGTGTGGGAGGAGCAGGTGGCGGTGCAGTTGCCGCAGCGGCTGCACACAGATACTGGAGAGTCCCCTGTTCTGTAGGCATCATCTGCAGAGGGACATGTTCAGTGGGAACCACCTGAAATGGAGTTCCACTGCCTGGACCACTCATGAGCTTGGAGGCTGCTTCAACACCCGCAATGAAAGAAGGATTATTGTACCTTATCCTATCTCTTTCACTGCTCCCAAGATTTCCTATGTAAAATATTGTCAAATTAATTTTACAATTTTCATATTTTAAATTACAATTGTCAATGCAACACATCTTTTTTTTATAAATATTAGGTACTTGAGACATTTAGAATTATTTAATGATCCTAAACAAGTTAATATATTAAAAGGAAAACCCAATTCATAAGGATATATAACATGTCTACATTTTTTTTTTTAAAGATTATTTTTGTAAGATTGAACAGAGAATTATATCCTTAAATGTCATAAATTTGGATTACTATAAGAAATTACTTAAATCAATACTTCTTTTTAATTAAATGAACATACAGAAATTAATGTGGTAGCAATTTTTTTTTTATTATATACCTTATCTATTTACAAATATATATATTTATTTAATATGCTATCAATGGCAAACTAATAATACATACCGGGTACAACATCGTCTAAATTGAGAGGGTCTAGGGGTTCCTGGTCTAATTTACTACGAGATAGGTCGAACATTGGTTCTTCATCGGTTAATATTGGGCAACGCCTCGGGATCTCAAGTCCATTCAACTAAGAAAACAACATTGATAAGTCAAGAGAAGCTACGATTTCCAAATATTCGATTAAGTACGACAAATAAATACCTCGGATGACAGCCTCTGTGGGTCGGGGTGTAGATGTAGAGCGGACTGATCGTGGAGGTGAGGTGGGGCACCAGGGGCGGCCTTAGCCCACGCCTCCCCAGTGAGGGGAGGGTATCCGAGGATAGTTTCAGGCTCAGGCTTATAAGCAAGTTGCTTTAATTGCTGAATGGTCGAGTGGTCAAAATACTGTCCCTGCTGAGGTAATGAAGGCTGGAATGAAACAACCTGCTTTCGAACGCCTTTGCTCCCTTCTTTCTTCCAAGTAGGTTTGGCTTTGGGTCTATCACTTATGGCAGTCGCCTAAAATTATTGATAAGTTTTATTTTTATAATGACTTAATTAGAGAATCAATAAAGTATACGATACACTATATCGGCAACAGCATAGTCAAATATTAAAAGAAATTTACCTGGACTACATCTGCAGGTGTGGTGATTGGTTGGTGTATTGTTGCCTGAGGAGGTTGTTGAGGTACCAATAAAGCACTCGGCTGTTGTTGGCTAACCCCATACATGTTTCCACCAGGACAAACAATTCCTGTAAAATAATAATGTTTTTAAAGATATTTACAATAATAAAAAAACAAATTATAAATTATTTAAGTAAATTGCTGTAAATCAAAGTTACCATGCTGAGGTATTGATGGAGGTGGGGGGCCAGGTGGAGTTGTCGGGCTGAGAAGGCTGGTAATGGCAGAAGTGGGGGAGATCGGACCGCCGTCGAGGACAGTACCTTTCTCTTTCAGTTCCTCCTCTACCCTCTGGTCAAAACATAACTCATGAGTAAATTTGAAAGTGTTTAAAATTGGATTTATTTCAGTTATAAATGAAAGTAGCAAAAATTCTGTTTTATTTATTGTTTTAAGCTAATAACTACACACACAAAAAAAAAATTATATAGACATATAAGGAATTACATGAAAATTAAATTTAATAAAAACAACTTACTTGAAGCTCTTCTACAATCTGCTGCCTCTGAATAAACTGTGAGGTTTCGAGAGAAAGGGGAGCTTTAGGGAGTTGAGTTTTTTCCTTTTTTATTGGTTCTTCTTTAATTCCACCATCTCCAGGCTCATTTCTCACCTGTCATTGGTAATATGTAAATGTAAATGAGGTTATTAAATTAAATAATATTGCCAAAATAAGTACGTTTTCATGGATTATTTTTATAAATTGCATGAATTGTAAGTAAACCAACATTACCTGTTGAACTTCTGGCGAAGTAAGAGAACTTACTTCCATTGTGTTAACTGCTCTGTTCTTTCGAAGCAGGGATTTTTGACCAGGAATAGGTATATGTTTACCATTAATAATTTCTACCCTGGATGTAGCTGTAAATAAAAACATTAATTCAAAATTAACCATTTGTACATATAAGGTAGGGTACATTTATTTTATATAAAATTTAGTAAGCTTTGCTTACTGGTTATGGTTGGAGGCTGCTTGGCTGTGTTGGCGGTATCAGGTTGTTGATCGGCTGCTATCGGAGGAGGCAGAGCCCTGACAGTGTCGGGGACGTCATGGAATCCAGCGGGCCCTGCCGCGTTGGCCACCTGCTGCCCTTGTTGTGCATTGCTCATCATTATCGAATGGGGGTAGTCCAGTAATAGCTGCACTACGTTAGTATGTCCTCCTTTAGCTGCCTCAATCAGCATTGTTGAGTTGTCCTAGAAGTGAAATAAGTTAAATTTCAGCTTCAATAATATTATCATTTATAAGCCCTCAGCCCTTGAGAACATTGCTGAGTTGGGAAGATCTAACAGAGACAAGTACATATTACAAGACAAGTTACATATTATCAAAGGATAGGATTCTATTCTGTCATGAATTTTCTTGGAGGGAATGGTACTTGGTACTTAAATTTCCTATCTACATCATAAATATACATTATTACCAATAAAGACAAAATAAAAACGAACTGATGAAGTAAAGGGAAAAATGGATTCATCCCCAAGATCATTCATAAATTAATGTTAAAGAAAGTGAAAAATAAAATATTGATGATCAAATTTGCTAAAGAGAATGAAATAATCTTGACAGCATTACTTTTGAACATTGGACATTAATAAACAGTATATACGGCCTTTAATAGCTGAGGCGAATATTTACAATTGGATGTTGGAACCTGAAGCTCAATTTAAGCATCTAGGAAGCTGGGTAATATAACAGGAACATCAAATACGGACAATGAAGAGTATAATGGGAAGTTAATCATCAAATAGAACCTTAAATTCGGTTCTGAGGAGTAAATCAGTGTCCTTAAAAACAAAAAAACAAAGATTTATAAATCGTTCCTGGAAAGTGTTACTCTCTATTCAGCTGAATCATGGACAATTAAAGAGAGTCAATCAATAAGATTGCTAGCCCTAGAAATGGACTATTGGAGGCAATCATGTGGTGTCTTTCGCCTTTAAAATATTCTAAATAGCAAGATTGGGAAACAAGTAGAACAAATTGAGAATACCTTTCAAACCATGAGGCTGAAGTGGTATGGGCATGTGATGAGGATAGAACAAGGGTGATGGCCTAAAAGAATTTGGGATTGGAAACCGGAAAGAAGACGGAAGAATGATCGCCCAAGAAGAAACTGGTATGAGGAAGGGTGGTAAGGAAGGAATGCATGAAGAAGGTTGCAAAGACTTGCATTTGGTGAAAACATGTTACTGATGTAAAAATCAGAAAATAAAAAACATAAAATATATAATGTCATGATAGGATTTCCAAACCATAAATTAATACCATAATGCATTGCGGCAGAGTAAATGATAAAGCAGTATAATAAAAGTGAAGTCCTTTAAAAGGACAGAATAATGACTGAGCCATAGTTAACTGCTGCACTACGGTCAAGTATAATAGGACAGCTAAGTTTGCCAACGGATTATACTGTTATCATTTCAACCACATTAAAAAATAACAATTAAAACATTAAAAGTACAACTATCATTTAGTAACATCAATTTAACGTTACTTCTAGCAAAATAAACGTATAAAACCCTCAAAATGAAAATATTACCTTCAGTTTATGAAAGGGGTTGGCATTGTTCGCAAGGAGGAGCTCAACAACAGCTATGTGACCACCTGCTGCCGCCAACGAGAGAGGAGTATGATCGTTGTTAGTTGTTTGCTTATTGACATTGGCTTTGTGCTGGATAAGGAACTTGACCGTACAAAGGTGACCTGCTCTGCAAGCCTTCATCAAGGGGGTCCTTCCTCCTTCACTTTCGTGCTCCTAAATACAAATAATTATTTATTAACAAAATATGACTATAATAAGAGTAATTTTATCAATAAGTTGCAGATTAATAATAAAATAATTGTTTGTAAAAAATGCTGTTTTAGTTATATTATATAATAAATTTAATTTTATAAACATATTACAAATACTTAGATAAAAAGACTCACTAAATCTGCACCATACTGAAGAAGCAGCCTAGCAACATCAGTATGACCATTCTCACAGGAGTAGGTCAAAGCTGTATCGCCTGTTTGTGTTTGCGCATTAACATTAGCATTCGCTTCCAAGAGATACCTGATAAACAAAACAAAAAATACATGCAAAATATTCTACTGAACGATTTTATTTAAAAATAATTTCTAAATTCTTTCAATAATACAATGCAAATAAAGTAACTGAATAAACCAAAACGTGAAGGATCCTAATCGCCTACCTGACTAGTTCTAAGTGCCCTTCCTGAGCCGCTTCCATAAGTGGTGTCGATGCTCCAAGTTCTATTTCAGCACCATTCCTAATAAGGAAATTGGCCACTTCAAGGAAACCTCCACAACAGGCAAGGGTTAATGCTGTTTCTTGAGTTTCTTCAGTTTGGGCATTGATGTTTGCACCTGAATGAGGAAAAACAATTAAACATAGAGAGACGCCTAAGAAACTCCGATAAGGATAAAACATTATCATTGTACAAACCCTTGACGAGGAGGACAGCAACCATGTCTTCGTGTCCCTCCCTTGCAGCCTCCATGAGGGGTGTGTAGCCCTCGTCGTTCACCTCCTCAATATTTGCCCCCCTTTCAATGAGCAGCAGTGCAAGATCGACATGCCCACCACAAGCTGCCAGTGTTAATGGAGATTCAAAACTGTCAGTGGGCATGTTCACCTAAGATAATGGATTATTGATCGTATATTAATAAAACTATATATATAAGAAACATGATAAGTGAGAAAATTAAATCATATTTACTTGAGCTCCTGAATCCAACAAAAGCCGTGCTACTTCTACGTGACCATCCATAGACGCTTCCATCAGAGCTGTATGCATTTCATCAGTTTTGTGTTCCTAGAAATAGATACAACTTTTACCTATTGAAACTATTAATATCCTCTTCTACCATAAAACAGTACAGTGCCGGCCTTAGACATTTGGCACCTCCAGGCAATGATGTCACCAGCCTCCAAAAAAATTAATTTATTTTTTAAGGTGTTTAATATGAAGTGATATTTGAATTACATTTCAGTCAGTATGTATCTAATTAATTTGCCTTGTTAAACGGATAAAATTAATTATTCTGATATGCTTTGTAATTTTTTTTATTCCTAACAAGTAGTGGACACTCCCCTCCAGGTAGGTGCTCCCAGGCAATTGCCCAGCCAAAGGCTGGCACTGACAAAGTATATATATATATAGAAAAGAATTGCTATAAATCAACTTTTTTTTTTTTTTACAATAGCAAAGCAGTTAAAATTTATTCATAGTAAACAATCTTTGAGGTACCTTCAACTCAACATAACCATAACTTCCTGCCTTAACCTATAAATACGAAGGTGCTAAACTGTCCTATATTAAAAAAAATAAAAATAACTGAGCAGAATCATCAATAATTTTTTTTAATGAGATAAACTCTACTGAATTGACATTAAGTTGAAAATACTTTACCAAGATACAGCAGAAATGAATATTTTAAACAGCAAACAATTAGTATTTTTATACATTTATAGTATATTTTAAAACATTTCCCCGTTATTTTTCACTTTTGCTGTAGTAGGTCGGCAGCTTTATCCAGTTATTTATATAATATTATTTTCTCTCGATTTATTTTCACCATGTAGATAATTAACAATTATTCATTGCCACATCAGCCTTAAAGTATCAAAAGTCTACTCTAATACTAAGATTATAACTGATATCATATCTTATCACTAACTTGATCAGCCCCAGCTTCCAAAAGAAATCGAACCATATCTAAGTGACCTTTATAGCATGCAAGGGTCAATGCGGATTCCTTAAATTCATTTGAATGGGTGTTAATACCAGCTCCATGCTCCAGGAGTATCTGAAAAACAATAAGGATTAGTGCCTTATCCTTAAGTATAATCGAGGAAATTCATAAAAATTTCAAAATTGAAATTCTATTTCCTTTTTGACATGTATAAAAAATGGAATTATATCAAAACCTAATCACTCAACAAACTGGGGAACTCTTCAAACAAGGGGCACCTTAGTTAATTGGTAATTAATAAAAAAAAGAAAAGAAAGTTCAATATAGTGAAGGCATTAGAATTCAAGCATAAAAAAATCGTTTCAGTTGAAACTATAGAAAAATCGATTCAGTTGAAATTACAGAAAAATTGATTCTGTTGAATCTACCTTCGGCCACACACATTTATTAAAGGATCACCAATGTAATTAGCAAGGTAAATCTGGAAAAAAAACACAGAATTAGTGAGAGGATATCCATTTCAGAATACGAGCCAACTAATACCAATCTAATTCATCCCTAAATAATAGAGACTAATATAAAACTAACAGCATACAACTAGAGGACAGGATGGCTAAGCACTTTGGGGTATGGGTCCCAGAGTACTCAATTCAGAACCTTTTGGGTTTGATTCCCACTTTGGTCGGTTAATTTTTATTTCTCGGTGATCCAGTGATATTTATATTACTAGTCAAGTAAGTAAGTGGCGGCAACCTCGTAAGTAGTCGCCAAGGGTTAACAACAGGTCTATGTGGTACACTTGCCAGACTAGTTCCACCAGCACCAGCAACACACAACTAGAATGTGAATTATACTGCTGGGATAGAATAACACTGAAGCAACAGTTTAGTAATAATCTACAATTGATACTGCTTTGTTAGTTTTAGAAGGAAGTTATGAACATAGATCCTTAAAGTATATGACAGTTTTAGTTTATCAAAAAAGAGTGCTGAAGCTGATTTGGAGAATAAGATTTGATTTTAAGAGTTAAAATTTAAAATCAGCAATAAGTATAACAAAAGTTATTTTATTTGCTCAAGTTATGTTAAAATAAAATCAATTTCCAATTTATTATGATGTTAAATTATCAAGTTCAAGTTTATAAAAAAGCAACGCTGTTTTATGATGGATGTGAAATGGATGGCACAGGTCAAGTACTATAAATGAAGGATTGAAATTATTCCAGGCCTTACCTTAAGAAAGTATTCTCTAAAATCAGTTTCCATCCCATTGCATTGATTTCACACAAATATATTAGCTTACTTCCAGTTAGTTTAGTATTAATTTTATTATAACAATTTCATTACCTCTTTAACAAGTCAATTAATAACAGTAGTTGGCAGTATAATATATTTCTAAATAAGTTTATTTTACTCTTTTTGTGGTCTATCGCACATTCCTTATTTCTTCAATAATTCTCTTAACCTTGTCCCTATGATAAATAAAATACAAATGGACAATTCACTCATGATCTGGTTCAAAGCTAGATCATCATCTTAACAGAGCAAGCAACAGATGCTGAATAATTTAAAAAAAAAATATTTTTTCAACGCTCTTCACATTTTTATGACATTTCATTTCAATGAAATTAAATAGGATTGGTTTATTTTCCGTGCATATTCCTTTATAGAACTACTAATTGTAGTTTCCACCCAGCTGCTAGATTCATTTTCAAATCCAGTTAGTATAATTATTATTGGTAAGCCTTGGCCTATCAACAAGGCTCTTCATTATCAGTCTTACTTTTGCCCACCCCTAGGTCTTTCAGTTATCTTACATCCTACACACATGGCCATACCACTTCAGCCAGTGTTCATTCAGCAATAAGATCTCACTACCAGGTTGAGAAGTTACGCTGTTATTTCTCAGTATGTCTGATTTTCCTAGGACAATTCATTTCTCTATAAAAAACTACTTTGGCTAACTACCTTGCAATTTTTTCTGGACACAAAATTTCAACATTGAGGAAGTACAGATATGAAAATAAGATTTAAGTCAATTTAGCTTTGTTAATTCTCATTTGTCTAAGGCCATTAAGGAACAATACACTAATAAAATAGAATAGCATATATTTAGTTAAAGATGAAGCTGAATTGAAATTTTAAAAATTGCATTTTGAGAAACGTTAAAGCTCTTTAAGCTTTTATTAGAATAGAGTACAGTTTATTCTATACTCTAGCTGAAGAAAACCTCAACTCATTAAATTGGTTCATGATTTTAGATGAAAAAATCAACAATACAGAACTCTTTTGATCACACTGCAGAAAAGTAATAAATCGATAAATAATAGACCAGGTGGCTCCATATATACCTAGTTAGGCTTTGTTAACAGTTTATAAAAAAATAAATAATGAACAGATTATTATAAAACTTTGGAAATCATGATTTTAAAAGCAAATCTATTGCCTAAATGTCATTTCACTAAAATCTGTGACATATGTTTACACCCCATTTGATTATTATTTATACAATGAAATTTATTTACTTGGACAGTAATTTTGTTAACTACATCAAATATGTGGAGTCTAAAATATCCTGTCAACCCAGAAAGATAGCTTGAAAATGTTATTTTGAATACAAAAATTATGAAAAAAAAATCAAAGCCAATGTCTTGCTACATGCCAATTCCGAACGTTCTGTGTACCACTCAGTGAAAAGTGGACCATGGATGGGACACCTAAATCTAATACAGAAATACATAATAAAATAAAAATATTACATACATACTTATGTATATATTATAAAAGAACTTTGGTTCAAGTATTTAATTTTATACAGTAAAAATTGAAATTTAGCCCAAATTATTGCAAAATATGAATATCATGCAACAAAAACCAATAACGTGCAATTTGTAATATAAATTTTCCTTATGTTATTCTACACATTGTGCAACAGATATATAATCAGGTTTGAAGTTTTTACACACAAGTGAATAAAATGTGCAATGATATAGAAATTCACTCTCTAGTTAAAAGAAATATCATTATATTTAGATTATTGAAGTAGATAAAACATTTTTGAAAGTTAGCAATATAATAAAAGTCCAATAATATGTTATAAATTTAAATGTAATGTGATGTTTTGGATTTAAATTATGAAACTGTAAAAGGTTAGACTTTATTTATAAAAAACATATTAGACTTCTTAATAAGGAAATTGTCTTGTTAAAACAATACCTAGAAAATTATAAACAATATCATAGCATAACAGAATGGGATTCTCAGAGATAAGACGTATGCCAGTCAGAAAAAAATGGTCAACTTAACAAATCACAAAACATAGTGTAAGCCCAATATCTTAACAATTATTCAGATTAAAATATGAGTTATGAAAATTGCTAGTATAATTTTTTTAGTATCATAAACAAAGTAGTTAATAATTTACTTATACACAAACATACCAACAATAATAAGTTATGTGTAATAGAAATTTTAAATGAAACCAAACCACAGGTGAAAATGAAAAAAAAAAAAAAAATTTGAAAACTAGCCTATCACATATATTCTTTTTTAAAGATTAACACTGAGAAGTTAAGATAATTAACACATAAAGATAATCTCAAATTACCTGGGCTACAGAAACATGACCAGCTGACGCTGCTTCCATAAGAGGTGTATGACCATTTTCGTTGTGGTCTTCAACATTAGCTCCAGCTTCAAGAAGCACACGAACGGCATCCACATGACCACCGGCACAAGCATACATAAGGGGAGTGTTACCTAAAATTTAAATAAATATTAATCATGATATGTATATCAAATATTTAAATGTCTTGATGATTATAAAAAGAAATTGAGTTATCCTTAAAATTTAAAACCTATTGATTTAATAGAAAAAAATGTTAGCTCTTCACAAAAGGATAATTAAATATAATAATAGCATGAACAGAAGGAATTTAAAATAGCCATTCACTGAAAGAATATAATAGAAAAATGGATATTATAAATTAGCAGTACTTGTGTAGTATCTCGTCGGGACGAAACCTCCTTAGTTATCTAATGTTATGTCACATAACCTCCCTCTTATGTGTTCTACCTGAATAATGGATGTTTTGCGGAGTTTGCAGAGAAACAGACGAGTGATTCATAATAAACATCAAAATAAACGAAAGAAAGGCAACAACTTTATTATAATGTATTAAAAACAATATACAAGAGGGAAGCACAATTTATTCTGACTGTTGGAAAGGATACAACACCCAATAACAGAATGAAGCAAACTATAATCATTTCCAGATGAATCACCGGTATAATTTTATTGATCCATCAAGTGGGGTCCATACTCAACGCATAATAATAACCATAAATTTGTAACTCTGTTATTATTCTTAGGAGACTGTAGTCACAGAATAAAACTATTTTTTTAATTTATTTATTCGTTCATTCATAGAACGATTATGGGACTCAGCTAAGTGGAGAAATAAGAAACATATAGGAACTGAGAAACAACACCTCGATTCATATTTATGCGAATTTTTATGGTGGCGGGCTCAAAGAGGACCCGTTCCTGGCTATTTTAAATAGCATTAAAATAATTTCATCATGCCAAAATAAATTAAATGAAAATAAAATTGTTTTATATTTACATATATTGTTTCTTTTATATGCACATATGTTGTTCAAGTGTTTTATTATTATTTCATTTATTTTTGTCTATTTTATATACATGTTGTAAAATGAAAATGTTTTCTTATTGTTGTGGGAATTATTACATTTGTTTTTGTCTATTTTATATTTATTATAACATTTGCTTTGGCTTACAATTTCAATAATATGAATATAATACGATAATATGAATACGAAGATAGGGATTATCCTCTCCTTATCAAATATTATCCTCTCAAATCCTCAAATGTCTTATCAGAATTATCAGTGTTCAGGTTATAAACATTGGCAGATAGTAGTTAATTCCATCCGCATACTTGACAAGTATCAAATTAGCTTTTATTTTATACAAAAATAAAGATTAGGTGAATTGAAATTAATGCACTAATAGGATTTTTACTGATAAAAGTGAAATTATGAGGGGTCATTATATATATATATATATATATATATATATATAAAAATCTTATTTGTTTGAGAACAAGGTATAATAACAATTATCAATTACGTTCTGATTTTTAAATCATGTGCGAAATAAAATCATTATTACCTGATGATGACTGTGCATTGACATCGGCACCATGATGTATCAAAAGCCTCACAATGTCAACATAACCAGATGATGCTGCTTCCATTAAAGGAGTACAGTCACCTTTGATCCCCCGGTCTTCGACGTTAGCATGCATCGCAAGAAGGACCTGCCGAACAAAAATAAAGTGAATATTTTGATATTCGGGTCAAATTAAACAGTGATTAATAGCATATAAATACAAAATCATACAAAGCAATGTAATATCTGACAGATGAACAAATACTATTAATTTTCTTCAATTAATTTATTGTTTCATACAGATACATAAGTTGAGTAAGTATAACTTATTATTTAAAATTTGTCAACAAAAATTGAATAATTGATTTTAGCTTCTAATTTTTATTATCCCATTCTTATTCAAACAAATTTAAAGACCTACAATTTCACTTGTTAAAAATTTTTTTTTTCTTTTTCTCTGCAATGCAAGACTAACTTAAAACAGAAAACCACACTAAAATGATGCTTAGTACACTTGGAAACAAGTATGACAGACATTGTTGGGATCACTGCTATGTATATAAATATGTACTAAGTCTAAGGGATTTGTCCTCAAATTTAATGTAAAGTATAATTATAAAATAACATTTTATTTAAAATCTGAAAAAAAAAAAAAAATTGACAAATGGCTAATGTGTTATGGTGCTTAACAGTTACGATAAGCTTGTGTGGTAAACCTTTTAACACACTTAAAAGATTTAACATACCTTACATAGCACTGATTGCATGAATACCCTTTCAGACAACTATAGGTATCGACTACTAGAGCCCTCCCTATGCAGCCGTTGGGGGAACTCAGAATCTTCTACAAATTGCTATAGTATGCACTTCATGAACATTTCAATCGTGTACATTACAATTCCATTACAAAGGACTGCATCTTTCTACTAGCAGGTATAATATCATTTGTTTAGCGGTGTCCTATTTTGGTCAGTGACACAGTCTTGGCGGACAGGTGGCACAGCTCACCTTCCCCATCATTCCTCTAGCTACCCAATAACTTTTATAAGCCTGCAGCCATGAAGACAACAGTTAATACAGCTAGCTGGAGAGAGTTCATATGCCAAGTGTCAGCTGCAGTCAACTGTTCAAATTTTCCATGAAACAATTCTACACCGGATGTGTGGAGTTACAATGTTTTATGAAGATCTTAAAAATGAATTTCAATAAAGAAGTAAATATTTTCAAGAGGAGATAGCAACATTTTGTTGAATATCCACAAGGCCAAGATTGGCAAGAAAAGCTCAAAACCACATTTTATAATAAAATTGTACTGAGCATGGTTGAAGATATGTTTTAACCATAAACATTAGGAATAAATCATATGGATTTATTGGGTAATGGACATTAGATCAAATGATGGTCAAGAAACACTGAAGACAGATCTTTTAAGAAGCAACTCTTGGATAATCTAGCTTCTAGAGAAACCTTAGAATATAAATAAATACATTTTAAATTTGGTAATAGAAAGCAGGCAGATTGACAACCTCTAATCAAGACTTCTAATTCCTTCTTTAATACAAGGATTAAGATCATTATCTCCTAAAAAATACTTTAGATGGAAAAAACAATATTAAGGTCCATGATCACCACAGATGGAAGAAGCTTAGTTTAGTCGATTAGACCTTTAGCAACAAGAATCCATGTAAAGAAATTGTTGTTAAAGTATGTGGTAATAGGATTTTTAAGAGTAAAGCCTGAGGGGCATAAAGAAATAGGTAGACTATATCTAAGATAAGTTTAAGGGTGAGTAGAGGGGGGGAGAGAGATGAGCAGTGACAAAACATTTTCCCGCCTTCCCCCACTCTTTTGTCTTTTCTATTCACTTATAGCTACTTCTAAATTTTTGTTTACAAGTAGAAAGTTTTTATAATTTTTTTGTTCTCCATTTCTTTTCCTATTTCCTGCATTGATTCACAGGAAGATTAACTGCTACTACTGTGATTCATTTGATTAGATCTAATACAGTACATGGGTGATAAATATTCAGCACGCAGTCTTTTTTTAAAATTTTTTATTTTTGCCAAAGTTTCAACCCAAACATGTGGGTCATCTTCAGGGCGTGGTTTGAGCACTGAGGTTGTTCAAGTACTCACGTGGCCAAAATTGGGTTGAAACGTTGGCAAAAATAAAAAAAGACTACGTTCTGAATATTTATCACCCATGATATGTAGAACAGTCGACTAACTTCCATCACTAATACAGTACAGTCTATACACATACATAATGCATAATACATTATGTGGAAAATTCTTTTTGTTTACTTTCAGAAGTAAATGAAAAAGGCTCCACCGCATTATTGAATATCCAATAATTTACTATCAGATTCTTTTTTGTTCTATATTATCCATCTATTTCTTGATTTTTTAAAGATCTATTTTTGAGTAAATTTAGATCTACAGATCCTCGTAATAACATCGAGTTCTGTGAACAGTAGACCTCCTGAATTCATATATATTTTTTCTTAATTTGATTATTTAACCATCCTTTTCATTGTTTTATTTTTTAATTAAAATCCCTACCTTTAATTAACATGTGTGGCGAAATTTGAAGAAAATGGAATAATGCTTTCCCGGTAAAAGTTAGTTGCTATGTTGAAGAGAGGAAGTGGAGCTGGAGAGAGATCTTACGGAGGTGGGACTTGAGTGAGGGAAAGCTGAGCAAGCTTCGTTCCTCTACACTCAAATTAAACTTAGATAGCAAAATTAATTATACCTGTGGTTAAAGAAGAAACTAAAAACAGTATATATATATGCATATACTCACAGAAAAACACAATACTTCCAGTGAAACACTTTGATTCAAATGAAGTGAAATTTGGTATAGATGATTGAATAATATTATAAAATTTCACTAAGTCCAATTGTTTTATAGTGAGATTTGACACACCATAATAGCCCCAGTAAATTGAGTAAAAAAGTTTAAAACCTTGTATGTAAATTAAGTAGGTGTAAGATTAGTGTCTCTAGATCTCAACATTTTTTTTTCCATTCAACGATTTTCATAAATTAAAATCAAAAGAAAAAAAAGGATAACAAGAAGAAGAAATTCAGCAGTTCAAATGGTTTTAATATTGTATAGTTAAAATTATATGTTTAACATGAATAAAACAAATAAATCACTGTTCTTCTGTTTTCTGAAGGGACACAAAAGGAAAACACAATCTCAATGTAACTGTATTGTTTTTAATTTTATATTTTTAATTTGATGAAACTAAAATAACCATTACATAATAGATTTAAGTAGGGCTTGCTGTTGTGTTCAGAAAAAAAGACGACTGATAAATTCAACAGCATGATTTAATGATGACTATAATGATTAAAACACAGTTCAAGACATGATACAAAACATTACTTATAAATGATGCCTCTACAAAATACAATTGAAGCTTAATATTGTTAGTTAATTGGGCACTTAATGTAGTTGTTAGTCATAGGTTTTAATGCCATGCCTAGTTTATTTTTTAGACTGTTTAATCAAGTTGGGCAAGTTAATTTCACCTGAAATGAACATATCTATTTCTATGTTTACAGACAAGCTTTTAAGGAAAATACAATTCTAAAGCAAATAAAATTTAACAATATCAGACCTGAGCTAATTCGTAATATCCTGCAGAACAGGCCAAGGATAGAAGACTTTCCCCTTCTTCAGTAGTTTCATGCACACTCCTACCTTCGGTCAGTAACTTTTTTACTGTGCCCACATCACCATCTGTACATGCTTCAACGAGTGACCTAAAATAAAAAAAAGAAACAGGTTATTATCTTTTGTTATATTATATTGTTATTATTTAAATAACAATATGGAGTTCATAAAAAGAATTTTTAAAGCCGAAGATTGTAATGAGTTTTACAATATAAATTAGTTTTAAGAGCTGGAATGTATTACTTTAATCGTAATAGAATAAGTGAATAGATTAATAAATTGGTTAGTTTTTTAAATTGGATGTCGTTATGTGTTTAACTTGGAACAAGAATGGAAAGATTAATGAATTTAGAAATACAGACCAGACACATAATTTTCAACAAAACAATTTCTAATAATGGAAAGTTTTATCAGCAGTAAGTTCGAAGTAGTTCGAGGTTGTGATGGCTGAGGGTGTAAAAGCATAAACTTTAACATTCTCGAGGTTAACGATACCGGTTCGAATCTAGTATGAGCAGATTAAAATTCATTTTATGGCAGAAACACGGAATGAATCCTGACCTTCCCACTCTGCTTAGAATAGGTTTAATTGTACCTCAAGAACAACTTCCTCCATATGCCAAAAATGGCAAGGAAGGAAAAAAAGATTCAAAGTAGTTCATAGTAGTATAAAATAGAAACTAATTAATTACACATAGAAGGTATTCATGATTACCCTAAATAAATCAATGTGAATTAATTAATTACAATATAAAATTGATCATCTTGAAATATGTCATACAAATACGTCTATTTCATTCATGATCATAAGAATACTAGTGATAAAAATTAATCAATTTAAAAGGATAACAGATGTCATAATCTGTAAATAAATGGTTTTATATATATATATATATATATATATATATATATATATATATATATATATATATATATATATATATATATATAGAGGCATTCAAAGCAGCACCTTAAATCCATGAAGAGTAGCATTATAAAAAAATGGGTAGATAGGTTTCATACTTTTAAAAATATATAGATTGGGAGAGCATCCCAATAAAGTCGTCCTTTAATTATAATCATGGTCAACTCCATACCATTCAAAGTATATACATAAATAAACAAGTAAGATTTATCTGTCAAGATAAAAAAAAATCTAAGGTAAAATCAGAAGCAATAGCAGCCATAACACATAAGAGTAACAGATTCATACTTAAAAATGTGAAAAAAAAAAAAGACAAAAATTTAAATCTAACAAATGTTCTCTGAAAGATAAATATTTGTTATATTTTGAATTGCATCACTAATAATAAATGGAAGAGAAATAAAGCTTATAAAAGAAAAAAATTTGCAATGAAACTTTTTTTTTTATATAAATAATTCATTATGATAAACAAATAAATTATGATGAGAAAGTCACAAATTACTTGAGATAATGTGTAATTAACAAAAAAAAATAATGGGTTCAGAATTATTTCTCAAGCACATACCTTTCAGGTTGTGGTCTGGGATTGTTCTCACTTCTCATCCTCGTGAGGGCTGCTGCTGCCTCATCGAGGGCACAGGAAACACTCGACGTTAGCCTTCTGAGTACTTCTGGGTCAGCCAGTTGTTTACCATCCCCTGTTGCCAGCTTCCCTATACCTAGCGCGAGCAACCGGCGTGTTAGAGCATGTCATCCTAAACAATGACTAATCTATGGCCTTATAAGTGCAACCTCAAAATAAGATACGATAACAAATTAACTTTGAAAAAAGAAAAAGAATAGAAGATTTACAAAAACAATCCAACAGAAAACTCTACAGAAGGTTTACATTCAACAGCAAGCATTAAAAATTTAGTCTAACAACTAGGAAGTTAAAAAAAAAAAAAAGATTAATTTCCACGTTTTATTTCTTCTGAGGTTGCACATTATTGATACGTCTTTGAGAAAATTACCATAAATATAATAGGCAATCTATATACTAACATTTATATTTAAATATTCAATATATAAATTATCTAAAAAGATTATAACTAAAAAAAAAAAATTCATTGTGATATATCTTGAATTACAATCACAAAGTGCTTATAAAACATAAAATACAGGGAAGTTATAGGCAATTGCACTTGAGAACAGGATAGGTTAGAGCAGCTAATACAAAAATAGTGTAAAGAAGGGGAATAAAACTTTAAGTGATAAATGACAATTAAACAAATGATCTTTTCCAAAATAAAAAAAAAGGAGGCTTAGTTAATTAAGGATAAATAATATTTGAAGAATAAATTAATCTATAAAAAAAAAAACTTGGCAAGAAAATTATGTAGCGTTTGGACATAATACCTAATAGATAAAGAAAATTGAATAAAACACAAGCTAAAAAATGGATAACATAATAATACCGAATGTAATTTTAACATCACGTTAGAATACCTTGTACCACCCTTTCTATTTTGTTTTTTAAGTATGATTCATGTTCATTGACAATAGCATAATTCATGAATGAGAGAAAATAAGAAAGCCTGAATATACCTCAGATGCAAAGGAAATCTAAGACCTTTTTGAGTTTTATATAACTTTAACTGCCATTTAATAATAAAATAATAAGTTCTCTAGACCTTTAGAAAAGTGAGAACAGCTTTATTTTAACAATACCGATACTATAAAGAAAACATGAAACTTATAATATTGTATACAGAAGACAAAAACATATGTCAATCAACAACAATCTAGCAGTAAATGAAGACCTACAGAAACCAAATAATTGTAAACCATTGGGCACTAATAGTAACCAACAAGACTCCCTTGATAAAAAAAGTAAAATCACATACTATTCTGAAACATCATAACCTCACAATCACAAAATACAAATAAAAAAAAAAGAGTTTTATTCAGATATTTACAATTTGATAAACCTTTAATGTGCCTCAAAAACGAGTTCGGCAGTTTAGGCTTTGATTGATTTCTATTATTGATCCCATTATTCCCTGAAAAACAAAACATTTCAAAAGAGTTGGGGGTCAACAAGAGGGTACGGGATATATATTTGCGCTAAGGTTACCTGCTGCCTCAAGAAGCGCTTCGAGCCTAGCCTGAGTTTCTGGGTCAACCGTAGGATCCACATCTTCCTGAGATAATAGAAACTTAGAAGATTGAAGCCTGCCTTCGGGCTCCTCCAAATCCCCTATCACAAAGGACTCCACCTGTAAAATATTAAAGCCATGCCCTATAAAAACTTTAAACTACAATTACAAGAACATTGTTTCAGTAAATATTACCATTCAAACCTTTAAATAATCAAGAAGATAAGACATTCACATCTGACTAAAGGCTAATGAATAGCTCACGTTAGCTAAACTGTGTAGCTCAAGAAAAACAAAATTTAAGATACCTAATAAAAAATTGTCTACTATTAATGGGAAGAAAATGACTGACAAACATATTGTTTGTTTTGGTAGAAAAAAGCATGGCTATAAAAAAAGGCAAGACAAAAAGAAAAAAAAAGAACTGAAAAACAAGAACTAACCAAGTATTAACCTTTACACACAATATAAAAAGATCATATGCACTAAATAGAATTTTTCACCAAAACATAAAATTCACACATTAATAAATATAACCCCAAAAATACAAGAAGAAAAAACTTCAGACAACATAAAAACATAATTATTTGAGAACTATAATTAATGTACAACAGATTATTACAGGTTCTACAAACAGACTCACACTATAAAATAAATGAACTATAATTCATTTATCTTTAAAAAATAGCTACTCATAAATGGTTAGGGCATTGGCTAATGGGCCTTCATGCCTTTGTGTTCCCATATTAAAACTTGCCCCTCCACTTATATATAGTATACTGTAAATACATCAAATAAAACTATTGAGGTTATTATTAAACCTAAATAACTAAGAAATCGTCAAAAGAAATAGATTAAAATGTATAACTATGACTAAGTTACAAGATGTCTGGCTCAGGTTCATTGAATCTATTCGCCCAGACCAACTCACGGCACTATGTGGGATACATTACAGAAATTTACCTCAGACGATTCCTCTTCTTCACTTTCAGATGAATCCGACAAAAACCTGGGGTTTATTTCAGAAAATGGATCAGTGTCCGATTTGGTAGGACTCGAATTCGAAGACTGGGGAGTTGACGATTTCCCTATTTCATGGGCATTCACTTTATCTAGCTTCTTGTTATCGGGAGTATTATCCTGTCCAACATTCTGCATTTTTATAGTTCACATATAATCTATATAACTAAAAAAAGAGTAATATGTAGCAAAATCACTTTGCACTTAATAAAATAATGTAATTCTAATGCAATAATCGTCATGCACCCAAATTAACACTCGCCATGTCTACCTACTACACATTCATCCCCCCACCACTTCTCTTCCAGGCTCTTCCGCTACAAGAGAGGTGCTGCTACCTGCTGGTAATTCTTTGTACTACTTGTTTACCCTGACATCTCTTGGTACAGGCTACTACTAATATCGAAAGAAATATAGATTTTTTGTTTTAAATATTTCCCTCCATACTAATATCAAATTCCAGTTTCACGTGTTACAACTAATTTAATCTCCTTCATTTTTGGCATTTGAAATGTTGTTAATGTGCTAAAGCTCAAATAGCTCCTTACAAAAGATTAGAGTCATATCTTACTTTGTAAAAGACTTAACTTTTAATTTTCTTCCATAGTAAATTATAATAAAGAAAATCAATTATTTTTTACATGAGCATTCAAACGTTTTTGGCTACAAGTAAACAACTAATTAACTAAAAAACTTAGAGGACAGAGAATGAAATGTGGCCAAAAATGTCTGTCTCATACACTCCCGATGTTTTTAAACGAAATATTAATGTGTTACATGATAGCAACCATTTAATAAAATGGTCAACATCTTCATACTATGTATTTCATGTAGTCAATTCGAAACATATATGCTCCAACAGTTTAAATAAAGGAGTGATATTGGAAACTAAAACGTATCACAAGACTTTTAAAATAAAATGGTTAAGTATAAATTGTATTTGATATTATTATTAGTATATATTTAGGGTTATAGTATTTTTGCAGTCAAACATTGTCTTTTACAGAATATGAAGTTTTTCTACCGTCATATTCTGCAAGTGGAAGTCTTCCTGAATTCATGGAAAGAGGAAGTTAGCTGGGCCACGCCCTATCCTCCTTATTCCCCGTATTTGATATGATTTAGTCACATAACAACTTATGGTTATTTATGTTTTTAATTTACAAACATAAAGAAAAATGACCAATTTTCGTTACAAGTATAAGATTCCATTCACAGAAATATTAACTTGCTTTTTGGTTTGTTTTGTTCATATTTAGTTATTATAAACTTTTATTGATAATTATTATGCAGGACAAGACTGTAGGCGTTGTAAATCAAGAATGTTGACTGCGAAATCGATTTAAAATGAATAAGTAACTGCATAGTAGGGGTGTAATTTTAAAAACATTTATAATAAAGTTGATAATGGTTATAACAATTTAAGAAATTTATTTTTGTAAGTAATCTATTTTTAAGATGTCATTAATCTATTTAATAAAGACAAAATGTCTTTTTAGTAAATATTTATTTTTATAAGATATTAAACATTTAAAAAATTGTCGTGGAAAAAATCAATTACATTATCCATTTTTGATTGTAGACGCCTTAACTCTAGGGATTAATTTCATATTTAATACAAATCTATATCAAGTGGTACATATATTACTTAATAAAAATACAATGGAGTTTCTGGGTTTTAGAAAGTAAGAAAACATTTGTTTTCTTTACTTTATTTTTTAAAAATTATTACTAAAAAGGAAAAATGATTTATATATAACGTATACTAATTTATTAATTACATAAAAATATACTTAAACCCAATTCATGTTTATTAAAAGGCCACTAATCCTTTTATTTCAAATGAACGCTACATGAAAAATAAACAAATACCAAAGCTTATTCACCTTACAAATTTCTCATACTTCGGTCGCAGGTGAATGCAGTTCGAATTTGTTTTAATACTGTTTCAGGCGTCTTCTTAACAGAAAAATAGAGTTGAGACTTACGGTTTGAAGATATGGGCTGAGAATAATTTTGTTTTCTCAAATTTATTTTGTTTTGTTTTTTGAAAAAAAAATCGAAAATATTCGTTAAAAATAATTTTTGAATTTTAAAGAGATTATAATATTTATAAAGCGTTAAAAATGTAAAACATTTCCAATTAAATTAATATAGTATTTTAGGTAGCTAATGTATTTATCAATTGCGAAAATAAAATCAATTTTTCCAATGTCTTCATTTTTTTAAAAATACACATGTCTACTGTGCGGAGCTCGCCATGGCTTTTTAAGACAGTAATAGTTTTATTATACTGATCTTAATTAAGTTCTGTCGACGCTTAAATAATATAGGTATATATGATAAACAACCTTCTTTAGGTTATTCATATTTTTTAATAATTATTATATTTAATCTATATATGCTAACTTTTTTATAAAAACCTTTTTTAATCTCACAGTCTTTTATTATACTTTTAAAATTATTATTTTTTAAAAATGTTTCTACTACAAGAGCCGTTTTCAAAATTCTTTTTCTTTTAAAAAACAAAAATCAGTCATATTAAAAACATTATTTCTAAAAATTTCTTAAAATATATATGTATATAGAATACTACTCTATGTTAGTACTTTTACTAAATATAAAATATTTGTTTTATTTTTCCTTCCGAAATTCCACAAAATGTCTCTTCTTTTCCCCATTTTATCAAAAATTTGATCCTGTAATTTAACAACTACTTTTTAATGTAATAATTTCAAACATATATATATATATATATATATATATATATATATATATATATATATATATATATATATATATATATATATTTTTAAATAGAAATACTATTTCATTATATACTATATATATATATATAGTTATATACTACTGTGAGATCATAAATTGATATCTGAGCTAAGGGTGAGTGGGGAATCAGGAATAAGATTGAAAAGTGGCCTTTAATTTACGGGTGATGTATAGTTTTTAATTCAACATGATACATACAATCCTTACGAGGACGACTTTAAGAATTGAGTTAATATAATTAGGTAATATAAGAAGAATATACTTTTATAAAGTAAACATTGTGAATGTTAAGATGAAGTCTTGCATGAGAACATTACTTATTTCACTTAACCCCAGTTTTGTCATAGTTTTAAAAACTCAACCGTGGAATTGAATTCTGTTACTTATGGAATTAAAGCAACGTCATAATCAGGGGTGCCCATCAGTCCCACAAGGTTAATGACGCAAGAATATCCCCTCTCCTCCCAAGATATTTTATTGTTCTCCTCTTCTTAGAACCAGTGCAAGCTGAAATAGAATTTAAAAAATCTTGGATCATATACAATTACACTTACAGCCGTCGGTTACATGTTTTCTCCTAGTTCCCTGGTTTGAAACATTTCATTACAAAAATTCATAACCCTGTCGAAATGTGCCCCCTCAAAAATACAAAACCCCGTCAAAATGTGCCCCCCTCAAAAATTTTTATGGCGCAACTTGTGCCATGAAACCCCGTTCTGGGTACCCCTGGTCATAGTCGATATTTGCATGTAACCTAAATGACCAAATAATAATATGTAATAGTGGGTAGTAGAATGGTAATAATAGTGAATTCAGGATTTAATTTTGGTGGAGAGAATTTTTTTTTCTTTAATAAATGTCAGGTTATTATTGTAAAGATTCCAAACTACACAACCTCCATTATTTCTCCAAAATGCAGGAAAAGAAAATCCCATCAACGTTTCGCCAATTCAGGTATCATCAGGACAGAAATACAGCTAATCGAACAATACTCCATGGAGTATGCGATTGAATTTTATGGAGTGATGTTCGATTAGCTGTTTTTCTGTCCTGATGCCTGAATTGGCGAAACGTTGACGGTTTTTTTTTTTTACTACATTTTGGAGACATAAAGCTGTGTGGTTTGGAACTTTTTCAATAATAACCTAACATTTATGGTCTGTCTCTTGATTATTTTTTTACTAATTTATTCCTTAATAAAGATAATTACAGGAACAATAATTATTTTTTATATTTCTTCTTAACACGTGGTTATATTTAGTAGCTGAACTATATGCGTTATTATTAAAAAGAGCACACTTGATTGTTTAAGAATTTGTCATAGAAATAAATATGAAGCAATAAAAATAATAATTTATATTTCGAATATGGACACAGCAGCGCGAAAGCACTCCCTTCCTCGAATCTGTAGGTTCCTGTTTTGAATAGTAGCTTTATTGAATTGTGTGAGGTCATTAATTAGCTGCAACACATAATTGTTTTTTGAAGGTTCATCGGCATTGCGAGAGAGTACGAATGATCTTAATGTTGCATTATTCGAATATATATTTTTTTTTAGAAAATCAGAGAAGGTTATTCAGTTTGAATAGTTAATTAGATGGGAATGAGAAGACAGTAGAACCGAAACAGTACAGAATCACAGAACATTTCAAAAAGCTTCAACTGACGAAGCTGCGTCCTTGAATGGTCGTTGGCCTCGGGTTTGCCTGTCTGCCACCGCTGTGAATCTTTGTTTTTTACTTTTATTTATGAATTTGTTTTAGCTTTAAAAAAGTACCTAGAAATATTTAAGAAAAAAATGCAGAATTAGATAAATCTATAACCGGTTATTTTATATTCGATTTATAGCTAGCACTGAACGCAGAACGCACTGAAAGAGCTCCTTTGTCATAGAAATGTAGCTGTTTCAGACACTAGCGGATCCAGGATTTAATTTTGGGTGGACGCTTCAGCCCGATTTTTTTTTCTCATAAAAAGAACGAAAATTACTTTGGAAAAAAAGAAAGAAGTTATCTACCTGTATAAAATGGTGTTTAAGTGATTCCTAAAGCCCTTTTAAAGGTAATTACACGAACAATAATACTTTAAGAGATATTTTTTAAATATTTTTTTCGATACAAAATGATTATATTTTAGCATTTGGGGAGGGGGGGGGAGGCGTCAGCCCGAAAGCCTCTTCCCCCACCCGTAGATCCGCCCGTGGCTTCAGAGGCTATTGGCAAAATAATAAGATTCTGCACTCTCATAGGATGGGTGAACTATAATGGAAATGGGTTGCGGAGAAAAAAACGATTCTTCCTGTTTGATGTTTATAAAACAATACCGCCAATCTTCCGACTTATATGTTCAAAAAATAAATAATTGATACTTTAAATCTATTATCATGGTATAAGAACGTTGATGTCAGGAAAAATAAACGCAGTCCCTTCCTGTGGAATCCTGGACTTCACAGATCACGGCGGATCTACGGGGGAGGGGGCTTTGGGGCTGAATCCCCCCCCAAAATGTTGAAATATTACCATGTTTTATGGGAAAAAATTATCTCTTAAAGTATTATTGTTCGTGTAATTACATTTAAAAGGGCTTTAGGAATCACTTAAACACCATTTCATACAGGTAGTTAGTTTCTTTCTTTTTTTCCAAAGTAATTATTGTTATTTTTACGAAAAAAAAGCTTTCGGTCTGAAGCTCCTCCTCCTCCAAAATTAAATCCTGGATCCGCTAGTGTCACAGATTAACGTTATTCCGTCTGGTGCTTAATATTAGTACCAAGTACTGAACAATGTAGTAGTATAGGTTTTTCAATATATTTTTTTCTTGGATCTGTGGATGGCCTCTTGGATCCTGAAGTAACTTCAGTATTTTATCATGTTTGCAAATGTTTGCGCATCTTTAATGTTTCAAAATACTAATATTATCATATACTTTCATAGGAAATGATTATGCTAAGAATAGGCGCAGACTCTCCATTTTAGTTGGAAGGAATGAGGGTGGCGATGGAATTCCAAAAAAAGGTCTCGGGAATTTATATTATGTATAAAAATTATGAGTGATAATTAATATAGCCAACATAATTATTGTAAAGCAAACAATATAGTCCTATTTTTATATATTAGTATTTTTTCCGTATGGGTACATTTGAATGTTAACAAATATATTACATACTGTTATTTAAAAGTTAGAAGTTTTTCGCTTAGATGCATCATTTGGTGAAGGTGAAGGTATAGGTGAAGAAACAAAAAAATATGCCTTTTTGGCTGTAAAACGTTTTCCGTTGGTGGCTCGCGTTCGCAATTTTGTTTTTTACACATCTAAATCCATATATACAAATCCAAAAAAAAAAACTTTTCCGCAATGGATTTCCCGTTTCGATCCTCAAATTACTGGCCTAATATTCTTCAAATCAGACGCCATTTTTGATAGCAGCGGCTCTGGAATGGCAGACAAGATTCTTTTTACTCAGAATGACATACACCGTCATAATTTACAGTTAAACCTTCGCCTGAGATGATGTCGATTTTTGGTGCTCCTGGGCTATTAGGAATGACCCTATCTAGGATTGTGATTTTCAAATCCTTGAATATTCTAAATAATTGAAAAATAACACCTTGACTGGGGTTTGTTCAAAAATTAATTAATGAATTCCAGAAGTGTTTCTAAGCGATTTGTGATCATTCATCTTGTAAAAAACCTTTTTAACCAAAATATTTGAAGTGAAAATACCATTATTAAGTCTAGTAGTTTTGTCCATTCTTATGTTTGGTATTAGAGACTTGAACAAACAGTATAAAGCGAAAGGTACTCTTTCTTAAAGGGATGGTTAAGGGAGCGAATTGGGGGCGTAAATATTTGCACGAAGACCCGAGGAAGAGAATGGGCCATGTCATCGAACTGAAGATAGCTGCGCAGGGCCGGAGGAAGCCAGCACCTGCTGCACCTGTGCACAGCCCAACAATCGGTGAATGGGCCCTGCATTCCTCCAACTACCGCTGCCATTCTGCTCACTACCTGCCTCTCCAAGTGAGCTCTGGTATATCGAAGTAAGATCTTTTTCATATGCCAGGAAAACCAATATAAATTCTATCTTGCTATATTCTCTATAGCGCACTTATTTATAATCCTCCTATAAATTTAAATAATTTTATAGTACAAATGACTTCTGTATAACAAACGGTCTCATTCATTTCGACTATATTTTGAAAGTGCTGGAGATACCAGGTTTTCGTTTGCCACATCTCCTAGCGAAAGAAGTTATAACTAAGAGAGTTTATTGGTACTAAAAGTGGTTAGAATTCGAGGATAATTGTAAAATTAATCTTGATACTGCAAATATCGCTGGTTTGCGCGAAAAATCAACTGTTGTTAGACATAGGGTAGAGGACTTAGTAGACTTAGGTAGGACTTACTTAAAACAAAATAACCTTCAAAAATGTCTTCAATCAAGTTTTTCTGTTTACGCAGGACTATGTTCAGTGGACACTGTTACACCCTATCTTAATGATAGTTTTGATATTGTGACTATAGGGTCAATTTTTGATGTAGGACAAAATTGCTCGATTTAAGCGTAAAACCATGGGTGGTGGGGGGCAACGATTGCTGTCCGGTATGTAACTCCCAAGAAAAAGAGGATGCCATTCACTTTTTGGGAACTTGTCACATGTACAGTGAGTTAAGAGAGAAATGTTTTGGGCAGCGGACCTGTTCTCCGGAAGAATTATTTGGTTTCTTAAAGGGTTCTAACTGGAAAGAAAGCCTTTATCAATTATGTACAGCAGGCCACATTGCAAAGATCTCAATTGGTCAGATAGTAAACTATTGCTATAATATTGTGTTTATTTATTGTAATGTTTGTTTTATTGTTATATTGTATTTGATGGTTATTATTATTGTTGTTGAAATTAAATTTCTTATTTATGATGTATTGATGTTTGTTTTTTGAAAATTCTATTTAAACAAATGAAACAGTGAAGAAAATAATTGCTAGAATACAATAAATTATAAATGTAATGAATATTTATTATTAATTACACACAGACATCGAGCTTTCAATCAACAACACATTGACAATGGAATTTTCCATTGTCAATGTGTTGTTGCTTTTATATATATATTTTACTTTATATAATGTTTTTAAAAGTATAATAAACACGTTTTCATTCATTCATTCAACAAACGTTCTCCATATCATCCGTGATCATGCTTGATGTAAAATTTTTGATAAAAGTTTCTTCGTAACGGATAACAGGAAACTTCAGGTTTATACTCTACGAACTCATCTATCTTTAAATACAGGATGTCACGTAAGTAGAGGGAAATCTTTAAAAGGTAGATAGTAGGCACCGAGATATACAAAAAAGTTCACGTAAACAATTGCCCAATCCCCGGCAGAAAAGAAGGAAATTTAAGATTTGTGCTTTTTAATGAGAATCACGTATTTTGTTGAATAAGAAGCGATAACATAAAAAATATTTGATTTAAGTAACTAAACAATGCTCCAAAATAAACTTGACACAGTTTAATTTAAAAGAAAGTAGAGTTATTCATTGTTAAAACTATTTAAAGACGACTACTGGGATGACAAACGGCTAAGTTCCGTTTAAAAAAAAGTCATAAATTATTTGTATTTTTTTATTATCGCCCTTCAACTGTACTAAATTTACCCCACTTATAGAAAAAAATCTCTCACTTAATAAGATTTAAGTCCATATTAATTAATTTGAGGTTTATTAGGAAAATTTTTGAGATTCTCTTCAAGTTGTGTAAAGAAATGATTTGATTTTCTATCCAGTCATCTAAAAGTAACCGTGTTTTCAGCTAAAATGACAACAATTAACTGTTGTAAATCTTTTATTTCTTGTTTGTGTTTTCGTGATTTGAGATGTACTGTAATAAACATAATTGCCTAAAACCGCATTCATTTATAAAAATTTAAAAATAATGTTTATTAAAACGTCTTTCATATAAAGTGGTTATGAAATTTTGTTTTCCTTCCAGATCTCTGTAGAAACAGATCCGTATTAGTGACAGAAGGAAATGGAAAAAGTCAGGAATGGTTAAAAAAATTAAGATCATATTTAAGGAAGAACGAAACAATCAACAACAATAAATAAAGATTTTAGAAGGAGCTGTAATACAGCTTTATATGTCATAAAAAAGGGAGAATATATGAGTATAGCAGCCTGTTATTACCAAGCTGATTACTTATTTATTGATAAGTATTACATTCTGTCTCAATTAAGGACACTTATAATAGAGTTCAGAGAGCACATTCACACCATATTTACTGAATTATAAATAAGTAAGGTAATAACAAAATAATATACAGTGGAATAAGAACAAAATACAATATCATAATGAAGGAAAAACAAAATAAATAAAATAAAATAAACATCTTAGACGCTGGCATACCTATATACACTACCAAGCTAATATGTTTTTTCAAACTTATTTATTCAGAATTATTACAATCTGTCACAATTAAGGACATTTATAAAGTATTATGACACAATTAAGAGCATATTCACACTCTATTTACAATAAATAAGAATAAATAATACATAAAATGATAATACTAAAAGTAAATGTATATAAACTAAATAAAATGAAACTAAACTAATCAAAATAACCACCCAAATACACACACGCTTCTATAGAATATCTAGAACATTTGTTCACTCAAGATCTCCGAGCCAAGCCTTTCTACCTACTCATGGAATGAAAGGAAAGGAAAGAAAAGATCTAGGAGATCCCAGCTCCTCTCACTCAGCCGCATTACTACTAATAAGGACCAGTAGAGGCTGAGAAAAGGCGCTACAATCACATATACAAGGCTTGAGTGGAGGATCTGGCCATTGGCGAAACTCCAAAAATGCTTATTCACAAATGTTCTCTGGACCACTGCCGATTCAACTTTTGAGGAGAATCGTAGGAATGGATGGTGCTGGAGGATTTGGATGATAGGTAAGATTCTAGTGAAATTTGGAGAATGTTTCTGGGATAGAGTTTAGGCCAAATGGGTTATTAAGGTCATGGTGTAGGGTTTTTTGGTTACATAGAATGAAACATCAACTATTGTTCGAAGGACTTTAGATTGAAAGGATTGAATGCGTTTGATGTCAGACAATTTTGCTGTCCCCCACAGTTCAAGTCCCTATGTCTACATAGGTTTCAGGATTGTCTTGTGGATAAGTAATTTGATTTCAATAGAAAGTTCAGATTTTTTGTTTAGTAGTCTGTATAGTTGGCCGTATCGTCGGTGGAATTTTTGTCTTTTAAGTCTAGTATGTGGGTTCCATATTAGTCTTTGGTCTAAAAGAAAGCCGAGATACCGGACTGTGTCCGAGAAAGGAAGCTGGATAGAATTAAAGTGTACTGGCGGACAGGTATTGCGTCGGAATGTAAAGGTAATATGTTGGCATTTGGATTCATTCACTTTAATGCGCCAGTTATTACACCAGTTTTCAATCAAGGAGAGGATCATTTGCAGATTTGAGGATGATATTTCGGAATCATAGTTGGATGAAAGGATTGCGGTGTCATCAGCGAATGTTGCAAGGAAGGTATTGGGATGAATAGGAATGTCAGCAGCAAACAGGATATGAAGACGCTGCCTTGGGGAACATTGGCTTTGACTGGATAGATATTGGAAAATTCAGTTCCACAGCGAACTCCATAGGAGCGGTTAGAGATTTAGGATCGAAGGATTAGATAAAATGACTGAGGTGAACGGATTTTAAGCTTGAAGAACAATCCGGCGTGCCATATCCGGTCAAATGCCTCTGCTACTTCCAGAAATGCACCCCAACAGTATTCCTTGTTGTAGGGCTGATGAAATATGATCAACAACTCGGAGTCCTTGTTCAACAGTAGAATGTTGAGAGCGGAAAAAAACTGATGGGAAGAGAGATTTTGGGATTCTATGATGGGTGGGATTCGTTTCAAAAGGATCTTTTAAAAGATTTTGGAAAGAATTGGGACTACACTAATTGGTATAGGATGTCAACCTGTTGGGAGGTTTGTTTAGTTTTGGAAAAAGGATGACAGTCGAATTTTTTTGAAAGAGAGGAAAGTGGGTTATTCGTAGTATAGTAGATATGTGAGGAATATGACTGCTCTGGATTGAAGTTATCGAAGGATCTGGGGGTAAGGAGGTCATATCAAGGAGATTTACGAAGGATTAATTTTTATTAATGAAGTTTGACTTCGAAAGGATGAACTGCTTTAGGAGGCAGAGAAATTGGAATAGGTGATGTTAGGAATTCTTCCACTGTTTCGGTATGGGGGTAAAATATATTATAGAGATGGCCGGCGAACTCTTTGGCTTTATGTTCGTCAGATGCTGCCCAGGAGCCGTTATTTCGCCGGAGAGGTAGGGAAATATGATGAGATTTCAGTGTTTTTTTTAGTAATTTTCCAAAGGGAATTGTCACTAACAGAGAGGGAGGATAGGTATTAGTTAAAGGATTCGGATCTATAGAAGATAATTATCGCTTCAGTTTTTTGCAATAGTAATTATAGGAGCGGCCTTCAGCCGGATGTCTGGTACATTGCCATAATGATCTGGTGTGTCGTTTCATATGAATTAGGTGAAGAAGGTGATGTGGTACATGGTTATTCTTAGGAATTCTTGAAGATTTTCTTGGGGAGGAGGCAGACCAAGCAGCTTGCTGAATTGAAGTGGCAAAGGAATTGACGGCAGTTTTCGGGAATATGCTGAGGTGGATTCTGTCGGAAAGGATTTGGCGGAAAAAGTTCACAGTTAACGAAGCCTGTAATGAGTGACGGTGGAAAAGGTTTGGGAACCGGAATGATGTGTGGATGAAGAAATCAAGGATATCAGGATTACGGCTAGGATCGGTGGGCCAGTAGATAGGAGAGTTGGGGGAAAGGAGGTGAAAACTTTGGGGATTGAGTGCAGATAGCAATATTCGGCCACGAGAATTCGTGGTTCTCGAACCCCATTGTTGGTGCTTGGCATTTGAGTCTGCACCTAACATGTAGTGATGTCCTAAGGAGTCGAGGAGAGAACTTAACTGGACATTGGATATGGATCGGTTAGGAGGGCAATACGGTGATGCAAGAGTGACCGGAAAGGAGAAGGTTTCGGTTACGATAGTGGTGGATTTTAGGAAATTTTGGGAAGGTAATTATTATTATTCCCAATGGAGTAAGTGATGGGTGAGGGATTGGTGTAAAATGACACTTGTCTATCAAAAGTGTGTCAAATAATGACTATCACACATTCTTCTTATTTCTTATATTTTTGCTCCAAGTTCACAAAAATAAGGGTAGAGAAACTTTTACTCTTTGCTACTCTCCTTCAGAACGTTTGTAACCTGGCGCACTATAAAACCTAATTTTTTTAGTTCTTCTTCTATTGCCTCGGGTGGTGTTGAGGGATGTAGATTTCTTATAACCACTGTTATTACTCTCTCTTGCCGTAATTGATACGTGTGAAAATCCACTCTGGTTTCTGTTATTGTGAGATATTTCACAATTTTTCTATAGGTTTCAGCTGTATGTGGTGATATCTTAGTATCCTTTGTTCTCTTTAGAGATGAGTGGCTTCCAGAGCCTGTTATTTTGTTCAGTTGAGAATATAGTAACTGGAAATGTTTTATGTTTCTGATGAGTATCGACAGTTGACTCGATGGACATCGAGTTGAGCGAACTCAATCACTTCTCTATCATTCTGAAGCACCTGATTGGGGTTGGGTGTAAAAAAGGGAGATTCTTCAGTTATCTCTTGTGACGATGTACTTGGTTGAGGTTGACGTTCTCCAATTGTCTCTTGTGATGATGTACCATGTTGGGTTTCATGTTCTCCGGAGCTAACAGGGGTCACTGGAGGTGTTTGACGAGATTGTCAAGGCTTTTGTTTGACAGGCGAAGAACGAGGTGTCGAGTCTAACGACCGAATACTCTTAATAGACACTCTACTAGACATGACCTGATGGTGATATTGCATAAAAGAAAAAAAGATAAAAACAAATAAATAATAAATTAAATCAGTTGAACGATAAACCAAGCTAATTAAAATAATATTTTTATTAAGATATTTTATGATTCATAGAATTTATAAAAAAAGTAACTAAAATGTCATGAATAATTCTATATTCCTTTTTCTTGGAAGTAAGGACTTGAGGAGGGTAGGAGGCCAAGGAAATGACAGCGGAGTTGGGTAACTGCGGAGTGGATGAGGCGGAAGAGGTTGAAGGAAAGTCGATGCCAGGAGGCAAGTTTTAGTAGGTCTTCAAGGAGCTTGCATTTCATTTTTATAGTTATTATTATTTTATTTTTTGTGGTTTATTTCTGTTAATAAAAATATCAATGCAATTAAGAATTACTCTTGCCTACAAATAAAAAATTTGTTTTTCTTTTTTACCTGAATTATGTATTATACTATTATTCTTTGTTAATAGTAATATTCCTCAACAAATAATTGCATGTTTGAGATATTTCAGCATTTTTCACTTTTCACCCTATTGGTAATCTTAAGTTTATTAGAGCTTGTCTTGTCACAGTCAATAATAGATAATAGCTTATTAATGAATGCAGATTTTATTATTTTGAAATTCAATAAAAATTCTCAACAATTATTATAACGTTTGAAATTACAATTTTATATATTAAATATCAGTTGAGTCCTGTAGACTGTGGAGACCTTCACCTTATCCATATAGGATCTGATAAGAATGCACATCTTGATGTCATATATACATAATTATGCACATACATTGGGCAGACATTTGCATTAAGGGAAATTTATCCAAAACTTATACAGTCTAAAAAACTTATAGTTTATTGCTGCTGAAATAGATCTATCGAATTTTAACTATTATGGTCGAGATATAGTTGTCTGTAGAATTATTAATAGTACAAGTTATTTGGGAGTGCATTCAAAAGTGAAAGTACAACATTTTTTGTTGTATATTTTCATGTAATTATGTATTCACATATAACTCATAGATAGCCAACTTATGAATGGCTTAGCAATTACCTGGTTTTTCCAAATATCATTTTTGTAAGACCCCCTCTTATACCGTATTTCGGCTACTTCCTCCCTCCTCCTCTCACTCACGTATTTCGACAGCATCTTATATTAATGTCAAAGTATTGTGTATTTACAGACCTCTAAGGTAACAGAATACCTTAAATAATTACGAAAGTTTATCTAAGTATTTAAACAAAACTCAGATTTTCATTCAACTGTGATTTATTGTCAGACCATTTATTTACAATACTAACTACTTTTGTTTATGCCTTCGTCTTTTCTTTGAATGGAAAAAAAAATGGTCCGCTATCTTTTTTAAATCAAAAGCTTGTAGTAACAAAACTGATTGAATAAGGAATATTGGCTATTTTTTTTAAAGGATTTTGAATTCAGGATGAATTCCGTTATATTGTTGGCTACAAGATTAACTCCGAATATCTAAATCGGTTTGATTATCAAAATGTCTGATGCTTATTAGACTTAAGTTCTCTCAGGAATAAATAGAAAACAAATAAGAGTGTTCATCCCTCCCAAGGTCAATAGAGCAATTTGTCCCTGTTCTCTTCTCTTCTTAAAAGTGTAGGCGAAAATGTAAAGTGTATTTTATAGTGAAGTATACTTTTTTTTTGGGTCCTCTCCTTCCTCGCCTTTAATGCTCTACGGGGTTTTTCCGGGCCAGAGGGCGTGGGCGGGGATTTTAAAAGACTCCGTTGGCACCAGGACGCGAACTCTATTTATTATAATTTGGTTGCTGAGCAACGGTGGTGCTGTGCACACGCTAGCCCATTCGGTCACCCCGCCCACATAGTGCAGTGTACTATTTGCGGTCTGTTTCAAGTTTCGCTATGTACCCAGACTTGAGATTTTTCATTTTGAAAATTCATAACCTCTTAAAAATGTGCCTCCTCAAAAAATCAAAACTCCATCGAAATGTGTCACCCTCAAAAACTTTGATGGAGCAATTTGCATGGAATCCTTTTCCAGACACCCCAGATAAAAAGTTGATGTGTTGGTTTCCTGCAATAAAGTTTTTTTTAATTGTTATTATTATTCCCCAAACAATTTCAATACCTATTTTATATCTATTTTTGTGAACATTGAAATTAATTTTAAGCAAATAAATTGAAGTTAGAATTTTCACAGAATAAAAATAGAAAAAAAAAAGATTGGGTAAAATATATGGCCAAATTTCATGAAAACTGAAAAGAAGAACTCATTTATTCTTAGACATATTATTTATGAGCAAGATTTATAATAGTTCTAGGTTTTATGATTAAAAAGCATCTCTTCCATATGCAATATTCCTTCAGTCTGACATATTTTCAAATATTTGAGATAGATATTTTTTTCCCAATGCGACAACGGAAAAAACTATCAATCACAAAATTTTAAAAATATTTAAACACAAAATTAAAAAACTTTTAATTTAAACTTATTTTTTAAACAATTGACAGATGGTTAGTATGCATTGAAAAGCATGTATGACAATGAGATGGATGAGATATCAACCATCAGAATGCATGGTCTTTAAGGATGGGGAAATAAACGGAAACGTCAGAGTGAGAGAAAAGAAAAGAAAAAATAGCTATGGAAGAGACTCTTTTCAATCATAAAACCTAGAAAATAAGAATATCTTGTCAAATTACCAAAGATAAAACACTAGTTCTCTTGTGTTCGAGACAATATTTGAATGTTTGAGGGGGCTATAATATTCAGAAGTGATTTTTAAACAGAGTGATGGGACCCCGCGATGATACGTGTGTTGCCATTAAGTGCCTGATTGATGGTTTGAAAGCTAACAGGGGATAATCGGTGGGAGGGTCTGTCCCCACGGCAGATGTCGGGTCAGGCTGCCCAACCGTTATTCACAATACAATATATACTCTCCCCCCCCCCTCCATACCTCGCATCGCCTCCCCAACTTTAGCAGAGGAGTTTCTTTTTGCATTCATATCAATCATTTGCGTTTCATTAGATAAATCCTCAAACAGAAAATATTTGCCGAAATATGAATGGTTACTATAGATAAATATCTGGTGTGTCCACTCACACGACTTTCCTACCTATTTAAGAAAAGTTTTTATATCTTTACATATGTTCATGAAGAAACCAAAAAGAATTGAATATTGCTGATCAAAAACTTTTTGGCACAACTTAGTATTGTCAAAAATAATTTCTGTTAAAAGTAGAGGAAATAGTGAAGATTGTGTGATGCCGGCAACAGATTTTATTACTTTCACTTAGTCATCTTTATTCTCTGTTTCACCCCTTTCTGGCACCAGGATATGAAACCGTAATCTTATATTGGAACATTGGAAATTGATTAGCTGTAACTTCGTTAATGGTTGTCCAAAATGAACGATTTTTATATGGCTTTGTAGGGAATTTCATTATCTTTCAAACGACAGGCTAAATCTGTGTGTCTGTCTGACAGACACACAGACAGACCAATGGCTAAAAATGTTTTTTTCGGACTCAGGGGGCTCTGAAACATATAGATCCGTCGAAAACGGCATGTCGGAAATTTGACCCGATCACAATAATTTCCTTACCTAGTATTGGTAGGAAAGTAATAATTTAAAAAAAATGTGTAAAAAAATGGAATAAGCTGTATCATCGCTAATACTGGTTCGATTCCAAAGATTTTTTTTTTGTTTTGTTGGTAATTTAATTAACTTTCAAAAGTTTTATTATAAATTTTACCGTATAATATATATTTAGGGAGTTAGGCCCCATAACATTTTTCTTTTCTTTATAACTTTTTTTCCTGAATTTTTTTCGGAAATTTAGTTTATATACGAAAATTGAAAGAATAATGATTAGGACATTATAGGAAAATTTCATCAAAATCGTTCGAGCCGTTTTTGCGCTACAGTCTATAGAAAAACATGTTTTTCATTTATTACGCGCAAGCTATTACTCATGGAGCATGGAATTTCTGTCACAGGCATCTGTAGTCAAAAGCCTACAAAATAAAAAAAGAAGCAACAAAATTGGTTCAGTAGTTTCCGAGAAAATCTTGGCACAGACAGACAGACTGACTGACAGACAGACACACAGACAGACCAATGGCTAAAAATGTTTTTTTCGGACTCAGGGGGCTCTGAAACATATAGATCCGTCGAAAACGGCATGTCGGAAATTTGACCCGATCACAATAATTTCCTTACCTAGTATAGGTAGGAAAGTAAAAATATGGTTACTGCACGTATGTGTAAGCAATCATTAAAATAGTCTGGACTAATCGATTTCAAGGATTAATGGTACATACTGACAGATCCACGGGAGGAGGGGGCTTTCGAACAAAACCTCCCACCAAAATGGATAAATAATATTTTTGTTTCTTTGGTCATTATTTGCTTCTGTGAGTGATCTGCGCTCAGTATAAGACACTTATACTTAACCATGAAAATCATGAATGGTTGAGTATAGCTCAAGCTTGTACTCCTATTGTACAACTGGTCCTTAGAGCTAAACTGCGCTGTACGTTTGAACGGAGAACGAGTTCCCTCAGCTCGTTAGCAAAGAAAATGATCCTCACCTCAAAGAGTTTATATATGGTTGGCAAAAATATTCTATACCTAGAACACTTCTCCTTGGGACGTACAGAAGGAAGTGTACCAAGGAGGTCGCTGGACAGAGGAGTGACAGAAGAATATGATAAACAAGAATACAGATAAAATGTGCAAACCATGAGATGTAATTTGCTTTACTAGAGGGTAACATCCCTCTGCTGCAATCATCCTTATTGCCTAATAGGTAGGGAAGGGTTGTGGTGGGAGGGGGGGGGGAATAGAAGAAAGTAAGATAAAAAATCTGTTGCGCGTATCACACAACTTTCACTTACCGCTGTACGTTGAATAGAAATTAATTTTTGGCAATGTTGGTCCATTATCAAATTTTAGAAGTGCATTTTTAACGGAGCAAAAGCTTAGAACTTGTTAATACTATTAAAATGATACAAACCCTATTTATTATATCGACGGTAGGTTATTTTTTAAGTTGTTTTTTAAATAGAGCAAGGCTGGAGTTTTGTTTCAAAAAGGTTTACTTATCCTTTTTCTTCAGGAGATTGGTTTGAAATTTTGATTCATTCATCTATAGTTTGCCATTCCCTTGCTTAAAACTTTGGAAACTACTAAATAGGCAATCTAAACTCTCTATTGAAAATAAAATACTGAAACCTACTTGGACTTACGGACTTGAACTGTGGGGAACAGCAACATTTTCTAGCATCAAACGCATCCAATCCTTCCAATCAAAAGTCCTTCGAACAATAGTCGATGTCCCTTTCTATCTAACCAACAAAACTCTACATCATGACTTTAATATCCAATTTGTTCTAGACCTTATTCTAGCAAAATTCTTCAAATTTCACCAGAACCTTACCTATCACCCAAATCCCTTTGCGCTATCCCTATCCAGCACCACCCATCTCTATAATCCTCCAAGAAGGTTAAAACGGCAGTGGCCTCGCGACCGTTTGTAAATATTGGAGTATTGGAGTATCTGGCAATGGCCGGATTCTCCACTCACGACATGACTGTATGTGGCTAAAGCACTCTTGTCCAATTTCCACTGGGTTTAGCCCCAGTGACGCGGTTGAGAGAGGAGTGCAGGGATCTTCTCCACAGTTGGAGGAACAAGTCTGCTCGGAATTCTCTCGCTTGATGGTAAATAGCGTATATAGTTATGTATGTGTTCTTTTATTTATTTATTTTTAGGTTATTTTATTCTTATTTATTGTATATATATTATCTTTCTGTATAATTTATTTATTTTATTGTACATAGTGTGTGAATGTGATCTCTGAACACTATTATAAATGTCCTTTGAGACAGATTGTAATATTTTTCGATAAATAAGTAAAAACAAAAACAAAAAAAAAACTGTGGAAAATAAAAACCTGTTGTTCCCAAAATCTGGTGCGAAAATACGCTGTTAGAATTTCTCACGTTTTTCATGTATAATAAACTAATTGACCTAATATAGAAAGAAAGAAATTGGTAAACGAATAAATTTACTGTCAATTACAGCCATTTGAAAAAATCCACCGCTAGGAAAATAGTTGTGGTTCATATTAATGTAGAACACTTCTCTTATTAGTACATTTACCCTAGTGTTTTCAAATATTTCTTTTTGATAAATAGAACATAAAGTTTTTATTTTAGTATTCTAACAGAGTCAGCTAGAATATATTTAATTTCATTACGGACTCAATTAATTTTTATAAATGAGAAGTTTAATCTAAGTTCGGTTGCTGGAGTTTGAACTGTTTCTGTGGTTGGGCTTACTAGGGCTGAGGACTGACAGACATGATCGATCTCGCTAAATAAGGACACTGCCCTATAATCGCCAGCAATCCTATGTTTCAGGCTTGAGGTTGGAGGAATTAGTTGATTAATATTTAGTTTACAGTCTAGATTAAAATTTAAAAAAAAACTAGCAATTACAGCCAGTTAAGTATATAATCAAGTAACAAAAAATACCTATACTTAAACTCATATTGAATTTATATTTATAAAATTTCGATTTTTCATGAACATTATTAAAAATTGACGAACAACGAATTAAATCATAAAATATTGACCAGTAATTTTCGTCTAGTGATTTTTATTTATTTTTTTTTGACCTTACTTAAATAGTTAAAAATTAAAAAAAAATGCTGTAATCATAACCTGATAAGTATTAAACCAGTTAATAAAATAATAAATATTTTTAAATTCATATTGAACGTATTGTTGTGTTTATTATACTTATGTAATACAAATATACCTTCTAGATATGCATTCTATAGAAAGCAACCTAGCTTCTGATGTATCTTACACAAGATTTTTTTCTATATAATATTAAAATTGTATTTAAAGGATATTTTTTTATTTATCTTTAACTCCCGTTGCCTTACAGTGCTTCTCCTGTCTTTTAAGATATCTACCTTACCATCTTATCTAATCGTATTATTTCTAATTAGTAATAATTTGTTCAATAGTTCTTTAATATTTTTCAGATATATTTTCTAATACCATATCGCTCTTATTACAAATTATTTTAAATAAAAATATTCTTATTTTAAATATCTCACAGATCGATAATTTTTCACATACATTTTTTAAAATTTTAATGTGAATGAAAACATGGGAAACATGAATTTCTAAATTCATATATATTAAAATATACCAATGGTTATATTAGAAAGACAAATATTTTTATAAGTCCTTTTAGAATAATACAAAATGATAGAACTTAAATCAGTTAATAATAATAAAAAAATGTAAATAAACATGAAGTAAAAATAATGAAGAATGATCTATTAATTTATATACATATTTACAGTAATAACTATTTACAATTTTTTGGAGACTGGATGGATAAAAAGTGATTGAACAGGGGGGATTTAAAGATAGGAAGGGTATAGGGTAGTTAAAGGGATTGACGGATGTGGGAAGGGATGAACGATCTGTCTAAGGCAGCAGTTCTGTGGGCCCTTATGTATAAATCCGAAGACCGGGAACGAGTGTTGCGGGAACTTACAGAGGATTTGAATTGAAGGAGCGCGGAGATGTATGAACGTCGGTGGGATTGGATGACTTGAAAGAGGAAGGATGACAGGAAATAGGACGGTAGGAAGGATAAAGCCACTTCAACTCTGCATAAAAACGGAAAACAGAGGCGTCCCTTGGGATCCCGAAGATGAATCGTACAAAGCAATTTATCAAACGCTTTAGTTATTTAAGAATAAAAATTCATAAATCATAAGAGTCGATTCTTTAAGACGTAATATTTTATTTTATTTCAAGTTACAAAACACGTTCAATGAATTTGTAATATTTGTAGAAAAGAACACTGCATAATTTGTTTAAGTTCCTTAGAGATATAAATTAACTACTATGTTTTACCAGGCTCAAAGATACATATGTTAATAGGCAGCAGTAAACCTGAAAATTTTGAAGTAAATGATATTTAAAAAAATATGTATAAATATAAAAGATTCAAACTTTTCAATTATCAAATTATTTCTGCTTTAATGGTAAGACTGCCTCTATAAAATGGTTACCTGTTTTTTGTTTGAGGGCTGGGAGTTAAATATGTTAGGGTGGTTTTCTTCGAAATTATTTCCTTTTATAACCATTGGTAAAGAACAAGTACTTTATTACCATTTAATAAACCCAAGAACCTTCATAGGTAGTAGTAGATATTTTTACTTACTTGTTTATATAATTATTTTTATTGTAAACGGCACTATTGTATATATTCACTTACTCATTATATATATACGGTTAGAACACAGGCGGATCTACATGGAGGAGGGAAGCTTTCGGGCTGAAAACCTCTCCCCCAAAATGGCAAAGTATAACCATGTTTTTTGAAAAAAACATTATCTCTGAAAGTATTATTGTTCGTGTAATTACATTTAATATGATTTCAAGACTCACTTAAACACCAATTCATAAAGGCAGTTAGTTTATTTCTTATTGTTTCAAAGTAATTATTCTTACCTATATGAAAAAAAAATTTTTGGGCTGGAGCCCCCGAAAATTAAATCTTGGATCCGCTAGTGGTTATGATAGATTGCTTTTAAGTAGGTTTTTAAGGAATTTTAAGTGTGTTTATGTAAACAGCAAAAGCAACTTTAAACTGCTTCAGCTTTTCTGTAAGGCCACGGAGTCTGCAAGTTTTCATACTCTGTATGCATAATCCGGAACTGTGATAGAAACAATAGAGACAAAAATCAATAGCACATGACCTTTTGCCATGCAACTCCCTTTTTCGCCAGTCCAGTTTATAACTAAAAGGAATTCCCACAGTATTATTGAGAAAACTACACCGTCAGAAGCTTAAATATTTAGTCGATTGATATCAGTTTTGAGTAAGCAATAATAGTGTAGTTTCTAAAACTTTTTTCAAATTCTTATAATTGGCACGTCATTGAATTAGCTAAATCATTAAATATAAGGACATTGAATGGCATTATGGCATTACATTTTTTCCTTGAACAATCTAAATCGATTGCAACTCCCAAGCTCAAGCTCATAACTAGAGTTACGACTGCCCAGAAGAGGGTGGCATGTCGCAAGCTTCCACCGAAATTTTTGATGTAGGCATTCTTAATGGACTAATCACATATGAATTTTAATAAGTGTGGCTCTTCAATTATTGAGCAAATTACAGTAAACTAAACTCCCACGGTTCGAATGCATACCTAAATTTACTATCAACTTTATAGAATACTTCTCTTCAAATATGTGAAAATTAAAATCAAATTCAAAACAAAATGATCATAAAAACTTTCATTTTACAAGTGAATTTATATTTCTTCATTTCTATCACGGGCTCTCTTCTTAAACAAGTCAATTAAAAAG
Source organism: Nezara viridula (assembly GCA_928085145.1). Classification (NCBI taxonomy): domain Eukaryota; kingdom Metazoa; phylum Arthropoda; class Insecta; order Hemiptera; family Pentatomidae; genus Nezara; species Nezara viridula. The sequence continues at coordinate 106,047,943 of OV725082.1, forward strand.
AAACATGGAGAAGATCTGAGTTTTTTAGTTCTTGACCGATTTCATTTAGTTCATACACTGGCTATACATCAATGCAAAAATGTATTGAAAACCTGAATTGAATGAGCTGATTATGATTCCGAGTGTTTGCTGCTGCGCCAAGTTTGCGTTAGTATTGCAGAATGTACTGCTGCTGCTGTTTGGAAATGTACATGAATTACAGCTTGACATATGGCGCCCAACACATGACGCCTCCGTCTCCGTTATTTACTCTTCTCAGGTGAATAAATTCACTGCATAATAGGGATAAAATGTATTTTGTTATATTAGAATCAAAATTAATATTTAAAAAATCATTTCTCGGAGAAATAATGATGTTCGAATCGCTATAACCTTTATTTATATACGGCGTGTAGTGTGATGAAGTCTGCATGATTTAAGTTGAGACATGGGAGGCTGATCACAAGGTCGATTCAACCTATTAATAATATCCTTTCCCTCGAAGTTTCTTCCCATCGGCCATTAATTTCATTATTATTATTATTATTGAATGCGTTAATAATATTTTTAAATTTGTTGTTGTTTTTTTAATGACACAACACACATTTTAAAACTAATTTTAAAATCTGGTGGTAAATAGTTGTTTCTTAAATAAGTTATTGACTTCAATTAACATTAATTTTTATTTTCACATTTCTTATGAATAACACAACAGAGCGTTGTCCATATGATGCTCATCGGAATGAAGTTGAATGGAGAAATAATAGCACAATTGTGAAAAATAACACGAAGAAATAAAAAAAATATTTTTTCCTTAAAAAACTATCACCCAAAATTAATTTTTTTTTTTGGAAAAATCTTGATAAATTAACTTCAAGTGTGTAAGAATTAAATATAAATCTTGTGTGAGGTCAAAAATGACCGTAACTGGTTGTAAAGTCCCATCGTTATAAATAAATAGATAATAACGTTATAAATAAATAAGAAATAATTATATCTTCACCGCTCTAAACAATGAGAAAAAAAATCTGGTTCGGTACGCGAATCACACAACTTTCATTTATCTACTTTCAGTACCTGCAAATAAATTAATAAACGTTAAGAGTATCGCTTTAGTTTAACTATAGATCCACGACAATAATTATAAAATATAATAATCTTGTGCACTATTTATTCTTAATGTACCAAGCTGAAAATAAATTTTATAAATTTTCGTTTGCTTTCTAAAGGAACTTCATTTAAGTTCCTTAATAACACTTATTTTTTATTAACATATAATAATAGACATGAATAACTACAGCTGTATTATTTTCATTGGTATTTTTATCATTATCAATAATTTTCCACGACATTATAAGTTAGAACCTAAAATATCCTTTTTTCCATAGGCATATTATTCATACTACATTATCATAAAACTAATATTATTTTCGAAAATTCGTTTTATTCCTGATAAAATGTTTCTCCTTTATTTACTTATTGGAGAGACTGTTAATTATTTCAAATAAACAAAGTTAAAAATAAATTAGAGGAAGCTGTTTTCAAAAATTCAGCATTTAAGTCCTGTGAGAATATTCCAATGAGTATAAGACTAATCTGACATTATAAACCATTTATTGTTGATAAATATTCAGGACGTAGTCATTATAAAGTTTTATTTGGTGCCGCCGTTTCAATCCAAACGTGTGGGCCATCATCAGGGCGTTTGGAGCATTGAAGGTATTCAAGTACACCTTGAAGGTATTTGAGTACTTAAATACCTTCAGTGCTTGAAACACGCTTTGATGACCCACATGTTTGGGTTGAAACGTCGGCACCAATAAAAACTGTTTAATGACTGCGTTTTAAATATTTATCACCCATGATATTTAGAACAGTCGACTAACTTCCTTAAATAATTCATAAAAAAACATTTAATTGTGCATTGATATAACGAGTTTAATCAAAATCGTTAAGAGTCCTTTTCGAGAAAATCGCAAAAGATGACTAAAATCAATTTACGAAATGTACGTATTGTTTTTAGACTAATCAAATAATATTTTAATAACATGAAGATAGCATGTTGATGAATAGATAGTTTAGATAATGATAAAAAATCATTTTATTTAATTTTTTTTTAAATGTTTGCAGGTATTCCATTTATGTGGTTCTGTTTGCCCGAGTCTTTAAAACTACAATATTCATTCGTTTTGAATGACAGTATTATGCATAGGCGCGGATTTTACATTCTTGTGGGGAAGGGACAATGAACCTCCAAAAAGTGTGGGAAGTTGATATTAAGTATAATAATTACGAGTGACAATTAACATAAACAATAAATTATTATAAAACGAACAATATAATACTATACACAAAAACAAATATATATGTTTGTTCATTAATTTTTATTTATTTTTTTCTAGTTTTCGCTAAATTTCATTGGTTATGGGTCTATTTGAAAATACGATAACAGAGCAATTGAATATATTACACATTTGATTACTATTTAAAGGTTTGGCAGTGAAAAAACCTAAACAATTCTCCGACCCTTCAAATTTGCTGCGGATAATGTGATAAAATCTCCAACTTTTCCTATTTTCTTAATTAATTTAATTTACATATTTTATTCATTTATGTAAATTAATTGTTATTTATTTTTTGTTCTTCGAAGTATTGGTGGGGCGAAACGATATTCTTGGTCCCTCTATTTTTTTATTGGGGAGCAATCTGCGCTTATGGTACCATGTTACAAAAAATAAATCACTATCATTTTGATTTCTTAGCTACTATCGAATAGCTATATCGAAATAATTTTTCACCTCGAATAAAAGTAGCTAGTGCAAACATCAAAAGTGAAATAAGGTCAGTGATAATGTTTCAATGCCGTTGGAATGACCGTGAGTACATACTTAGTGTTTGCCGCCAAGAAACCACGTCTGAGTTTATTTTGGACCTGGTACCGAAACTAGGAGCACTATCTCAGATCGTAACACTGGTCCACAGTTGTAGCAATTCGTGGATAAATGAACCTATTTCAGTTGTGTATTTCGGATATAATAACCATTTGCGCAGTTAACACGTTTTCGTCTCATGGTGTTGGCTAAATTCGGTTGGTTCACCTTATCAGCATTTCATAAATAGATCACCTCATCCGAGTTCCAAAAATAGATTGCTTAATTTAGGTGGAGCACTGGTGGCAATATATCACAAATCTTAAATGATTGACTAACAAAACTGTAATCTCATTCTTGTTTTTTATTTATTTTTTTGTACAGCGTCGAGCAATACGAATTTTGCGTACTGATTCTGGATGTCAAATGTTTAAATTTCTTCCACCAACTAATAATAGAAAAAATAGTTTTAACTAAAGTTTTCTTTTCTTTCGTCTTACTAGAACGATATTTTGTATTTTAATGAACACTCAAACATTAAAATCAAGCATTGATAGTAAATAACATTTGAATATAAAAAATTTGAACACATTTACTGCTATAAAAAAATATCGATCCCAATACGTAATTCCCCATCATGTTCTTACACGGCCGCTTATTCTCCTAAGGACGTTGATCAAGAAAATTTAAAAGCAGTGCAAAGTATAAATGAAATGAAATGAAAAAAACAATTTTTATTCTGGAACTACAGTCCGCTAAGAATAATAACAGAATTACAAATTTATGGGTCTTACAAAGCTGGCTTAGAAGAATACACAATACAAACTAATTAACTGTTGATTGTTATTGAAATTGTTTAGTTGTTTGAATTAAACGATATACAGACAGACGCAAGTCGTTTTTACATGTTTGCGGAAATTGGAATATGTGGTGAAACAGGATTTGTTTGAAGGAATTTATGGTTGAGGTTTGACGAATGGAAGTAGGAAGAGAGCTCCAAAAGGAAGTACTACGAATGAAGAAGCATTTGCTGAAGGAAGTAGTTTTATGGGAAGGAATATATAAATCTACAGGTTGAGGTTGAGACCTGATGTTAAGAGAGTGGATAGAGGAGCGTAGAGTAAGGAGTTCCAGGATGTAGGGAGAATTTTTGTTTCTGAGGACTTGGAAAAGGAAAACAGCAAGGAAGAATTATCGTCGGGAAGTAGGATAAAGCCACTTCAACTCGGTGTACCTTAATTAAACATGCAAATGCCTTGGAATCCCAAAGATCTTGAAAAAATGTATCATGAAACAGTTCATGAGTTTCTTCAGTCTCATTTCTAGCCTGACAGATATGATACACCTCCATACACCAAGCAGCCTTAGTCGAAGTGGGGGAATATATGGTAGGTTACAAGAAGCTGTCTGTTTTTTAGAGGAATACAATCACGGAATCTTAGGAGTTGTTTAATGAAAGTTATGGATTTTCGGGTAATCTAGGAGATATGGTTATTCCAAGAGAGGTTCTGGTCAAAGGTTACCCCTAGGTTTTTGAGGAAAAATGGATGGGGCGGTTATTGAGGTAAAGTAGAGGAGGGTAAGGAAGGGGACTAATGAGATGCCTGGACCCGATGAGAATAGCCTTAGTTTGTCTGCATTCAGCTTTAACTCATTTATTTCTGGCCATCTGTTGATGCAGTCAATATCGATGATATAGTATATGATTATACAGTCATTTTTTTCTTTTTGTTCATTAGTTTGAAAATTTTCCCCTACCGAAACACCCACAAAAATATGGTTCTTACCAATAATTCATAACTTCATAAATAAATGCCTCCCTCAAAAATTCATTACTTTGTAAAAATATACCGCCCTCAAAAATTTAGATGCGCACCTTGCCTCTTGCGACTCCTTTCTCAACCCTGTTCTCGTGATAGTATCCCACAACTTCAAGTCCACCCATTGTACACCCATATTATCCTGGAACTGGTCCAACCGGGCATGTAAGATGTGCAGTAAACAATAAAAAAGAAAAAAAAAAAGCACTGTAACAATGGAACAGCTGTGATAATTATTATATATTGACATAAGTTAATGGTAGACATATTACTAATGCATTGTGATTAATTCCTGCGTTTATTGTGCGAAAAATATTTCTCTTGTAAAGCTACCAGCCATATTAATACAACACATTAATATTATCATTAAGTTATTTTAATTTGTAATAATTATCATAACTGTTCCATTGTTACAGCACATAATTATTACACAGAAATTAATATTTATTAGTTCATCTAAAAATAAACTTATGGCTCTGACTCAAACAAAAATATTTTCAGAGCAAGATCTTTGGATTTTTTAAGGTCAAAAGAAGAGTTGATTTCTAGGAGGTAGTTTCAATAAAAAAGAAAATAAATTTGGTTTTAAAATAAAAATATATTGGGAGAGGGGAGAAGAGGTTTATGCTCCATCGACAAAATGCAAGAAGTTAAAAATATTTTGTTTCTGTTGATTATAGTTTTTTTTTTCGTATTGTTTTACCTCAATTCGATAAATAAAATCATCCAACTCTCTGAGATATTTAGTTCGAAATAGCGCTCGTCCGGTTGAACAATGAAACAACTGCAAGTTATAAAATGCAAAAGCAAACTAATTAGAATTACTATTATATATTAATAAGTAACATAATTTTAAAAATTGATTGTAAAATTCTTTATTTATTCATTTTTTTCTCATATTATACAGGTCTTTCTGACAATTTAACGTGATAAAACATTTTACATTTGCGTCATGAGCTAGATATAAATTAAAATAATGTTATCTTTTATTGGAAGTCGATTCAGCCCGAAAACCACCCCAAGGTTCCGCCATTGGGTATAAGGTTGATAAGTAGATTTGTTATATGCCGAGGTTTATATTTCGTGTTCATTCAATTTAATTTATTCAAGATTTATCCTTAGGTTTGATTAGTGTATATAATAAAATATAGAAAAAAGTAATAGGTTTGCCATATATTACTTATATCCGTCAGTTTCTCCCAGCAAAAATCCTTGTTCCGACCCTGCTAATATCAGGAACTCGCGAAATGTAGTTCTTATCATATTTGGGTCCATAAAGTAATGGACTGTGGCTGAGAGTCAGAAAACCCAGTTCATGTATTGGGTAAATGTTCACATAACATGCTTCTTGACACAATAATCTAAAACATCGAATTGTCGAATTCATAGAGGCGAAAAAGTATAGATGCTTCCTTGAAGTATATTGCATAGATCTGGAAGGCTCAGTAAGATTAGTAGATATCTTAGGCTTTAGTGTGAAAGAAAAATAGGTCCAGATAGTCGATGCTACAATTCGATTTGAAACCAATAATGAGGATCAAGATCTTAAAATACAAACAGAAAAAGAGGAAATTTATAAAAAAAATGCATCCCGTACCTGCAGGAGAAATACAGAGAGGAATTTGGAAAAAGAGGATACTCGATTCGGGTATTCTTGTTCTTGAGTAGAGGAGCGATTCTAATTTCAACTGCTGAGTTTTTGGAGAAACTGGGTTTGGAAAGACGCCATCTGTTGAGTATGAAGGGATCTATTGTTTTGGACTTGTTGGGAATCCTACACCACCACATGTATTAATTCTGACCAGTTCGTTAGTAGTTTACGGAGAGCCGTGAGAAAGAAGAAAATGAGGGAAAAAAACTATAACAATAAGAAAATAAATGATAACATTCGATACTTAAAATAATAATAATAATAGTCCTGCAAAACTCTATCCTTTGTTTGATCTCTCTCTTTACCTATAATCTATTGGGACTGATCAGTATTCTGGGTATTGTTTTCTGGAACTCAACTTAGTTGAGCAGCTGTACAGTTTTATTGTACTTTTTGTCTCTCTCCCTCTCTCCTCCCCCTCTCGCTCTCTCTCACTCTCTCTCTCCCTCTCTTTCTCACACACACTCTATCTCTCTCTATTGACTGATGCTGACCGATTATCTATTGTTGTTTAAACGTATGAACATATAAATATATCGAGAAGAATTGGACACATAGCTATTCCAAGACGAAGTTACCACTGGAGTGAACGTAAAGATCGTGCATGAAATGCGGAAGTTGCTTAGCTGCATCGGAGAGAGACGATTAGCGGAAGAGGAAGGGGTCCTGACTCAGAGATAGCTGCTATTGGCAATCATCGCTGATAACGGTAATTTCCGATAGCTTACTTCGGCTTGGTATCGCAATCTATCAAAACAGCTAAAACTTATCAAATTCCTCAACTTATACAATTGTCAAAATAAATTGGAATTTTCCATTATATTAAAAAAAAAACAATAACAATTAAAGCAGATTTTCTATGGAATTCAGAATCCCAACCTGGCAAATAAACTTTGGAACATTCGATCTGATAATACATAACATTATTACTCGTGTCCAAGACTTCATCCAAAAATACTACTTTAAAGTGGATGCTTCTTGAAAAGCAAATATTGAAATATAGAAATTTAGCAATAATTGTTGGCTGAATATGAAATACGTATACAGAAATATGAAATTAAGGTTGTGAGGAGGAAATTAAAAAAAATATTACAGATTTAAATACAGAAACAAATAATTCTTAGATTGTTGTGAAAGGTTGAATGTGAAGCAGTTATGGAACAACAGTTGTTTAAAGGAATTTATGTAGGAGGATTGACGTATAGAGATAGGTAAGGAGTTCCAAAAGAAAGTAGCACGGATAACGAAGGATTGCTAAAGGAAGTGGTTTTGTGGGAGGGGAAATATAGATCAAAAGGCTAGAATCTGGAACCTACAGTTTGGATAGAGGAACGCTGGGTGAGGAGTTATAGGGTGTGTGAAAAAATTTTAGTTCTGAGGGCTTGGAAAAGGAAAACACCAAGGATGGATTACGTAGGGAAGTAGGGTAGAGCCATTTCAACTAGATGTACCAGCAGGAAACCATAAAACGCCTGGAAATAAATTGAATCTTATGAAACAATTCATGAATCTCTTCAATTACATCTCCATCCATCCAGACTGCCCTCCGTGAGAATTTGTGTTAGGCCGATACTTAGGAATGCAAATAGTGGTATATCATATCTTAATAATTTGAAAATACCATTTTAAATTTGTTCTAAGATTTCTTTCTCACTAATGAAGATATAGAAGATCACATCGAAAGAGAAAAGGTTTTATTTTCAAAATAGATTTTAGCATGTCACAGTTTAGACATCAAAAAATAAATTTGGTTTTGTGGTCTTAAGTTTATTCTGTTTATAGTCAAATTCACTTAAGGAGCAAATTCCATACCCTTAAAGCGAACTAGATATAAATTACATCTACTACTATGTACGAGTTTATTGACGAACCTACATTTCAAAAATCGCTCGTCTGATCTATCATAATGTTCAAAGAAACTTGAGTACTAATCTACTAATAATTCAGCCTTAATTTCATCCGATATCCTTTAACTATGAGGGAGCAATACTCATCTGTTTGGCAGACTTTTTAAAATTGTTTGAGTTTTGTGAATGTATAATAGCTATTGCGAAATCCAAATTTATGATTGGCGATGGCAATCCTATATATCTAATTAAAATTATAACATATAAGAAATTAGAATTTATGAGGTAGCTCAAATGACTTGTATAAAAAAAATGGAATTTATCAGCGAAAGACGAGAAAGGTTTGTTGCAAAGAAAGCACAGTATGGAACTTATGAAAAGAAGACATCAGTAGTTTGAAGATATCGAGAAATAAAAAAGAAGTAAAAGCTTCAAAATATCTGAAAAACATGGCCCCAGATGACATACTAAATACGACAATAACTATTGTGACATATTTTTTAGTAAAATAGTTTTTAGTATCTGCAAAAAGTAAAGGATTATAGTTGAAAAGTTAAAACCAGCACACATGCTATAATATATAGATCCTCTATCTCTTTTAAAAAATTCGGAACAGAATTATACATTATCAAATGACTGTTTAGATGATGTAGAAGGCTCAGAAAGTTTTTAAAATGTTAAGTATTGATTGTTAATTAATTTGTGTAACGTTTTTCACTATAACAAGAAAAATATTTTTTCCATACCGTTATCGGAACTACAATACTTTTCAAGAAACTATTTCCTCAAGAAAAATAAGTTGATTTTATTATTCACACAATGCTGTGTGTTGTTTGTTGTAGCATAATCAATTATTAGTTCGAAATTCAATTAATTAAAAAAAAAAACTGTTTTCAGCAGTTTGATAAACAATTACAAACTATATAGTGTATAATTTGCCATGTTTTATTGAATAAATGCAGAAAACAGATTTTTTTCAAATAATTTAATTTTATGACATATAACCACGTATATAATGAATAAATTGCGTTGTAATAATTTAATAAAAAGTCTCAGTACACCTAATGAAGGAGCGAATTACTAGTAATATAGTCAACATCATGAGTACTATTTTTATAAAAATTCTATATTACTGTTTCTTTCATATGCTAATATCGGTTATAACTCCATAATGTAGATATTATAATTTTATATTTTTTAAAATTACTCAATATTCTTGAATAAGTGTAACATAGAAATCTTGAGGCTAAATATTCCTTGCAAAAGGTTTGTTGCGACTTAACCATTTATTGACTAGCAATAACTTTAGTTATAATAAATTTAGTTTGCCTGATGAGCCCCCTCGTGCTTCAAATGCTCTTCTGGAACTCGAAATAAAACTAATACGAAACCACTCCAACATATGAACAATCCAAATCAAATACTCTCTAGAGTATAACTTCAAAAAATTCAAATGGAATGGCAGGTAAGTACTTATAAAAAAATTATTTGTTTTACAAATAAATTTAAAACAAAATTTCAGGAAACTCTTTTTGTAGTTAGATAACTTCTATCGGCTTTTAAAATACATCTCATATTCTTGGTATTTGTCCTAAAACTGTCGCTGCTGCGAATGGAGATCATAATTTATTTCTTAAAAAGTATTTTCCAAATCTTAATTAGTCTAGCGTAAAACGTAATAGAAAAATGCCAAATATCCATTCATATTTATTTTATTTGATATTATTTATGTGTCCTCATATATCTATTTTCTTGTGGGGAGGATGAGCAACAGAATTGAGTGGGGGATTCAAATTAAGATCGTTATATTAAATTTGGCTATACTAATATTAAATTCAATGCTCGTGATTTTAGAATGGGATTTCAATAAATGCCACATTTTAAAATTTTTGTTATGATGAATGATAACATCATAAACAGAGTTAAAAATCCTCAACAACAAGAAGTTAAAAATTAGTTTATATGTAATTTGATCGAATGGGAATATAATTTAAGATATATTAATCAAGGAAAGCTAGACAAAATAAATAGCCAATTTTAAATTCTATAAGTAAAATATCATAGGTACATGTAAAATATATTTGTGCATGCTTAAGCAAAAGTTGATGGAATTTGATAAAAATCTATATGAGATCATTTTTACACATCTTTCCTGCTTTTTCCTTACTTTGGGTCAGATTGAATATCTTTTCCAAAATAAACGCGTACTAAATAAAATTTGTTTTCGCATTTGTAAGTGAAAGTTGTGGATGAAAATGTGTAAAAGTGAACGATAAAATTGATATAAGAAAATGTTTATACAGTCCTCATACAAAGCTTCTCTACCTCATTTAGCGCGAAATAAAAAAAAAAAAACTTTTCTTAATTTTCGTTCTCTTAATAAAAGTATTTTTAAATACCTCATACAATAAAAAAGTAGTGAAATCGTCGCCCTTAAACTCTTATATATCTTTGTGTTTAAAGTGCATAAATAATTTACCAGGATTTTCATCTGAAAAATTTATATAGTAATTATTTTGTGAGAGTCGGTTGGTTCAGTGGGTATGTCAAAAGTTCTAGTAAGACTGTGTGTGACATATAAATTATTTTTTATATTATACCGATCTTGGATTAACTCTGAGTTTGAAAGATCCTTTCTGAGGCACACTCAACCTCTACTAAATGTCTACACATTGTATGTACCATTGTGTACAAATTTGTACGATTACGTACGGAAATAACTATGGTTGACCACTCCACCTCCTTTAGTTCTTAGTCAAGAAATAGTGTTAACTTACCAAATACTGAGTCAAAAAATCTTCTTGGTTTGTAATGGTCAGTGACACTAGCGGATCCAAGATTTATTTTTGGGGGGAGCTTCAGCCCGAAAGTTGTTTTTTTCATAAAAATAACGATAATTACTTTGGAAAAAAAGAAAGAAACTAACTACCTATATGAAATGGTGTTTATGTTATCCCTAAAGCCTTTTTAAATGTAATAACACGAACAATAATACTTTAAGAGATACTTTTTAAATATTTTTTTCGATAAAACATAGTTATATTTTACCATTTGGGGGGGGACTTCAGCCCGAAAGCCCCCCCCCCCCGTAGATCCGCCCGTGGTCAGTGATGTCTTGTCAGTAAATAGTTCAATTGATTGTAAACTGTTTAAAAGTATTAGTTTGTGTAATATATTACGTATTATACATAAGGGCGAATTTCTGAGTGTAAGGAAGATTTCTGAGTGTTCAAAATGGCCCAATAAGTTTATATATATATATATATATATATAGAAATTCTTATAGAAGACACTTACTTCATTGTGCATATTTAAATATTTTCCTGTAAATATATTTTCGAATAAAAGGTTAAATAGGATGGAAGAGAAATGCGCAGATCCTCGGAAGCTATTTCAAAAGCCGAGCCTGATACGGTATAGAAAGCTGCTGGCACTCATAAAAAACAGAAGATAAAAAAATGGCGAAAGAAAGAATAAAAAAAGCAACAACGCAAATGCTATTCAGTGTGAATACAATGACAATCTCTTTGTTCCAAACACGAATCTTATTACTGGCGAAAGTTATCACTTAAATTGATGAACTAACCTCTTTGAAAGCAGCCAAGTTGCATTCAATCCTTTAATAATTATGAACTAGAAAAGTGTAGCATTGCATTTAAAAGTATGTAATACATACAGGTAGTGCTCATGGTTACTAAACAAGATTTGTTTCCAGAAAGATGATTTGGTTATCAATACGCGTAGACCGCAAATATATTTAACTAGTAGGCCCGTGCGAAAAATTCGCACAGCATATTGTTATCAAATGCCAGATTAATAAGAAAATAAAATATTGCAACCTATCAAAAGATAAAGAAATCAAATGTTACTTTATCGATAAATATAATCGACAAAGGAAACAAAAATTAATTTAAATCTTCATTTTTGTTTGGAACCAACATGTTTACATATTTCAGTAAGCTGTATCTTTGCTAAAAATTGTCCGATTTCAATGATTTTTTTTTCTTTTGTAGGGAATTTATTAATATTTTATATAATCACGGGCATAACCAAGGGAAAAGTGTGTAATTTTTTAGTTATTCGCAAATAAAGTTTGTTTTCTTTTATAACTTGTTTGCCTGAATTTTCGGGGTGATTGGATTATTTCGTCCGCCTGAAGGAAGCCTTCGAAATTGGTGGCTCAATCTTGAGATTTGGTGAAAAATTGACGATGATATGGCTTGCCGATCAAAAACACCATCGATAAATAATATAAACTCCTCCTCTCTCGATCATAGAGACCTCAAGTCGACGAAATGAGACAGTACTACATTTATTAAGGGTTGTGTAGATGCGAACCCTATGCTTTTCGTTATCTCGAAAATAGTACGTTTTTGGGCTTAAAAACGCAGGATCCGATAGTTCCGGAGGAACCGGGTCTTGCTGTACGCATCAAAATCTTCTAAATCCAATTTTTCCCGTATCGATCTACAGACCTACCACTGTTCAGGTATTGAAGCCTAGCAAAATGTTTGTATCGACTTTATTTATTTTAGAAAGAAAAACAAAAGTGGAGAATACGATTCGCTAACCCCCCGTGAAATTCTGAATCCAACGGTACCCCATTCATGGTATTTGAGCATGACAGGAGCTTATATTTGGTACAAAACCGATTTCGAGCCTTATTGTAATAATATATGTACGGATAGCGCTAGTGAAAACATATTTTATATTAAATTTTAAATCAATACACATGGTAGGACGAAACACAATTGAAATTCAGCTCAGTATTATTTCTAAATATAAACAAAATTTCGACGTAATTAAAGCAGGATGGTGACGTAACTAGGCTCCTTTGTCAAGGTAACACAAAAGATGTCTGATAAAAATGTGACTTGGCTGTGACCGGTTTCGGTGTTTCCTCATCACCAGGTGGCCAGGTCTTCCGTCCCAGGAATGTTGAATCTTTTATTTACTTAATGTCGTTTTTTTATCTTGAATATCTTTGATAATGATTGGACCTTGTGATTGATAAGAATTTATAGTAATATTCAAAGTTATTTGGACACAATAGTCATGTTTTATAATTGAAATCGTTAACCATTTAATTTTTTTTTAAATTTATTTATATGATATTTACAACTGTATAAAAAAAAATACATCTAGTAAATTCGCACATGGATATAATGACATGAAACACATGTTGAGGAACTACCCATTGGTCAAATAATATGTCTATGTTAGGAGATCACGTGGCCATCTTCTTTTCAGACGCCTCGGAGGGTTATCAGGAATTAAATAGAAAGCAAGTTTAGAAACAAGAGGGTTGGGATGGTTATGAAGTTTATTATGGAAGGATAGATATCTGGAATTGGCCAAATCTGATACATAAGGAACATTAAGGTCATTGTGGATGATTTTATTTGTAACAAAGTAAGGAACATTGAGGATTTTACGAAGGATTTTGGATTGTAAGGATTGGATACGAGAGGAATTTGAAGGTTTGGTGGAGCCCCATAGCTCAACTTCAGTCCAAATAGGCCTTATTATGGTCATGTAAATGAGTCTTTTGTAATTAATTGGAAGGTTAGAGCGTTTGTCTACTAAGTGTTGAAGTAGTCGGAAACGGTGAGCTGTTTCTTGTCGTTTCAGTCTGATATGAGGATTCCAAGTTAGACGTTTGTCCAGGTGGAGTCTGGCTATCCGCTCTTCTAAAACAGGTAAGTTGTTGTTTATAAGCGATATTTACTCTATTCCTCTCTATTCTACTTCTATCTATTTATATTGGTTCCAGTAAGGAATAGACCTATTTAATAATATTCTATGATAATTAAATATTTTTAATATGAACAAATAAAATACAACAGACCCCCGTGGATATCCTAGATTGATTTCAGATATTGATATCATATTTCCTTTCCAAAGACATCACGATATCAGTTTAATATTACTATTTATATACCTAAATAATCAACGAATCGTACAATCCATAATGAACCGGTGATATAATAAATAGGACTTTTGTTATTTTAATAGTATTTATGATTTGTTAGCTGCAATCTTTTAGTTTTAGCTCAGTAAAAATGTGATTTAAAAATGTTTATAATAGTCAGCATGGGCAGAACATAATCTCTATTCAAAGTTGAGCAAAGTTCAAAGAGTAAGTGAAAGGTGTGTGTTGCGCGCACCAGAATTTTTAAAAATGAAATATGTGAAGAAAAAAAAAAATGTTTTGATTTCTATAAAAATTCGTATTTGAAATACAAATCTCAACTCTGCTTTCTCTTAATATAAGTATTTGTACACACTATCTTTCTTCGGTCAGTACAAATTGTTTCAACGTCGTACTCATATTATAGCTATATGCCAAATATATAGTTATTTTTAAATGAAATATGCTATAATAGAGCTCTCGTAGTGAATATTATTTGAAAATATGTAAAAATAAATGAAAATTATTAATTAAAATAAATAAAAATTAGATTACTAATCTAATTATTAATAAAATCAGTAGTCGAAATTTTGTTTTTTAAAAAGTACTGTTTCGAGGCCAACGGTTGTGTATGCAGGAGATTGACCCAGGATCACGCTCAACCACCAGATTTCTCCCCATAATTTATTATTTTAATCAAGGGTACCCACTTAGTAGAGGCTGGTTGTGCCCCAGGAGGATCTCCCTATCCCAGCGTCGCCCTGCGGCTGATGAAACAGTATAAATAATTTTTCTGGCATGAGTCGGGATTCGAATCTGGGACCTTCTGCATTGGAAGTTCAGTGTCCTGCCACTGAGTTACCCTACTCCCTGAAATATTATAAATATGTCTGAAAATATTGATTGCAGGATGCTTATAAGGATATGAACAATTTCTTGTAATAATATGAACAAATTGTAATAACAGTAATGTACTTAGTACAATGTTAGAGTTTGGAATCGTTTACCTACCTCAGGTTATTCTTTATTCGTATTTATTTGGTCTTTTCTCCCTCCCCTCCTCCCTAACATGAATGCTGCGTACGTCCTTGAGTGGATTGGTGAAAATATCTAAACACATCTGTCCCCATCTTTGGAATAAATTGGGAGTATGTCAATTTATTGAATGAATCATACTAATACAAAATAACTTAAAACTAGGCGAAGGCCAAGGAAGGAAATATATTATTGAGGCAACATTTATTGTTATTTAGTAAATTCTAAAAGTCCTTTTATGAAATATAGCCATATTACTTTTTGGAATTAAAAAAAAAATTATAGTGCTACCAACCAATGAGTAGATTCTCTACAAGCCTTGTAATGTATTTCTCTGTATCACATAGGCTGAATTTATATTGATTTGTAAATTTCATAAATAATAATAAAAAAACATGCTCTTTAGATAACTAAATCTTAATTATTATAAAATGGAGTTTTTATATTTTAAAATATTATTCTGATGCACGCATTGACTTAGAAATATTTATTTGTTATTAATTATTAAAAAATAAAGTAGACGAACTTTTCCTGGGATAATAAATTATCATAGCAGGTTATTTTTCACTAGAGAAGAATTCAATTATAATTAATTACTATAATTTTGTTATAGTTACTTTATTACAGCCCCCCCCCCCCAGCCAGCTGATAAGTTGATAATATACCTTGGGGTGGAAGTACCCTCAACCTCGGCCACTAAACCTAGAAGCTTTATTGGCCTAAGGCTGGATTAAATTACTAAGGGGAGGCAGGCCAGCACGCAAAAAGCCAATGCCCACGGAGTAGATAACTCTCCCACAAAATAACTTCCCAATACGCTATATCTCATATTAGATTATGATTTGCTTTTACCCATACGATGGTTTTATTCCGTTCATGTTATCTTAGTGAATGAAGGAATACGAAGTCAGGACTGAATCATATTTACGAAAGCGGATGTTATAATTCATTGATACTAATTGTAGTACTATCAATTATCTCTTAAGATGCGACAACTTTACGATGCAGCGGGAAGTATATTTTGGATTTTATTTACAAGTTGGCTCAAGATGTATTAAAGAGCAGAATCCTAAAAAATGGCATACTGTGATCATATTTTCTGTTTATAAAAAAAGAGAGAAAAACAAACTGAAATTTATGAAGGCATGTCTTTCTTAGGTAGGCAACATAATGATTTTGCAGTCTAGTTGTAAAAAAAACACGTGCCAAATAGACATAAATCACATTATAAAGAGTTTGAAATCGCATATGATAAAATAAACAAAAAACTGGGGCACATGAAGAAGTAGACAAATTTTCAAAATAACTTTGTTATATAGAACAAACGGCCCAATATTTTTGTAAGCTACCTTTTTTATCGATTTTGTGACCAAATTATGTTACGATCCAAGTGGAAAGGAAATGAGTATTTACAAGTTTTTACTACCTAATTAAATAGACAAAGTTTGCCGCCCTCCAGATTGAAAATGCACCAATTCCAAGAGTTTTCGTTAATAAAATGGTTGTGATGAGATGAAAGTATTTACGAAGTTTCAGGCGGATGTTAATAATTCAATAAAAAGAAGTCTGTACCACGGACTATAAGAAATAATTTTGAATAATGCCTCATTATACAGTATACTGATTCGATTTTTAGTTTCTAGGATATTTTAATCCATATCTTATAAAACTTCATATAATAAAACTCGTTATCATTTGGTTTTCGACAGTATTTTTTCGTTTTCACCTCCCTAACACGGCGTCGCGTTAAGATACCATTTTGAATAATAGTTGATTACAAAGAGGATGAAATGATGAATATTTCCCTCGCTAACAATATGCAGCTAACAAATAAACTAATTGTTTGTATACTTGGAAGTTTTTATTGCCAAAAACAATGAATACAATTA
This sequence comes from Nezara viridula, assembly GCA_928085145.1. NCBI lineage: Eukaryota > Metazoa > Arthropoda > Insecta > Hemiptera > Pentatomidae > Nezara > Nezara viridula. The sequence continues at coordinate 106,064,945 of OV725082.1, forward strand.
TTATCATTTATATTATTTCTCTTCTTATTTTTTATATATTGTTAATAATTGAATCAAAATAAAACTTCAATGTTGTAATAATATTAGCATTTGTACTATATATTAACATAAACTGGTTATCATTTGGTTTTGGACACAATCTTTTTCCCTCCCCTACTCTCTAACACGGTGTTGGGTTAATGTACAATTTTGAGTAATGGCTCATTACAAAGAAGATAAAATGCTGAACATTTTCCTCTCCGAACATTTCCTGAACAATATGCAGGTCCGATTTTTAGTTTTTGAGATATTTTAATCCATATGAAAAAACACTTCAATAGTCGACTCTAGTCGACTTTACCCGAGCGTTACACATCGGAGAACTGACGGCTCAATCTAATTCACTCTCCACAATAAAAGTAAAAAACGCGCCTAAAGAAGTTTTCACATCAAAAATAAATAAATAGCTGAAAACCTGGACCGACTGAAAACATATTAACTTCAAGAAAACCGACTAACACAGATGAACTTGAAAAACATAGTCTGAAAGCGGTAGTATTGGATAAGAGTTAGTAATTGGGTGCGCAAATTAGAGAAAATATTGAAATTGTGGAGGAACTAAATTCAACAACGACCTCTTGTTATAGATGCTGCTTCAACATGTGAAAAATGCTGCATTATAGAGGATAGAAAGGGAAAAAAACCCTTCTCATAAAACAAAAATCATGTTGTATGTGAATGTCATAAGACATGTCGTATGGTTCTGAGTTCTGAGACTCCGGTGATATCTAAGATTTTAAAACAGAATCTACACTGCATGGGAAAGAAGGGTTCTCCACAGGACCCATGATCAGGTGTGTGAACATGGACAGTGGAGAATTCGCACCAATTAACAGCTGCACTAGACTTATGCAAGACTGGATTTGGTCTCAATTGTGAGGGCTAACCAAATATAATGGCAGAGCCATAGCGCAAAAAATATAAAACATAATCAGTAACCAATGTAAACTTATATATAAAATGGCCGGATACACGTTATATTAATTTTTCAATTCTGACAAGAATAGTTCGTGAACCCATCCTATTTTTTCAAATTGGGGCACAGGACGTTAAATCGGAAAATAAATTCAACTTTTTTCCTTCACCTTAGCTATTTATTTTACACCTACTTATTCGACTTTTTAAGATTTTGCTTACTGTTTTAGCTCTTTCAAATTGAGTTGGAGGACTGAAAATCTATATGTGAATTGAGTTTGCGTTAAAAGAGGTCTGAGCTTCGTTTCCTCATCCACACCTACATTAAATTCTAGAACAGATCTTAAACTGTTCAAAAAGAAAACATGAAGAAATTCAACGGTTCAATTGATTTTTCAATTCTAATCAGGCATGCATTAACAAAAAAACTGAGCTTTGATGCTCACGTGTTTTAAAAAAATATGCCGCCTTCTAAATTTCTTCGCATGGGACGAATGCAGTTTTTTCCCTTTCTGGTTCCAAAACTCTCTCTCACACACAATCACATACACTCACGTACGAGCGCACTTACTCATAAACACACAAAACCTATATTTTTCTAGTAGATGGTTGTTCCATGTTGTGCAATATTAATATCAAAACAAATTTTGAAAGTAAAAGTAAAAATAAGTACATGAAGATAATTTAAATTTTATTGAGAGAAATCGTGTTTTAAATGGCCGCCCAGATTAACTGAGCTCGCATGGAGGTCAATCGATATGTTAAATTAAAGTCAAGTTTTGATCCCGAGGATGAAAATACTCCACTCTCATGTTCAAGTTCAAATTAAATGAACGTGATTCAAATAGGGGAATTATCACTCTCTTTCTTGGTTCATTGATCTGTAAAATTTCTTATTGATAGTGCCATGCATATTTTTAATTGTTCTTGTCGAAATAAGAAATTCAAAATTAACATTTAAGTATATATTAATTCAAGTTTTATCAACATAGCGCTTGAAAACCTTTAAAATATTTGTTTTGTGGTCAGTATACTTTAAAACATTGATAACAGAAAGATTGAGACTCATCACAAGTAGTGCATTTATTGATAAAAGTTTAAAAGTAGCGATTTAGATCCGGGAATTGTTATTCATCTCGGGATATGCTAATCGGGAGACAGGGAACGAGATCTGGCTGAATAACCTTCAGAAGGCCTGGCAGTGTTTAAAAGCCCCAAAGAGTGGGCGATACGAGGAGTTCCTTTAATTTTCTGCTACGTAGCACTTTAATCGAGCTCCATGTCTAACTTTTACCTCCAATGCATGGCAAAAATACTTTTACGAGAATTTCTTGGCTCCTGTGACCCGGCTTCATTCTTCACATCGAGAAAGTAGAAGCCTATTGCTGAGGTTTGTATTCAAAATAAACAAAACAAAAAAAATCAGTGCACTCTATTCATTCAAAAAATAATCAATCATTTCCTCTAAAATAATACCGAAAAATGGGACTTGATATTCACAGCATTCATATAACCTCATTATGGGCTATTATTTAGTAAAATAATTGGTTACTTGAACATTCCAAACTAACCCTTAAGGTCATTAGCCCTTGACTCTATTAAACCTTAAGTCCACCCTCCAAATTCAATAGTACATGTCCCCTTTCCGAGAAATTTTATTTTCCTCTTTTTTTCATAAAAAAACATTGCCAATGAAAATTCAATTTAAAAACTTGCACCCTATATTGTTGTGTTGCTTTTCACGTATTTTGCCTTGTTTTCTGGTATGAAAGTTCAATCAAATTGAAATTCCAGACAAATATGGTTCCTTCCAAAAATTCAGAACCCCATAACAATGTTCCCTCCTCGAAACGTTTGGTGAGGCTACTTGTTAGCCACGTCGCTCTCTTCTGGACACCTCTGAGTCCATCAAATAGCACTAAAAAATTAACGAATCCACATTTCACTAATTCCATATCGTCAGGACAAAAAAACACAAATTCGCATCAAGGACTACAAGAGTAAAATGTTCAGAACAGAATTTGTCCCATCTCGACACACTGACTTTCCCATATGTTAGTTCCAAATCTTATTAAAATATTTAGATGGACTTAATTTATTTTTGAAAAGAAAAAAATTAACTGACAGTACGATTCGCTAACCACCCGTGAAATTTTAAATTAAATGATACCTCATTCATGATGGCATTTTAGCAGGAGCCTTAATTTAATAAAAAAAAAAAACGATTTCAATAATAGGTGAAATAATATATGTGGGATGGGATACTGCAGTGAGATTCTCATAGAGACCCATTTGCTTCAAATTAGTTTTAAAATAATCAGAAAACTCATAAACCCAATGTATAATACCAGATAACCATATATTACGTAAAACAATTTCGTTTTTGATTAGTCAAGTTTCACATTTGAATACAAATATAAATCTCCTACAATATCTTTTTTACTGAAATTTAATTTTCTATGTTTACTTTTATATGGGGCGTTACATTCATTTTCAAAAATGCTTCAGAATTGGTCAAAGAAGGTTGTATAGAACCACTTTTCATAGGAAATCGAATCTTTTGGTATCGATTTTTTGAAGATTTAGACGGTTTCGTCCAAAAATCAGTATCAAAAGATGTAATTTCCTATCAAAAGCGGTTCTATACAACATTTTTTAACCAGTTTTGAAGCATTTTTGAAGATGGGTGTAACTGGTTTTGAAACTTAATTTCTCGTAAATACATACTCTATATTAACAACATAAAATGTAGTTAGTATGGAATTTATATGTACATCTTGTTTTTTTCTACTCAATATGTTTCTTTTTTTTAGTTATTTTTAAAGGTATGATTAAGTAAATTTATTTGAATACTTTTAGATAACAAAAGCAATTTTTTATTAATGTTATTTATTCCCCTTTTTTTTATTAAGAGGTGTCGCCAAAGTATTAGAGGAAACGTATTTTATTTTTCTTTACCAGTTTGCATTTTTTTGTTAACATTTTAGATAATCTATGGTATTTTTTGTTATTTATTCAATAGCCTTTAGTCTTTCTGACATAAATAAACCGTAAATAATTATTATTTTTAAGGGACATTGTTCCAGAACAAAGTTTTTTTCCCAATCTATCAGATATATAATACGGTTTAATAGGAGACCGCATATATATATATATATATATATATATATATATATATATATATATATATATATATATATTAGTTTATATCGATTCTAAGACTTTAAGTTGTTATTTCAAATCGTTTGATTTTTTCCCTTCATCATGCGTGCCAGTAATTTTACTTGACCTATGTTCCTGAAGGTCAAACGATGCTCTTTAACAAAACTGTATTATTCAAGGCCTTGTTAAATAAGACTTGCCTCCGTGAACATAAAATAAAATGAATTAAATTTAATTGTACTCTGTTTAATATTTACAAAATAATAAAAAGATGACAAAAATATTTAAAACGGTCAGTTCGCCTCTTTAAAAACCTTTATGGAAAAATTCCATCACAAGCTGGATACTATTTGGAATGTTTTTAAAAAAATTATATAAAAATTTTAATCTTATTTAACCACAGTAAAGAATACACCATTCGTACTTAACGAGTAAAAACAAAATATATCCCATAAAATGACTGAAATTTGCAATTATTTAAGTGAAGTGAGTACGCAGTATTTCGAAATACTTAAAACAAGTAAAAATAAATATTCAAAACTTCATTTGAATGCGAAATATTAGTAATGGAATTTGTTTCTATGAATAATGCAAGACAAGGAATTTACACTTTTTCTCAATTCGCACAAAATATTATTAACATAACTGAAATGTATGTTATATAACATATCTTTACATTAGATAATTCACGAAAGAATTAATGAGACATTTTTTTCTTTTTTTTTTTTTTTTGAGTAAGCAGAACACAAAAATAAATTATTCTAATTCACTTGTAAAATTATTTTCTAAAATTTTTCCTAATTCTATTCCATTTTATCTATTTTTGTTTCAGTTCACAATAGTGAAAAAATAAAATTTTCAGCTCTAATATTTCCAATAAAAATAATAATACTTCACATCCAGAGTACGGTAGGTGGGGGAAGATACAAAACCTCTTTCTCGAGAACGTCTCGACTATTATTGGAGAAATAAATAAAATTGATTAAAAAATATATATGTCCCGAAACAGTAACTGTGTGTAGGAATTCAAATGACTGTTACACATTTTTACCTGACTACATGAAGCGACACTGAGGGTTATGTATTATCCGCTAAAAGCTATGTAACGATTTTTCAAGCGTACAGCTGGATCATTTTTTAAATTCGAAATCTTAAATTATTTGGCGAGGTCCCGTGAGTGTTTTGAAACAATTCGAGCTTAAAAAACTGACCTATGATTGAATAAAAGGTTTAATCAATTTTCTAAAAGACATGTAACGATTTTTTGAGCGGACGGATGGATAAATTTTAAAATTTGATATCTTAAATTATTCAATTTGAGATCCCGATAGTGATTAAAAAAAAATTGAACATCTCACTAAATTTCAATCTTCATATACACAAAATAACTTGTGTATATGTATTTTTATGAAAATATATATCATTCTCTGCCCTTATTCTCGACGAATAGTTATTTGTTTAACCTTTTTTTTTTTTAAATTAAAATATTTTTATATAAGTTTAACATGAGCAATATGTAAATAACTGCTTGTCTAAAAATTGCAGGTATTTATTGGAGCATTGTAGAGAAATTCGCTTTTAAAATGTATTGTAACAATAACTAGAAAAAAATTGTACTTACCCACGGATAGATTCTCCAACATGTTCTATTGTTTAGACCTGCACTATGAACTGTTTATAGAATACAAGACAACACATTATTTACATTTCATAGTTCCTATCAGTTGAGCTGTTTTCATAAAGAAATGTATATTTATAATGGTTTCAAAAGCGTGAACAAATATTTATAAAAACTATAATTCAGGTTGATTGACTTCTCCAGATAGGTTTCAGATGAAGTTAAAAAAAAAAAAAAAATACAAATATGCTATTTTTGGTTTCCTTGGATACAAAGCGCCACGTAACGCCCACATTGACCCTTATACTCCTACAACATGCCGTAGGGTCACTACTGTTAAATTGTCTTTTTGTTAGTCATCAAGGTCGGAAGCTGAATCATGGGCCACCAATGATGTTCCAAAAAAAAAAAAAGAACAAAAAGAATGTTGTTATGACCGTGTAGTTGCTTCACCGTTTTCTACTTTTAAAAAATATCAGCTGAATTTCTCCCAGAAATGCTTTGAATATATTAATGAATAAAAATAAATAAGAAAACCTATAGTAAATACCGAAACGTGCATTGTCTGTTAGATACGTGCGATCTACCACAGTTCTTTTATTTTACAAAAACAAAACAAAAAAAGTAATTTTGGAAAATATAAAATATTTACTCATTAATTTCTCATGTCTAAATGATCTCATTAATAGAAAATTAATTCTTGTGGTTTCTTCAGAATGGTGATTTACCAAATGATATTGAATTATTTTTTTTTTCTATTTTGTTGGGGTTTTTTATAGACAGTCAATGTTCAGTCAGCAAGATACAAATAATTTTTTTTTTTACCTAGTAGACTACCAACGTTTTGATTCAACTCAGTCTTCAAGATTATCTTGGAATATCGATTTATTTTGAATGACATCTAAACATATTTAATTTATTCCATTTTACAGAAGAGATCAAGAAAAGTAGGAACGAAGCGAGACAAATTTCAAGAGGTCATAAATTTGATATTTTTTTTTCAAGCATTAGAATTTCTTTTTTAAAACTTTTTTGTCATTTCCTAAATTATTAATTTGAAATATTTTGAGATCACAGGCTTCCATGCTGCCGCTTATCGCTCAATCCTTCTCTGATATTTTTTATAACATATTTTATTTTTATTTTTTACTTACAATTTTCGTACAATATATAGATATGAATTTTATGAATGGGTCATTCCATGTCACATCAACCAGACCATGACACCCAACATCTCAGAGTTAGATTGACATGGTATGGTTGTTCTATTCCATGGTGTAATCATCTAGCTAGACCATTATTTTCGGTTTTAATGGTTTACATTTTATAGACATTTAATGTATATACATAAAAAAATACCAAATAATTATTACGTGACAGGAAAAAATATTAAGAATAATTTCGAAACTAAGTTTTGAGTTCCACACTAATTGGAATTTCTCAAAAAATAGGCTCTATCTCATATTTTTTTCCTACTTACTTAATTCATTCAATATATAAAAACAAATGGGAGAGGGATAGCTCAATGGTAGGGTACTGATCTTCCAATGCTCATTGCCCTGGAGCTAATTAGCCCAAAAATCGACCTGATCGTGGGCGAAGGTTTGATTGTAAATTACAAAAGTGTATTTTATTCTAAGTAAAAAGAACCTTGTATGCCGATCCATAGCAGCTGCTTTAAAAAATATTAGGTTTAGGCTGATTGAAAGAATATTAGGCCAGTAACTTGAGGATCGAAACGAGAAACCATTTGCAAAAAATGTGAGAAAAGTTTTTACTTTTTTAACTCGTATATATGGGTATATCGTATACATGCAAAAAACATAATTGCTGAAGCGCGCCACCAAGAGAAAGCTTGACAGCCAAAAAGTAAGTTTTTTTTTAGATATTTTCTTCTATAACTCCTAAATGATGCATCGAAACGACAATTTACCTAAAAAATTTCAGAACGTTAAATTATGCGTCGAACGAGAACATAAAAATAATAATTTGGTTTCATGGTAAGGTATAAAACCACGGTCAACCGACGCTGATTTTCACCAAATTTGTCAAAAACTGAGGCAAATAAAAATTAACCTTCTTCTTTAAATCACCGCCATTTTTTAAAGCAGCGGCTTTGGAATGGCAGACAAGATTTATTTTACTTAGAATAGCATACACTTGGCTAATTTACATCCAAACCTTCCCCTGCGATCAGGTCGATTTTTGGGCCCTGACTACAGGGATATCAAGGTCCTAGTTTCGAATCATGGCTCATGGCAGGAACATTGTGTATTCTGTTTCATAAACCGTGGGGCGACCCTGGGGTCAGAAGAACCTCATGGGGGCAAACCCAGCCGGTATAAAGTTGGTACCCTTAATTAAATAGTTAATTGATGGTTAAAAACCTGGCGGTTGGTCTCACTTCAATCGCCTCCTTGCAGAACCGTTGACTAAGAAAGAGTACATTCCCGAAATAGTACTCAACTCAAGACCCGTTATGGGTTGTAGTGATATTTTTTTAAATATAAAAATATAAAATTCATCGTATAAAACTAATTTTAGATGCTGAGAATTGTTTTGTCATATGAAATATTAATTCTCTTGTTTACAATCAATTTAAACTTTTAATATAGGTTTCGAAACTTTAAACTACTATCAGTAAATGTTCGTTTTCAAGATGCTTTCCGCAATAATCAAACTTCTAACTAATTAGATCTTAGAAAACACTATTCTGAATGAAAAAAAGCAAGGATATGATATTAATCATAACAATTCATTCAAGAAAAACCTTAAAACTATACAAAAAAAAAGGTTGACCCTCCAGGTGTTCTTATATCTAAAACCGTTTATACCTGTATTGTATAATAAGATACCAGTTCGAAACCAAAACATTATTTTAATATTTCCCCATTTTTTTTCCAGAAGTCGGTCTATGGAACAAATCGATTACCTCTATCAAGGCCAAGCTGCAATCAGCCACCTACGATATATAAATAACATAAGAATAAAATAATACTTTGGTGCATGTTCAGTATTCTTTTTACACCCACTCAAGGATTATCCAATCAAATTGGAAAATTAAACCATTAAATATAGACAGCCATACTTTGAGGTTTCTGAGTCAAGGGTTTAATTTAAAATAAAGCTATTTTAGGATGAATCAAAACTGTCGGGATTTACAGTCCAGATTTTTTATTAGGTTAGCCGACGCTTAGACCCATACATGTGAGTCATCCTCAGGGCTATTTCTTGATTGTATGTCCTGACAATTTTGTTTCATTCGATTGTTCGCTGAGCATTTACATTTATTTACTCAACGATGTATTGTTTAAAATTCATATTCTCATCTAATAAATGTAATGACACTGCCATCCTAGCATCCAACTCAGAACTTAAAACACCATCCATTAATCTACAAAGGCACCTATCACTTATTGAACATTAGTGTAATAATTGGCGCATCCATGTAAATAAATACAAATCTAAACTTGTCACCTTCACCCTTCGTTGCAAATATATGTCCGCACATTCGCATGAATAATTCGCATAGTATATTGCCAATAAACAAATGACAAAATTATGGAGAAATAAATGAATGTAATGATTGAATGGAATGAAGACGGAGGAAGTACTGTTATTTTCCTTCACTGTAATCGATCAAGGAAAAGAAAATTCATTCAGAACTTCACTCATGATAATGAACCTAAATATTACTACAAATTATAACAGCCTAAAAAACGATGATTTTTTCGTTTTGTACAGAATTTAATAACCTTTCAAATAATAATTTCGGGAAAAAGCGGGAGAATCTACCTAATTTTCCTACCTGAAGGAGAAGATTATGTTTAAAATGATGCCTCAATCGTTGGATTTGATGAAGAATTAACGGAGATATAGCGCTGAGTGTCAATCATATATTTTAAATTTTTATTTTCACTTATCTATATATGTAATATACAGCTAGAGAAAGTATTATATGAAAATTTCACAGTAATGTGAAAATTTTCGAAACTGAGTTATCAACGGAAAATTTTGAGGTTCCCTGAGTCAAAATGACCGAGTCCCGCAAAATGGTGTGTGTGTGTGTGTGTGTGTGTGTGTGTGTGTGAGCGTGTGTAGGTGTGTAAACAGTCTAGTTCAAAAACGATAAGTCGTACGAAACTGATATTAGGTATTTAGGATAAGTATATGACTTAAATGCCCTAGCAACTTTTTCCTTAAAATCGGCAAACCGGAAGTGCCACTTTATATCAACGCTAAAACACATTTTTACAATTTTCTCAAAAACGGCTCCAATGATTTTGATTAAACTCGGTTTATCATTGTATAATTAAGTGGTCTTTAATATCAGTTAGGTCTTATCTTCATTCCAGCTCAGTCTTGGTCTAGTCAGAACTACCAGTAACTTGGTCAGAACAGTCTAGTAGTTACTTATTAGCTTATTACTACAAAGATATTACTGTAATTTTTAAAATAGGAGAAACTTAACTAAGCCCGAATGAAAAATTAGAGGAGTTACATGCAAAAGTATATTGGTTATTCCTATTCTTTACCTACATTAATTAAAATTGTCAAGTATTAGTAACTATTTTGCCTTAATTGTTATTTTAAAAATCGATTTTTTGTACCAGTCCTGGTCTTGGTCTTGCAACAGATAGGCGGCCTCGGTCTTGGTCTTGCAAAGTGCAATGCGAAGACCGATTTTAGGCAACACTTGCTTTGATGGCCTAGGGGTCTTACGCTTATGAACAGCAACAAACAACTTTACATGTTTATTCTATTTGTCCAAAACTTGACATTTCGTAGTCTCCAACTATGGAAAATAACAAAGAAAAATAAAATATGGAATTATACTCATAAATCAAAAATAATTAATCAGTTTTATTAAAACTCTTTGTAAATAAAACACTCAATTTTTACATACGACCTTTTGCATTAACAGTTGCGGTATATTGTATACGTTTTAAATTATACACATTCTTTGAGTTATTCTTCAAATCCAGTCTATCGGTAGCAACTTCGCTCAACCTCTATTGTCTTTTAATGTTTTGTCTTTCACTGGTATCAGTGACGCGGTTGAGAGGGAAGTGCTGGGATCTTCTGGAACTTCACTTTTCCCTCCATAGGTGGGGGGAATAATCCTGGATTGGAATTCTTACGGCTTATTGAAAGTAGTGTTTAAAAGATAGGAGGGGTTGGTTGCCCGGCAACCTGATAATCGAAATTTTGAGATAAAGAAATAATTAGGAATTCAAATCTCGGCGCACGATGGGAGTTTTAACTTGGCATAATCACCCCACTGTGTAGTCTAAAAGGCAAGGAAGGAAAAAAAAAGAACGGAAATTAATGTTTAGAAGTATGCATGTGATTAAGGTGTTGCTTTTTAAGTTTTTCCTCTTTTCTTTATGCTATTTTTTTTTTTTTATGTTCTTACTTCTAAGAATTATATTGTTTTTATGTAATTTATTTATTTATATTTTCTCTAAATGTTGTGTGTATTTGTTCTAGCTAGCTAGAAAATTATAATGATCACAATACATAATGAAGCTAGAATAATATAATAATACTTTATAATTTCATCTCCATTATAATTAGCTTTAATTAAGATAGAATGTAATATTTTTTAAATAATAGTTTTGAAGGTGATGATGAAGGTTATAATTAATTGAATTATTTTATAAATAATATTTTGATTTTGTATTGGTGGCTAGGACACAGACAGAACCCCGAGGAAGACGACCGATCAGCTAACTAACGGGCCCCATACTAACCGACCGCTAGGCGACCATCTTCCCAACTCGCGAGCCTTCATCTTCCCCGGTTAGTTTGATCCGTCTCAGGCAGATCTACAACTAACATTATTTGTTATGCTTAATTTTTCGATAAATAATTCTCTCCTAAGGCATTGCCTCTTATCACTGGATAGTCCAGGATTTAATTTTAGGAAAGGGGGGCTTCAGCCCGAAAGATTTTTTTTTTCTTATACATATAACGATAATTAATTAGAAAAAAAAGAAAGAAATTAACTACCTATATGAAATGGTGTTTAAGTATTTTTTGAAGTCCTATTAAATGTAATTACACGAACAAGAATACTTTAAGAGATAGTTTTTAATATTTTTTTCTGTAAAATAGTGTAACATTTTACCATTTTTGGGGGGGAGGGCTTCAGCCCGAATGCCGCACCTCGTAGATCCGCCTGTGCCTCTTATAATGGCTCCTACATACAAAGCGCGATATCACTATACAATTTTATATTCAAGAGTACGAAAAACGAATATCAAGTTTGTTTCTCCCCTATTTTTTTCTCCATATTGTAGCAATCTGCTAAATATAATATTTATTCAAAACCTATTTGGTATTTAGATTAAATATTTTTTTAGGTAGAAACCAAGTTAATATTCGTTTTTCGCATCTCGAAAAACCCTTAAATACGATTTTTTACAGCAACAAAAAAATTCTACATGAAAATTTTGCCTTGGCTAGATTCTTTGAAATATTCACAAAAATTGTGATAACTTTAGAAGGGCTTCACTAATCCATACAAAAATTATTAAGGATTTATAACTGTGGGTTGATGGATGACTGTAGTAAATAATGAAGAGTAGGATTGTTGGGTTGATCAGTCAAAAATAAAAATGGCAAAAATAAATAATAATATTTATTTTAACATTTATTATGATCGCCATTGACCTCTTCGATCAATAACGATCAGTCCTGATGAAGACTTGAACTTCGGGTCGAGACTTCGGCAAATGTTAAAATAAATATTATTATTTATTTTTTTCTGTTCACCCCAACTATCCTTTTCTTTATTAAGGATTTAGGGCTCTATATGCTACACAAAATGGTATAAAACCGATTTCGGTAAACAAATTACAACCACAGATATTAAATAAATAGGTTTTTATTAATTTCTAGTTTCAGAAGGAAAGAAACCTAAAGGTTACCCATGTGGATCGGAAGAACAGTAATTTATCTTTCCAACGGTTGTACTAATGTTGAATTCGGAGAAAATCCTGAGAAGTTATGAATACTTCAGTTATCGGTCGGATAAAAAAATCCTCTTAAAAAATCAAGTATTAAATTTACAATTTTATATTTCTATAAAAAAACGTATTTAAGAGGAAGGGCACTCTTAGCTTTTTCATAATAAAATTGACTTGGCCTACTTTACTGGAAGCGACTTTTTGTTATATTCCGTGGTAAAGACTCTTTTTTATTAAATTATTAACATCCGCCTGAAACTTCGTGAATAGCTTCATTTCATCGTAAACTACAACTATTGTATTTATGAAAAATCCTAGAATTGGGGGGTTTCAATCTGAAGATCGGCAAACTTTGTCCATTTAATTAGGTACTAAAAACTTGTAAATACCCATTTGCTTTTCAGTTAGATCGTAAGATGATTTGATCACAAAATCGAAAAAAAAAGGTGGCCTACAAAAATATTGGGCCGTTTGGCCAATATAACCTGGGCATTTTGGGGGTTTAGGTCAAACCAAACGGCTCAATATATTTGAAGGCCATTTTTTCTCCATTTTTTGCTCAAATTATCTTACGATTGAAGTGGAAAACGAATAGGTATTTACGAGTTTTTACTACCTAATTAAATAGTTGTAGGTTATTATGAGATAAAGCTATCTACAAAGTTTCAGGCGGATGTTAATAATTTGATAAAAAGGACTATTATTGTACCAGTGACTATTATTGAAATTTATGATAGACTTAATCCATTTAATATAATAGAAAATCTTTATTTTTCTTATTCTACACAAAAAAATAAATCGATTGATAAATAGTTACCTAAATAGTTGGGTAAAGTAAAAGCAAAAATAAATGACATAAATTTTGTTTGAAATCATATAAAATATTTTTTTTTCTCGACTCCTAGAATCCATTGGAACGAATGCCGGAATATGTGTCCAATATTTTTCGATGCACCCGAAAATAAAATAAAATGGGTTGAAATCGATGACCTACTTACTTACAAGTTTTATACGATATGCTTCACTTTCTTCCCTAAAAATAAATTATTGGAATTGTTATGACAACATAATCTCTTATTTATCTATTAGCATAAAAAACTTTGTCTGGTGTAAATGGAACTTTGATAATTTTAGATGAAGTTAAATTTCCAAACAACAATGAAATTCCAAAGAACAAACAGCTGAGACTTACTGATGGAACATTAAGATCTGGCCACATTTCGGAACGTAGCCTCCCTTGTAAGCAAATTATTGGATGTTATGCTGCTTATGAACAAAATAATCACTGGATTTTATGTTGCTTGAGCATGTTAGCAAGATAAACTTGCTAGGTTTTGGCCCCTGGGATCTAGTGGTGTCGTCAATGGGGCTCTTTGTCTAAAAACTTTGAGAGAGTCATAGTTTAGCCCAGCTGTGCACGTCCACATAGATCTGTTTATTTTTTTTTAATGAGTTGAAAATTGAGAAAGCTTGTCACAATTAACATGTTAAGGCAGTCGGAAGTTCTCCTCATACCGTAAAATATCTTTAAGAGTATTAATAGTTCGTTTACATTGACTTTCGGGTTATTTCAGACAATAAACTGAGATTCAGGAAAAGATCTTAGCTATCAAAAAATGCTACTTTGGCCTTCAAAAACATTTCAAAAGTAAAACTGTTTCCCAAGATAGGAGATAAATACTGGAAAAATGCGGAATAGAACTTTCCTCAAAATGTTTAGTAGTGTACACTTAAGGATCCAGGATTTAATTTTGGGGGGGGCTTCAGCCCGAAAGATTTTTTTTTCTATTTTTTTTTTATATTTTTAAGATTTTTTATTTTATTTGCATATGTATATGTTTATAATTTATTATTCCATAGATGTAGTATTTTTTCCTTGTATCCATCCATATCTTCAAATTTTAGATACTGCAATTTTGTAGGTTTTTCTCATTATTCAAACAGGTAAGCAATTCCAAAATACCTAACCTTACCCTAATTTTCCAGCTCTAAGTGAAATTCCTAGCTGAACACACCCGTAAGTTTCTATTTTTATTCTTCTAATTTTATTTATTTGTTTTTCTTTCTCCACATTCCTTTTTGTCTATTATTTCATATTATATCCTTTTCCCTTTTCTTTCAATCTCTCCTGTAGATCTGTAGAAGTATATACACATTTGCATATATTATAATACAACAGTTATTACCATCTATTTACTTCAGTTTAGGATCTTGTTACTTAGCTTACTCTGTTTATGTTTTAATGTACTTACTGTTTATAATTTTAATAAGCTTATTCACATTTTTTACATATTTTTTTCTAAATATTATGTAACTAACACAATTCTCTATATATTTTTGTATCTTGTCCGTTCTAGCCCTGAAGAAGACCTGCAAAGTCGGCTCGAAACGTTGGCTAAAATAGTTTTGCCACTATTTAGCCTATTTATGACCGCCACCCCGGACCATCTCCTTCCTGTATAATGTAACGGTCAACTATTAAATATTCAATTTTTTTTATATATATATTATGATAATCACTTTGGAAGAAAAATAAGAAACTAACTACCTTTATGAAATGGTGTTTAATTGATTCTTGAGGTCCAATTAAAAGTAATCAGACGAACCAAAATACTTTTTTAAAATATTTTTTTTTCAAAACATGATTATATTTTACCATTTTGGAAGGAGGGGGCCTTCAGCCCGAAAGCCTTCCCCATCCTCCTTCCTGTAGATCCGCCGTTGACAGTGTATTAAACATCCATAGATATTTCCATTCTTAACTTTCGTTTGAATCTCCCAGTTATCTACCTCTTCTAATCTTTTTTAAGGAAATTTATTTCGCACTCAACTCGTTCTTGAATAATTGATATTGCTTAGTTCAAGGAAACCAACTGGTCACGGCGATATGTAAATAATTTCCTGCATAGCAATCGAGAATTAGCCGATTTTAGAGGCACTTCCGGTTACCAAGGATAAAAATAAAGATATATACTGTATATTTATTTGGCTATGGTTAAAACTTAATTTTTTTATTTTTAAAACTACGAAAGTGAATAGGTAATGTGTAATCGTTTTTTTTCATAATGTACTTTTTTTTTTTAGATATCCAAACTTATTGAATAAAGCATTATTTAAAAGCAATTTTATTATTTAACCTGTATAGTTATTATTTAAGCAATCTCAGAGACATTACCATTTCTGACGTCAGACATGTCTCTTTTTAAATATGTCATTAATCATTTAACCATTACCTTTCACCATCAGGTAATAACTGGTTAGTATAAAATCTTTGCAAGTAATTAAATAAAATTAATTATTTTTAATAAAATAAATCATTTACTGACTTGCAAATACACCGAAAGCCCCTCTGGGTTTAATATATAAAATAAAATAATATAAATTATAGAGAGATTGTCATTGGTAAATATACTGATCTTCATTGTTTTATTACAAATACAAAAACTACCCTCTAAAAAATTTAAGATTCAATAGGTTCCAGATCATGTGGGTTGTATAGGAACGAATGAGTTGATATAATAGCAAAATGGAGTTCAGGGAGGGCGTCTTGCCTAAAAATTGTAGATGGGAGGAAAGACACTTTATTAGTTGATGGCAAGATAGGTATGCCTGGGAGTCAAGTTCGAAAGGTAAAGATCATTTCACTATCAAACCTAACGTCTCTCTACGCCCCAGGTTCTCTTGTGTTAAGTTAACACTTGTGTTAAGTTAAGCAGGAAAGAAATACCCTTACTTAGAAGATTAAGAATTAACCATGGTCGAACAAATTGCGGCTTGACATTAATCAAAGTTGAAAAAAATGATAAATGTTCGACATGTAACTCCATCGAGGACCCATTGCACATTATTTTAAAATACAAATAACATAAATACCGGAAGAAATATTCCCTTATCCAGAACAGTTGTGCTTTTTTCCAAGGTCAGGCTGATCTAGATAGGGATACCATTAAGTCATTGAGCACATTTATTGAAGAATCCAAAATAGATTTTTAAAAATAAACAATTAACTAATAATAATGTACATCTATATCTCCATTATATTTTAATGTAACAATAGGAGCAGTATAGGACTTCTGTGGGAGTCTTGGGGAAAGAAAAAAAAAATAAAAAAAAACTGTCCTCCCTCACTCTAAATCTGCAGCTTCATTGGTCTAGCCAAAGATGAGCAAAATCATAATCAACGATTAAGATTACAGTAATCATGATAACGAGTGCAGTGATTTTGATTAAGTGCTTACATTATTACCATCGTAATCAGATTTCCTATTACGATTGTAATCAGGTAATCGTGTAACATATTTGCTATATTTATAGTCCTATTCATTAGCGGATCCAGGATTTAATTTTTTGGGGGGCTTCAGCCTGAATGATTTTTTTTTCATATACATTATTTTCAGTCGTAATCTTATAATCATTGATTCCGATTTTTCCTATCCGTGGTTCTAGCCAGTAAACGTTAGGGATTGATAGCTACATAACCATTTGCTGATGAAGCAGCTGTTTTGTATAAGATTTTGAGAGGGCCAAGTTTTAAAGGTCTACCGAGTGCATAAAGGCACGCCAAGGTTAATAAAACCATTATCAACATCAAGGTTAGAGAACATTGCCTCTTCCAAATAATGCGATGGCCTTTGCTTTAACTATATATATGTTTAAGTATTAATAACAATAGCATATTTATTGCTAGTATTTACTATCTTGAAATGATCACTGAAACGTGAAATATTCATAAGGTGAATTCGAGTTTTTTTTAATTGTGTCTTAATAATTTATTTTAAAACTTACTTTTTATAGAACAAGTGAATTTCTATTTATTTTTTTAATTCGACACAATAATTTAACGTGTCATTCACGACTTGTCGTACTTCAGTATGCAATGAAGGTAGCGGGACTTAAGGCTTGAACGTGTGCTGCAAGAAGGCCGGAACTTAGCTTTCGCATTACGTAAGTCAGGCGACATGTATACTGATCAGTGCACGTCTCGCAAAATTAAAATTCAGACAGCACTGGCGTTTAGTCGAGGAACAAATGGAATAAAGTCAATCAATGGAAGAAATATAGAAACCAAATTCATTTCTATTGATAAATTTTTTTTATAATCCTAATAAAAATTTGATTGAAAGCAATAAACAATAGTGGCAAAATCGCAGTGATAATATAAATATAGTTCTGCACTACAGGGTTCACCCATGGGAAAGGAAGGTTGCCATGGTGATACCATTGTATTCGAGGGACTGAGTGAAAAAAAAAAATACAATGAAAAAAAAATACAGTTAAAATTGTATAGATAGTTAAAATTTGAAATATCCATTCTTACCCTTAAACGGATCCTAAATGCTATTGGGTTTCACTCCCATTTACTTCAACTTTGGTTATAGCTGCCTTGAATACGGTGGACTGTCTGTGAGTCTATGAAGAGCGCTAATTTATCATACATAAAGGGTATCCCGTAAAAAGAGGGATATATTTAGGATATATATATTTAGTGTGATGATAGCAGACTTCGAGAGCTAGTTTAATGTTTTTTTAAGTAAGTCACGTTTTTGATAAATAGGAAACGATAACCAGAAAAATATTTAATGTAAGAAATTGCTTCACAGTAAACTAGACAAAATTTGTTTCAAACAAAAGCAAAGTTTGTCATTTTTAACACCATTTAAATCACTCTTAAAATATTTTTAAAAAAAGAGAGAGAAATATGCAATCTATTACAAACTACAATAAAATTGTACGGCTGTATTGAGTTGGCTAAATCGCCCAGCATACTGTTAAGTCTTAATCGATTACATGTAATAATGACCTATGAATAAGTCACAACCAAAGTTGTAAATCGAAATATACAGGGTGTCGCGAAAGTATAGGGAAATATTCATAGGAGTAATAGGATACCTCAAGAGATAAAAAAAAGTTTATATAAACATTGAAATTTGAGTTTTGTGTTTTTTAAGTAAATCACTTTTTTTGTTTAATATGTAGCGGCAACGAAAACAATTTTTAACGTAAGTAATTAATAATTGCTCCACAGTAAAATAGTAAAAATTTATTTCGAATGAAAGTAGAGTTTGACACTGCTAAACTCATTAAAAGAGGACATTTGAGCGTATAAACCAAGTTATGTTTTTAAAAAACTCTTGAATTATTCTCAACTTTTTTTATCACCCTCAAACTTTTTTAAAGGTAACCCACTTTATTATTTAATAAGTTTTAAGTCAAAATACTTAAGTTGAATTTTATAACGAAAAAAGTGGAGATTCATAGCAAATTGTGAGCTAGGAAAAAAAAAAAATTTATCCGAGTTTTCATGCTAAAATTATTACACTAAATTATTGTAAAGCTTAATTTTTCTTTTTTACTTAATCTGATATGTATTACCATGACATAACATAAGTGCATAAATACACATTTTATTTACAAAAAAAGAAAATCTGATGTGTCCAGTCACACGACTTTCCTACCTATTTCAGAAAAGTTTTTATATCTTTACATAAGTCCATCAAGAAACAAAAAAAAATATTGAATTTTATTTTCCTGAAAATTGATTATAGAAGAAATTTTAGTACGATGTATTTGATAAACTAAAGCAATGTAAACTGGCTTAAGGTAGATCAGTGTAAAAATTTCAACACCCTCTAATATTGCTGATCAAAAACTTTTTGCCATAGCATAATTTTGTCAAACAATAATTTCTGTTAAATGTAGAGGAAATAGTGAAGCTTGTGTGATGCGGGCATCAGATTTTCTTACTTTCACTTATTTTTTCTCTCATTCACCCCCAGGATATGAGCCCGTAATCTAACATTGGAAATTGAATAGTTGTAACTTCGTTAATCGTTGTCCGAAATGAACATTATTATATAGTTTTGTATGAAATTTCCTACCTTACAAAAAAAAAAAAAACAGGCTAAACGGTGTTACAGTCTATAACTGTTTTTCAGTTATAAATATTATTCTTGTAAATAAATTTATCGTCTAGGATACGGTTATGGATTATGAAACCATTGCACGTTCAATCTTAAATTGTATCATCTTCAAGAAAGTTGATGCTCTGAAACGCCTCGCTAAACGTTTGGCATTCTTCACCATTTGTGGTTTTCGAAGCTGCTAATTAAGTAGACCTTAATACCCTATAAGGAGGGTTGCAACTTGAATTTTTGTGAAGAGGAAACTTAATAAGCCTTCCCTCTCTTTCACCATCTCTCCAATAAAACCAGTTTTATAACAGTAGTTTAAGTAATAGGTATCTTACGAAAAAAATCTCACTATTTTATAAAAATTACATAATTTATTGATTGAATTAAAGAGAAAATGACCAAAAAGCAAAAATAAATATGTTTTACTTAAATTGAATCCCCTTTGCCCTCCCATTCTAGTTCCAGCCTTGATATGAAGGGTTAATGAGAATTATAAGCTTTCGGCATTGCTTCGATTAACTGTATACATACCCACGTTTCTACACACTTGGAAAGCGATTATCACTTTGCTCAAACCCACATGAGACATAAATTAAAAATATGCGAACGGAACGGAATTAATTAAGTATAATTAAATAATAATTTTCCTATCGAAAGTTATTTGAGCAAATCGGTCAATAGCATTGTAGTAACTAAGTATTGGACTATTGAATATTGAACTAGTAGTATTGACTAAGTATTGAAGCATAATTGGTATAATTGAAAGAATTATATTGAAGAAAACTTCTCTCACACCTGTGAAATTCATTGACTTAACAACAGTATCCCAGTTATTTTTTTCCTTTCTCCAAAGAAGTAGTTACCTATTTTCATTGTTCTGCATATGAATAATAGAGAATTTCATATTACTCTAATTTCTTTGGCTATGACGTTAAACAATAGAATTAAACAGTGAAAAATATCGTAATATTTTATTGTTACAATTGGCTTCATTCGATTATAAATCGGATCTACGGGGGGAGAGAGCTATAAAAAAAACAAAAAAAAAAAACGGTAAAATATTGCTATGTCTTTAGAAAAAAAAATTAAAACATCATCTCTAAAAGTACTATTGTCCGTATAATTACATTTAATGGGACTTCAAGAATCACTTAACAGCATTTCTTATAGGTAGTAAGTTTCTTTCTTTTTCTTCCAAAGTAATTATCATTATATTTAAAAAAAAATCTTTCGTGCTGAAATCTCCTTCCCCCAAAATAAAATCCTGGATCCGCTAGTGCTATAAGTCAAACAATTAATAATGATTTCCATAAAAATATCAATTAATTATTTATCAATTGTTTATTTCCAATTATATTATTATGGGCATAAGAATGGGAGATTTCTATACAGTACTTTATATTTTATTCACTCTATAATGAAAACTTTTTTATTTGTGTGATTTTAATCTTTATTTTGTTCCACAAGACATTCAAACGTTTCTTGTTTCAAATTGGTCCTTCTTTTCCTTCAATTATAAAATATCTAAGAATAGTTTTGTAATAAAAAATGTAACTAAATTTCGTATAAAATCTTTTAAAAAAAAAACAAAAGTAATTTTAAAATAGTTAAATGGAAAAATATATGCCGTTTTGCCCAAAAAAAAGTTAAAAATAAAGGGAAGAGAGATGGGGAGGGGACAGATGATCAATATATTGCTAAAATTCAATATCGATTCAGTAATACTGACCGAGTAAGGGACCTATAACGTAAATTTCCGTTGAAAACATATTCGAAATTTTTCACGATCACAATACTTTCTATTACTACATACTTCTTATATAGGTAGGTATGTGAAAGTAAAACTAATTTGAAAGAAAAAGCAATACAATACGCGTAGTAAAAGAAATATCTTTTGAGAAGATAACTTTAAACGCCATATCAAAGTATTAAGTTAGCGGGAACATCCTCCAGAATGCAGGACACCACTTAAAAACTGTTATACTCAATTGCCGTTTGGGATAGTCGACCAACCCAAATATTTTTTTTTTTCAATTTGGAAACGAAATTTGTTAATAAGTCTTTTAGATTGTCGTAAATTGTGGCTCAGATTGCTACAAGTCCAATAATTAAAGCTGATACTCGATTGGAATAAATTTTTCACAACCACTAATTTGTATATATTATCACTAATAATAATGTATTAGTAAATAATTAGAACAATTATACTACGAAACAAGTGTATATTTAATAATACTTACTACATGTGGGGTAAAACTGAATATAGCGTTACTAAAAATAAACGTACCTAGAAAAAATTATTATTTATGATCTCCGTGATTTGACAAACCATGGCTGACAACGAATTAATTAAAAAAATCAGACATCATCAGAATGCGCTAAAATTTCTGTTTCTTAATTATATATTTAAATTAATTTCCTAATATTACTTTCACTAATCTATACATGAAATATATAGTAAAGGAAATTTTTACAACCGTGAAAATTTTAGAATTTCAGTTATCAACGGAAAAACACGTTTCGACGTCCCCTGAGTCCGAATAACCTTGTCTCACAAAATGGTCTGTGTGTATATGTATGTATGTTAACAGTCTAGCTCATAAAAGAAAAGTCGTACGAAAGTGAAATTGCATATTTAAAGTTCTTCTATACCTGAGACGTTACAGCAAATTTTTTGTCAAAATCGGCTTACCGAAAGTGGCATTTTGGTGGCATTTGGCACTTTATATAATCGATTTAAGGAATTTTTAGAATTTTCTCGAAAATGGCGCTAATGATTTTGATTTTGATTAATCAGTGTAAAATTATAAGAGGGCTTAAATGGCTATTTTTCAATATTAACATCCTCTTAAGTACCTTTAATTTTTTTAATTTCAAATAATTAACCATTTTATATTTATCTCTAATATAAAAAATAGTTTTTGTTTATTTATTTATTTTTAACGTATCCTGCTATTTGCACCTGTGCTGCAGAGTACCTAGCTAATTTGATATATTACTGCCTAGTTGTGAGTTTTCTTGGTTAGATTTGTATTTTGTATTTATTGCAGGAGGTCCCTCGGCCATTTTCTTTTTAATCTGCGTCGATCACGTAACAGGGAGCAGGAAATAGAAAGGACTAATGGATTGAAGTGATTTAGAATTGAAGAGTGAAATGAAGTGTATTTGCCCTGGATGTAGGATTTTAAGTCGTTATGTATAGTATTATTTGAAATGTACCAAGGTGCGTTGACAATTTTTCGTAGAATTTTCGATTGTGCTATTTGTATTTTGTTTATGTGTGTTTGTTTTGCCGAACCCCAAAGTTCTGCTTCGTATGCCCAAATTAGTATGGTGTTATAGATTATTTGTTGCGCTAGCTTGTTTCGTAAGTTAAGTGTGGATCTATAATCTAGAAGATGTGAGAGTTAGTTATATCGTCTAGTCAGTTCTTGTCTTTTTAATTTAGTATGTATGTTTCAGGTAAGTCTTTTGTCTGTTAAATATAAAATATGGAATAATTTCATCAGTAACTTAAGGAGAAATACGAGATAATAACGAAGAATAGTTGTAATGGAGAAACCAAAGGAATACTAGTTCGTCCGAAAGATTAGAACAGTCTTCCATACGTAATATGAGCTTAATATATAATACGGAATCTGAATATATATATATATATATATATATGCAGTTTTCATAAAAGCCATCGTTTTTATTATTTAATATTTAATTGTGTAGATTACAGCAATATGAAAATCAAAATGTGTAAACTTAAACAAATAAAAGTACATACTATGAAATATAAATAATAGTAGCGCTTATAATTTTAACTTTTACTGACCCTTTGTCTGAAAATAATTATTTCTGCTAAGAAGAGGGTGGTAAGTGAAAGTTGTGTGATGCACACATCACACCAGATCTTTTTTTCTGTAGTAAAAACTAATATACAATTAATTATAGTTGTTGAAAAAATGTTATTTTTTATAAATGTTAATATACATATAACGTATCGAAGAAGCTCATATATTTTGCAACCTAATCATTCTCTGGTTAACGATAACTCAACGCTGCTCTCAGCTGTAGTTTTTTATAAATGGCTTAGATAAGAGATTAAATTTCACGTAATATACTTGACTCATTAACAGGAATGTATGAATCGTAAAACGAACGGACGAAAGGAAACATAAAACTATTTTATAGGACTTTTACATGTTTTCTTATCAGCAATAAATCATAAAATCCGCAGTAAAAATAAATTCATTTCGAAATTTTAAATCCTATATTCACAAGATGGTTTGATATTACTAATTCTACTGAAAAAGATTATGGTTGATAATGTTTCTTTAATAGATTAATTGTAACTGCTAGTAAATTGTTGAAGTTGAAGATATAAATTGTCCTCTGCATGATTATTAGTGCTTATTTAATCGTCATTTATTATTTAACGTAACAAATAAGCTCAAGATTGTGGCTAATTTATTTTTTTTCAAATAGCAATCAATCTTAATTTGTCAGCGTTTTTAAAATGCGTTCTTTCTTGTAAGTACTTCAAGTATTACCGGTACAATGTACATATTGCTAATCCAAAATGGCGGCTAGCTTCAAGATGACTTTGAGTCAATTCAGTTTAAATTTAAGTCGAATCCGATTGTATCTAAATGTATACGCAGACAAAAAGTATCCAATAATTGGAAGCAGAAAGTTTATGTTTGACTAGGTAATTAGAATTTATTTAGTATAGTATTTATCCCCAACACGTTCACTCCATTTATACATGAATGACAGTACATAGTTTCCTAAAAGTATATCCTAAAGGGACAAAAATAAGAAAATTACCAATGGAAAATATGTCTTTCATTTACAAAGCCTAGAACCACTATAACTCGTCCTCATAAATTATTTATAAAAAAATAAATAAAAGTATATCATTTTCAAGACAACTTTGTCCAAGTCAAATTCAAATATTTCAGAGACAAATTAATCCTTTTCCAAACCAAATTAAATCTTTTCTTTTTTCAAATTCAACTTTCAGTTTATTTCAACTTTTAAATTCCAATAAATCCCATCAAATAACCTTCACTCTTCGTCGTAAACCTATGACTTCCTGTCCTACAGTATCCTTCAACAATAGCCCTCTTATCCCTGTCGAACAAATCCGATACTTAGGACTCCACCATGACAAACGACTCACTTGGAACCCCCATACCAGACTGAAACGACTAGAAACCGCCCGACGTTTTCGACTACTGCAGCACTTACTAGACAAACGATCTGAGCTTTCAATCAATTATAAACGACTCATATATATGACAATAATAAGACCTATTTGGATTTACGGAATTGAGCTTTGGGGCTCCACTAAACCATCGAATTCCTCTCGTATCCAATCCTTACAGTCCAAAATCCTTCGTAAAATCCTCAACGCTCCTTACTTTGTCACAAATAAAATCATCCATAAAGACCTTGATGTTCCATGTTTCCGATTTGGCCCAATCCAGATACCTTTCCTTCCATAACAAACTGCAGAACCATCCGAATCCTCTCGTTTCAAACCTTGCTTCCTCCTCGATCCCTGATAACCCTCCGAGGCGTCTGAAAAGAAGATGGCCTCGGGATCAGAACTTTAATTTGAGTTCTAGCAATAGGTAGTTTCTCTTCATGCTGTACATGTTATGTTACCAATTTCACACTTACTTATTGTATTTTCTATGTAATACAGTTGTAAATTCCATTAAAATAATTTTAAAAAAAAATTTTAACTTTCCGAAATCCCGCGATATTATCTTTTATATTGAAAAAATCCGTTAAAATATACCGAAAGTAGAATTTTCGGTTATATCTTTTCCGGATTATTATAGGCACCTATCCGGAAATATAGGTGTATCCGGTTTTTTGTATCCATAAACGTTATCTATTTGTATTATATTTATTTCCTTTCATATTTACTTAAACTATTATTTAAAATTGATATATTAGGATGAAACCTTTACGAAGCGTATATAAATAGACAAAATTACTTCTAATTACTAAGCGGAACAGAAAGATAGGGGTACGAAGAGAAAATATGGGCGTGTATAGTTATCAGTCCCGGATCTGACACAACACAAAGCAGCCCGTTGGCGTGCCGGCGTTGAGTTTCAACATTCCTGTTGACTAATAGAGATATCTGTAATAAAAATTATTCAGGAATCAATAATACAGATGTAAGAGACTCATTTCAATATCAATAATAAAACCATCTCAGGTAATCATTGAATAAAATAATATTTGTTGACTAATATAGATATCAATAATAAAACTTATTTTGATATCAATAATTTAACTGGCAACCTGACTCATTTCTATATCAATAATAATCATTAATTGAAATTGTTGACCCACATTGATATTAGTAATAAATTATTTTTTATTTTTTATAAATGATTTATTATTTCATATTTTTATAACTAGAAAAATTAAAATTGATCCGGAATGTGCCCTTGTACAGTAAATTATTTTTTCAATGTATATATATATATATATATATATATATATATATATGTATATATATTAAAAATAAAAATTATATGTGTTAAATTTATTGGTAAAAGAAACAGAAAAAAACCAACACTCAAATATAGCCAACACTTCTAATAAAATATAGACTAATTTTAGAGCAGAATATGTTTAGTTTGCTTATGTTTATATTTATTTTTGTATAATTTCCTATATATAAACTTCAATAATCTCATTTTCCTTCGATACTCATCACTCGAATTTTATTATAAATTTATTTTTCTTTAAAAGGAAAAAAAATACCTTAATACTATAAATACTTAATTCATAAATATTCAATCATGATGTTGCGAACAACGTAGAACCATTTGTAATAGTCTTAAAAAATAAAATTTCATAAAATTTTAACATCGCAAAGTTAAAAGTTATAGGTCAATATTAGCTGTATATTTCGGTTCGAAGGTTAATTTTAATATATTTTTAGAAAAATGATACCGTAAATTAGGATTGGATTAATCCAAATCTTTTCCAGCAATCACGGAGAACGATTTCCCCCATGAAGTGATTAAAGAGCATATAAGCATAAAACACTTTTCTGTGTACGGACGGGGATGAAAAGAGGAAGCGGTAGTTGCTCTACATCAAAACAGAATAGATAGATAACTTCAGATCAAACATAAATTACTTCCTTATGAACATGAATTAGAATGTTCTCCGAAACAGAAGATAGTCTAAGAGCTCGTACAAAAATATGGTTTATGCTAAAAAAATATAAATCTTTCCCCACATTTTTCGCAAGAAATTATCCATTTCGATCCCCAAGTTACTGGTCTAATATTCTCTAAATAAGGCGTCATTTTTTTTTCAGCATGATAGTATGATCCAACTGACAGACTCTCATTTTTTCAGAATAAATATTATGACTATTCAAAAAACTGCTTTCAAAACTTTCATAACATAATGTCAATTTTTTTGTACGGTCTCTCGAAGTAAGATACTGGACTTGCGTGTAGGATACTTGGTTACGTTGCGGGAGAAACAGTTGTACTAAGGAGATATTTATGTCATGAGGGGACGTTATTATAGTGTCATATAGATAAGAGATTTATTATATAATTTTTAACGGAGAAACGATTTGGATTTTTCCATGGTAGATAATGATATACAAATAATTTAGATACTGATATACGGTAGATAATAATTGTGGTGGCACGGAAACTGCCGATCATGTCATCACTAACTCACTTCTCCTCCTACTAGGTTGGCGCACCTTTCAGCTTCAGTTCCGACCTGGCTCTGCTGCTCGAAGTCACACTACCACGATCAGGTCTTCAACATAAGCCGTGGCGGGGACTCCTGCTTTAACACTACCAGTAACCCATCAAACAGCAATTTCCACAGGGCTGGACCAAGAACTGAGGAGCCCTCTGGACCAGGGATGCCCATCCACCCCAAGGTCTATCCCCCACCATCTACCCCCTCCTCCTCTTCCAAGATATTTTATTGCTCACCTTTTCTTAAAAACAAAGCATAGGAAAGTAAAAATTGGAAAAATAGTAGATCATATACAATTACACTGCAATCTGTTCCAGTTTTTCCCATGTCCCTTATTCTGAAACATTTCATTCCGAAAATGTATAAACCTGTTGAAATGTGCCCCTCAAAAAATAAAAAACCCATAATAATATGTCCGCCTCAAAACTTTTTATGGAGTAAATAGAGTCCCCTTCTGGGCACCCCTGTTGTGGACAACCTCTTTATATCATATCTTCTACTTTAAAGAAATTGCCTTGAATCTTCAATGTTTAGTCCTGGTGGTAGCTTCTTAAAAGGTAGTATAAGTTACTGGGACCCTCATAGCTTTCCAGCTGTTAGAATATGCTAGGCCACCAGACGCTATCGAAGGCTGAGGATATGTCAAACAGGAGAAGCATGACAGCCTTATCTTCAATGTCACAGAGTATTATCTAGACCCGGAATATTTAGTAGACTGCCGTGGATGGCTCGGTATTGATAAGACCGGCCGTAGACTCCTCATCAGCTAAGTTTCCAACAGCTCTTAGATGAGTCCCCAACAATAAATTCGTCCCAAGACTTTCCCTTTCGTAATCGAATCTCATTTCGGTATGCCCTGAGTTTAGACTTGTACTCATCACGAAGTCCAATGCTCCTCCCTTTGCATATACACCTCTGGTACGACCGCCGAGCCTTGTATATATAGTTCCTTCTTCATTGTGGTTAAGGGCGGCTTCCACTATGGGACAGGTCGAGTCCTCACCTTCCGTTGCTGGAGGAATTCCTCAGCAGTATCTCGCAGGACAACAATGATCCTGGTCACTCTGTAATCCAGATCATCTGCTTGATCCGCCTCTGCCGCATCCCAGTCTTAATCGATCAATTTTTAGAATATTGCAACTGTTAATTATAAGGATACTTAAATTGTCTTTTAGATGTCTCTTATAGAATATAACTAGAGTAGCACGGTAGAACCACCTTTCATGTTATTCTTTTAAAATTATATTTTGAGAACATGAATTAGATCTTTAGTTAAAAATATGGCCAAACCCCAGTGATAACTACGTTAATTAAAAAAAGTGTAATATTGTATTTAATTGCCTCATATTTTTTTAATGAAATTTTCAATGAGATTTTTATTTAGTCACTTTAAGGAAATCGAGAAAAAATAAAAATAATGAAATACAGAGTTGTATTGTAATGTGATTATTGTAAACATACCGCAATTCCAAGGGCAGTATTGAAACCAAGTGATTGTTGGTTTATTATGAGTCCAGACTGGGTCAATATGTAAGTAATGCCTGGCTCCGTGCATCGTCTCATCTTCACATCTCAGTTTAAATCTCATCATATGTTTTATTTAGTATTTAATAATTATCGCTGGATATATTTTTTATAATATAGCTAGACCGTCTCAATATTAATTAGTATATTGTTTCTACCTCCTCATTATGTTATTATTATTAGTATATAAAAAATTAACGTTAATCAATATCAATATTTTATATTAACCAAATACTCCTGATAGCAATTACTTAAGACAGTAGATTTATTCCAATAGAGTATGGCATAACTAATTATAACAAAAAATGTTTGTTATTTATGACATTATTATATGATACAATCAGAGACGCTAGATACTATAAAAATATATTATTTAAAATAATATAACTATTTTATTTTAAAAATACATTAATTATCTGTTTAACGTCTTCATAATAATTGTTAGGAAAAGAACATTTTTTTTGGTTTATGACCGCTTATTTTATAACTCTGGTTTGATTTAAAGTTTCCAGTCGAATCCAACAAAAGTGTTATTCGAGAAGAAAATAGGCCGTTTGGAGAATGAGAACTTACCCGATTATACCGTCAAGAAATTAACGGATGCACGAGAAAAGGCTTGCTATGGGGACACAACAACGGGAAAAGGGAGAGATGTTTTCTAGTTAAATTTTTCTATAAGTAAATATTGAACGCTTTGACTAGAGAGTAAAAAAAATTATACCACTCTGTAAGACTACTTCAACTCTCAGTTGGCGCAACCTGATATTAACATCGTCATACCGATATATCTGTGCCTCAAAGGTCAAGAACAGCCACCATGTACAATTTTTTATTAAATAATTTAGTAACTAATTGTAAGTAACACATTTTAATAGTTCAAAGATATGGAAAACTGACTCCCTAAACAAATACAAAAATGCGACATGGTATCGTTTACCTCTGGAGTACAGGCTTAGTAACTCAGAAACAAATTTGAATACCTCAATGTTGTGATAAACTGACTCCTTCAACAAATAAACAAATATAACATGGTGTCTTTTACCGCCGAGGTACAGATTTAGTAACTAAGAAACAAATTTCAATAGCTCAAAGTTATGATGAACTGACTCCCTGGAGATATACAAAAATGTAACATGGTGTCTTTTACCTTCGAAGTACAGATTTAGTAACTAAGAAACAAATGTAAATAGCTGAAAATTATAGATCATTGGCTCCTCTGAACAAATACTAAAATGGCCATGGATTTCTTTACCTCCAGAGTACAGATACACTAGCGGATCCCGGATTTAATTTTGGGGAGGCTTCAATCCGAAAGCTTTTCTTTTTCATAAAAATAACGATAATTACTTTGGAAAAAAAGAAGGAAACTAACCACCTATATGAAATGGTGTTTAAGTGATTTCTAAAGTCCTTTTAAATGTAATTACACAAACGATGATAATTTAAGACATAATTTTTTTTTTGGGCATAAACATGGTTATATTTTACAATTTTTGGGGGAGGTTCAGCCTCAAAACCTCCTCTCTCTCTCCCCCCGTAGATCCGCCCGTGTACAGATATATACAAATTGTATGACATTCTCAGAAACTACCTCCAGAACCGAACATTGGAGATACAAGGTAGCTTCTTTGAAGAAAAAAAAACGGAAAAAGGTTGACCGCAGATCCGTGGTCCAGACCTAAAGAAATCCCTCTTCGAAGAGATGCGGCAAACACACATATTGTCTAATAGGCAGAATGAGGTTTTAAACAAATGACATAATAAAAACTTGTCATGCTAAATGATTAATTGATTAGTAAAGAATGAGGTTGAGAACTAACAAACCAGTATCACAAAGCATAGACTACTCGAAAATGTAAGACCGTGAATTCGGTGTCAGCCTCAGAGCTTGCTGGTGTAGACCCAACGGTGGTAAATGTGTCGACCGCCCTTTGACTAAATGTATCGACCGCCCTTTGACTAAATGTATCGACCGCTCTTTGACTAAATGTATCGACCGCCCTTTGACTAAATGTATCGACCGCCCTTTGACTAAATGTATCGCCCGCCCTTTGACTAAATGTATCGACCGCCCTTTGACTAAATGTATCGACCGCCCTTTGACTGAAATTCATTTATGGCTAGCCCAGAGCAGTGGCAGCAGTTCCCTCGGGTACAGTCTGCTCCGGATATAGATCCACTTTTTGCTTACATTTTCTATACAAAGTGGCAACAATATGGACGAACAATCTTATGCCCTTGTGAATTCGATCCCGATAAGTATTCTGTTGGCCCTAAGTTAAGATTTTGTCACAGCTTTCGTCACTCCGGCTGTCTATCTATTGTAACAAAAACAGCTAAACTTGTAAATCATACATAAAATCACTCACTCTACACCTGTAGTTGTCGCCATTTTTTAAATTAATTTTGTTGAAATTTCTATGTAATCAGTAGTAATCAGTAGTAATCAGTGAATTTGATTGAAACTTTCAATTCTCATCTTTTTGGAAAGTATTCGTATCTTAACATGTAATACCAGCTGGAGATGTGGGAGCTCCTTGATGATCAATGCAATGGAATAATCCGTAGGTCCCTTTGATCCTAACAATGCCAGTCAAGACAGCTCACCATATAAATATCAACCATAATCAAACGAGGGGAAAATAAGGGAGACGAGGAACTGATGGATTTCTAGAGGATTATAATCGCGAA
Source organism: Nezara viridula (assembly GCA_928085145.1). Taxonomy (NCBI): domain Eukaryota; kingdom Metazoa; phylum Arthropoda; class Insecta; order Hemiptera; family Pentatomidae; genus Nezara; species Nezara viridula. The sequence goes on from OV725082.1 coordinate 106,096,525, forward strand.
ATCTTAGGAGCTTTTGGAGTTATTGGATAATATAATTAATGCGGAATATCTCTTATGGTTTATTCATAAAACTAATTAACAAAGAAGAAAAAACTGGATATTGAGCGTGATTATAGTGAAATCACTTCCTTGCACAACTATTGATTAAGATTATAATATATCCTTAAAACATACTGAAACCAAGATCATCCATTAGTTGTAGTTGTATAGGTGTTTAAGTGGAAGTTTTAGATATATGGGCCATGTCATTACAGCCACACCACGACATCTTTGATCTCACATTTTAGTAAAACTTGGCACTTCTTAACACTAGCGGATCCAGGATTTAATTTTTGGGGAGCTTCAGTCCGATGGGTTTTTTTTTTTCGTATACATAACGATAATTACTTTGGAAAAAACTTGGAAGAAACTAATTACCTTTATGAAATGGTGTTTAAGTGATACTTGAAGCCCTATTAAATGAACAACCTGTTTTTTTTACCATAAAATAGGGTTACAATTTACCATTTTGAGGGAGGAGGCTTCAGCCCGAAAGCCCTCCCTGGGCTTCCTTACGAAATACTGAACCCAAGATCATCCATTTGTTGTAATTGTACAGGTCTTTATTTTTGTTTATGTGTTTTATGTTTTACATTATACATACTTTTGGTATGTATTGAGTTTTTTACGTAGATTCTGAAAATACTACAATAATCATCTTGATGTCATTTCAGTTGTTTAGTAAAATTAAGAGGGATGGCGAAAACAATCCTTTGGCCGCATATCATACATCTGCTACTTCGAAGATTTGCTGTGCATAAATACATACATCGACAATAATTCAACCATTTTAACATATCAGAAAGAGGTTTGGAATGCATTTACCCCCCTTCAGTACTTGATGAAGGCAGTAATGACCCGTTAATGGAGGATAGGATCACGTGTTAGCTGGCACTCCCTCTGCCCCACTTGGGGCTGGTCACGAATGATCTCTTCTTTCTCTCACACATGCACGTGTCAAATCGCAGTCTTTGACGAGAAGTCTTATCGCTGCTTTGTTCGAGCGTAACTGGGATTAGCGCCTACGAGTAACAGGCATTTAGATCTGAAGGATGAAAGGGAAATATTCTTTTGAATCTGAAAACAATGATAATGATTTCGATTTTTAAAAAATAGCAGACGGGGTTGATGAGCTGTTCGACGCGTGTGAAAAACACGCGTTACCCGGTACGGTAATAATTACAAGTTCGTGTCCCGCTGCTGAGGGCTCTTTACTCTGGCATTATTACTCACCCTCTCCCCTGGCCGAGGAAAATCCCGGTATAGTCTAAAAGGCGAGGAAGAGGTGGACAAAAGATTAAAAATTATAAGTGAAAGTAATTGGATATTATTGCTAGATTTTGAAACAATGCCTTCCTCAGTTGAGTTCCTTAATTAACCATTCAATGTTTCAATCAGGTCAGTTTGAAGAGTCAAATCAAAATTTTTCATAAAAGTATATAATATTGTCTATACTGTTACTTAGATTTGATGATTCAATCCTTAATATAGTTTTAGAGGTCATCTAGCCAAACCTATTCTAAGACCTATTTATTCCAAGCCTAAAAGATGTATTCAGTTTAAACTGAATACATAAACTGAATACTGATCAGTTAAAGTCCAGGAAAATTTATTCCAATACCGATAGATAGGATATGATTAGCCTGATTATAGGTTCAACCTTTGACTCAATCGGAGAGTTTGCAAGTCAATAAAATATAAAAATGGAATAATTGGATGTTTTAAAAATGTAATAAAAAAATAACGGTGATTCTATTGTAACATAAAGTAATACAGTATGTCAATTATTTTGAGAAATTTATAAAAACAAAATTTAAATAATGTAACAATAACTTTAATATAACACAATAACTTATACTTTTGGTAAATGCCTATCGAACTACATCCATCAAAGTTGTTGACATTCTCAGCAAGATTGTCGATTTCAATGTTTTTAAGAAAGATACTAGTGTTATTTAGTTTAATGAAGGCAAACTTTTATAAACATAGTGGTAATTTGGAGGTATATTGACACAACTTCAAGCATATACTTTTTTTTTAATCTCCTTTACAGGGATCCAGGTTGGAAACAGATAATGTCAACAAGGCTTATTATCACAATGAACTTAATGTAAATTTTGTAAAATGGAATGAAATTTTATAATGTTTGTTTATAGGAGAAGGAATCATAAAATATTTCGGAAACCATTCGGTTAAGTCAACACACACGATACAAACACAACACAGTTTAACAAAATAATGTCAAAACTCTTTAACTTTAAAACTAAACATTTTTAAAAACTTTTATATCAATTAGAAAATAAATCAACCTATCTTTTGAAAAGCTACAGAGACATTTCTGAGAGAAGGAATACAATCACTGCACATTACTCGTATTTGAATGTGCATACTTAAAACTACAAATACGTTTATTTACACGTATCGATATATTCAGAATCAGTATCTGGAAAAAGATGGTTTGTGACCCGTTGACAGGCTGATAACAAAAATTACTGATTTTGCTGAAAAAGCAGGTGATTATTTTTAAAATTATGCCGTTACAGATAGCATCGTGTTTCAAACTGACTAACACTAAAAATAAATGAATTCTAAAAAAATTAGCCTCATTTATGCTCTGGTCAGTATAAGGGTTGGCATGAGATGTTAGGAAAGTTGAAGTACACTCCAGTTAATTAATGATGTATTGCGAATCTATAAAACAAGGGGGAGCGCAGTGGTTTTGGTTTTTTATATAAACTCAGCCAAAACTCATTTTATGGATTTTACTGAACCTCTACAATTAGTGAAAATGTAATACTTCTAATCAAATACTATTATTTTAATGTTAAACTGATTTTCCAAGGTTTAACAAGCAGTCCTTCAATGTTTGGTTCGGTGAATAACAACTGCCTCATCCAATACCCCCAGACTCCATGTTATCATTATTTTTTTATTAAAAAGACAGACATTTTATGTTAAACATGAGAGGAAGGGGAACAGCCATTATAAAATATTTCTAGAACTATTCCAGGTAAAAATGAAGATGTTAAAAACTGAAAAATATTTTCGATTTCTTTGTTTATACAACCTCCAAATAAAAATAAAACTTTTTAACAGTGACTAATTATGTAAAAATGCCTATAAAAGTATTTTATATAAAATATATTTTTACTTGTACTTATTAAATATATGTTTTCCAACTTTATCGCAAAAAATGTATATGAAAAACATGTGAAAATTGAAATGTCCACATGAGGGATGAATGTATCATAAAATCCAAGGATGTGTTTCTGTATTATTATCCCTCGATATAAATGAAAATTTAAATAATAGGAATATTTAGGCCGTGATAAAATAGTTAGGTACCAACTCATAGGTCATAGCTGAAACAGAGAGTCGACTTTTATTATTTTCTTGGTTTACATATTTTATTTATTTATGTAACTTATTTGTTATCATTCTTCAAATTATCGGGGAGGGGAGGGCGAAACGATATTCTCGACTCTCCACATTTTTATTGGGTGGCGATTGTTCCTCTGTCTTTTTGAGAAAATCGAAAAAATGTGTTACATTGATAGTATAAAGTACAACTTCCGGTTTGTCGATTTTGACGAAAAAATTGCTGTAACATCCCAGGTATATACAAACCTTAAATACTCAATTTCAGTACTACTTTTCGTTTCTGAGCTAGGCTGTTCACAAACATACAGACACACAGGGGCCGTGTTTAGGTGTGTACGTCCTTGTAAATATTAAAGTATATATGAGAAAATAAATCAAACAGAAAAAAAAATACTGAACTTTTACGCCACTAAACAAAAACCAACATCCAAAGACACACAGAGGATTTTGTGAAATTTGGTTATTTGGACTCAGGAAACTTCAAAACGTGTATTTCCGTTGAAGAACTGAGATTCGAAAATTTTCTGGTCCCAATTCTTATCCCTACTATACATTACATATATAGGCAAGTGGAGGGGACGGGGTGGCCGAATGGGCTAAAGCGTGAGCACAGCACCGCGAGTTGCCTGGCAACCGGATAACAGATTTTGAGAGATTAAAAAAAAGTACGAGTTCGCGTCTCGGTACCGGAGGGGATTTTAAATTCCCCGCCCTCACCCTCCTCCCCTCCTCCGGCTCGGGAAAATCCCGTATAGCCTAAAAGGCGAGGTAGGGAAGAACAGAAAAAAAAAAAACACGGTGTCACGGTATTTGTTTCAAGATATGTATCTATTCCATTCCATTCTAAGTACACCATAATAAAGTATACAAAACTGTGATTAAATCTATTAAGGTCAATGAGAAAATGGACGTTCATAGGGGCACGAGCAGCGTATATATGTATTCCTGATTCGTACGCAGCAGTACAGCGGTCGTATTAGACCTCCTGAAATTCCATTTATCATTGATCTTATTAAACGTATTCATTGTTTTATTGAACAAAATTTTGTCTACTTTACGATAGTGTGCTTAGAATCTAATTATCTTGAATAATGTTTGATTAATTTCTTCTTATTCAATAAAAAAACGAGACCATCTTAAGGTAGACACAAAATTAGCCTTGACTCCTTTTCCGTTCGGACTAAGCATCAAATGAACTTTTTTGTTAGAAATTTTGTCTAGAATCATCCTCTCCGAGTTCGGTCATTAAGAACTGAACCACCCTGTATATCGTAAAATGAAAAATTCGAATAAAAATTGAAAATTCATCGAAGTATAAAATTTAGAATGAAAGTAAATCTGTAGGATGATTGGAAGGCGAAGAAACGAAAAACAAAACAGTAACTTCGACCATCGCACGAATTAAGTGTAAATATTAAATGAATGATATAGAATTTTTTGTTCTAATTTCTACTTCATTGACAGATTATAAATTAAAACCTTGCATGAATAGGCTTCAGACTACATCGGATCAACATGGAAACTTCTCCAATTTCAAATATAGATACTTTTTCAAGATGAACTCTTTCATTAACCATAAAAAAAAATCTCCTCCTGGTCACTATCCATCATCAAGGGACATTGTCTCCTTAGTAGTTTTTTTGGAACAGCTGGTTAATTCTTTGGGTGTTTTTTTTTTTTAAAGCTCAGGGAGACAATGAGAAATAACGGTATTGTGATTGGAGAATCCTTAATTCGAAAAGTTTTAATTCAATTTGTTTTCATTCCTGAAAATCCCCAAAGCTAATTGAAATGTTGAAAAGAAGTAAATAATGCTCCAAAGTAGCCATGGAGGTAAATCTTGTAATCAATAATGAAATATACCCAAACCGTTCCATGAATGTTCTAAAATACATCTAATTGGAAGATTGTGAAGATTTGCTATTAAAAACAGGAATCTTCCTCAATAACCTATACACTTTAAAGATTATTAAGTGGTTTATGGTTTTTATATGAAGTTCGCCTTTTTATGAACTTCATAGTAGCTCGGAAATTAGTGAAAATGTAATCCATCTAATTATTTATTTATTTAGACATATAATATTCTGTCTCGTGGACAATAATTATAGTGATAAATGAACACATTCACACCATATATACAGAAAATATAAAATTAACAAAAGTAAAATAATAACTAAATAATAATGAAAAAAAAGTATGTACAATAAAAAATAAAATAACCTAAAGATAAGTAAATTAAAAAAATAAAGACCCAGTCATACCTATATACAATGAGGAACGGAACACAAAGCAAGGCTTCTCCCTCCAACTATAGAAGGAATAGCAGGACTCTAAGAGATCCCTGCGCTACTCTCAACCGCGTCACTGGTGCTAAAGCCAGTGGAGTTTGAGCGAGAGCGCTTTAGCCACATACACTCATGTCTTGAGTGGAGAATCTGCCCATTGCCAGAACTCCAAGATATATACCATAAAAGATCTCTGGGCCACTGCCGCTTCAGCTACACCTTCGAGGGGTTCAACTGGGTAGGAATTCCATCTAATTAAATGCTATTATTTGAAATGTCAAACTGATTGTCCAAAATCTCACATGAAGTCCTTAACAATCGGCCTTCAAACAGGTAAATATAAATTCGATTGCAATATCAATCTATTGAGGTAAGCATTGGGGAGGTTCTGCGATACATATCAAAGAGGAAGTTAGGCTTAGTTTAATGTGAGATCAATTCTTTATTATTATTTACTTTTTTTTTGAGTACACAGTAATTTATTAGTTATAAAAATATTCAAGGGAATATTATAATTATTACAAGCGAAACAAGCCATCAGAGTGAGTCATTTTAAGTTATACAAATAAAATAATCAAAATCATTGATTTAGGCACCACAGAAAAAAAAACCGAAATAAAGATTGTGGTTTTAAAAAAGGTTCTTTAATTGAAATTTTTAAACAATTACTCAATTAACACAAATCTGTATTCCCTGTTGATAACCATCTGTCTCAAATTAAAAGTTTTCAGAACAGATTTAAAAATATTTTGATAGCTTTAAAAACTATTTGCCCATAAAAACGATGTAAGAGTAATTCTCCCTTTTTTTTTATTACATTTTATTCTATACTTTATTCTATATTCTATTATGTTCATAGGTAAATTGCTTTATATGGATAGATTGCATATTTATTTTCTAAATTAGAGTGCTACCAATGGGTAGATTCTCTACAAGCTTTGTCATGTCATGTATTTCGCTGTATCACATTTGCTGAATGTGTATTAATTTGTACAGTTGTAAATTTCATAAATAATAATAATTAAATTTTCTAAATATTTAAATTTATCCCTTTATCTGTATTTTTTTTCTCAACTGATTGTTAACCATTCACAATGAGTCTTAGTCAGCAGAGGGGTGCCAATGATTTAAAAATGTTACTTATTTAAATTAATTTCTTTCATAAAATTGAAATACTAATAACCAATATGTCCGTTTTACCAGGATGATTAATATGTTGATCAATTAACCACAAATTTTGTTTATATTTTGGATATTTCAGTTAATATAAATAATAGCTGTCCCACATAACTTCACTCTGATTAACCTTACTGATTGGTATGCTATATAAATTAGTAAATCAAAACAGCTGGGATTGCAATTAACATATGTTAGTGATTCTAGAGTAAAATTGAAGACATAATATATATAATAGGATAACATCATGCAATATGTAATAGTATCGTCTTTTGATATTTTATTTAAACAATTATGTGTATCAAGTAGAAATGTTCAGGCTTAAATATACGGCTTAGTTTCCTCTTGTTATGACGTAAATGAAAATCAATATCGCCTCTTCGAATTTATCTTCAATGCTTTACAAATATGTATTTTTTACATCACAAACTATTTGTACTTTAATCATACTGCCAGTTCGTTGGCTTTTCATATTTTATCAGTTATATTAAGTGTGATAAAAAGTGTAACTACTCATTGCGAGAGTTATTTGATTAATTAAAATCAGAAAAATCACAGAATTTGATTACTAAGTATGAAAGTAGACATAACAAAACCTTATTTATTGTATCAAATTAATAATCTTTAAATATTAAAACTTCGTGAATGGCTTCATCTCATAGTAAACTAAAACTTTTTTATTCTCGGAATTAGGACGTTTTCGATTTGGAGGTAGCTAAACTTTGTCTATTTAATTGGGTACTAAAAACTCGTAAATCCACTTGAATCGTATGATAATTTGATCACAAAATCGAGAAAAAATGGTGGCCTGCAAAAATATTGACGTGAACTCCACCTCCAACATGTCAAAATAACAAGGTTCTATGGGCCAAACGGCCTAATATTTTCGTAGGCCACTATATTTTTTTTCGATTTTGTGATCAAATTATCATACAAGTGAAAATTATTTTTTTTTATTCAAGTGGAAAGCAAATGGGTATTTTTGAGTTTTTAGTACTTCATTAAATCAATTAACTTTATTAAGTAAACGCTCTATTTCTGAGAATTTTAGCAGATAAAAAAAAATTGTAGGTTATAATAAGACGAAGCCATTAACGAAAATTTATATGGATGAAATTAATTTGATAAAAAAAAGGGTCCCTACCACGGACTATTCGCAGATTATTCTGTCCCGCCAGTTTGGAGAGAATTCCGCTTCATGGAAGTGGCGTTCTGGTATTCTCCTTAGCAACAGCACGTATTTCGCAATAATTTAAAATACCATTTCTGTACATAATAAATATATTTATACACATAAATATATGCATAAATTATGTGGGGGTTAATATATGCATACAATTATAGGTAATATATATATATATATATATATATATATATATAAATATATATATATAATTTTGAATGCATTTCTGTATCTTGGAACAAACCGTAACTGAAACTGAAAACTGCGCTAAAAACAATCAGAATATGATATATATTAACTGTTAAAAGGGATTAAATATATTCTCCAATCATTAGCAAATAGGACTAACTATAAATGAGACAGTCTTTGATAATATTTAATAATTGACCCCTTCAATAATAAATATGTACCCTACCCTCATTTCTTTCATGTAGCACATTCAAATCTCATCATTTAAACATCTTCACATCGAAGAACCTGAAAAATGATCAGAGATTGACAAAATCAGAATAAATGATCACAACTGAAAATAAAACTTAACGACCACGACAATTTTATGCTTGATACAATAGCACTATAAATATAACAAACATGTGACACGATTACCTGATTACAATCGTGTGATCACGTAATTAAAATCACTGTAATCGTAATCACGTAATCAATGTTACCGTATTCATAATCATTGGTTATGATTATGCGCATCTTTGTAAATTATAATCCGCTGTATCCTTATAAATTCTGAAGAAACGATTTTTTTTTTTAATTAAAAATAATATAATGCGCTCTGAATATTACTGGATTAAAGAGAAGTTGGGCAATTATTCATAGATTTAACAGACATAAACTATTTAACTTTTTTTTCATTAAGTTACAATGTAGTTCTAAACATTTCAACGGTATTGGGACCAATAATAAAATAGAACATGAGCTGATATTTTCTAAATGGTGAAAGATATTTCGATCCAGAGTTTTGGGACATGTTTATTAATTATTAAAGGATCGTGCAAGAGAAGCATTATTTTTTATTTAAAGATTTTACCGTAGTTGAATGACATGAAAGAGACCGTTCCTTTATAATGTTTTAAGATGGCAACTAATGACATATTTTAATTAGCAAGAAATAGTAAATCATTACTGACGGATTGGTTTTGCTTGACATTTTGATGCCGTTTGGCAAAAGCAGGTTAGATAATATTACGTGCGTCAAAAATCCGACACACCGTTAATGAAAACGAGCAAAGATAAAACATAATCTGCGTCATTTTTAATAAGGCAACTTGATAAATTTGAAGGTGATACGTCAATGCCTAATGTTGCTTTTAACTGGTATTGTTATTTTACTCCTCAATGATTACTATGGATTGTCCTAGATCGGCCAGCTGTTCAAAAACTTCCAACCTGGGTCTTATAATAAATCATCAACTAATAGTTTGGTGGAATTGAGATATACTTAAGTTCACAAAAAAGTCATACAAAAAGTAATAGGTAATAAAATCGTTAACTGTTTTTCCAACAATTCTTGACTACGATGCTCTCTCAAATAAGTATTTTCTGTAGCAGAATAATGATAAAATTAGGATTTTAACCAAGAGAGGCATGCTTAATTTAGCCACCGCTTCTCTCATCTCATGGCGCACTATTCCCCGATAAAATTCATTATTTTATATCAGTATTTTAGGTTATGTGCGTAAAAATAAAGGTGGCGTTTCCAGCTAATGAATTTTCGAAAATGTTTGATACCTTATTTATAATAATTTTCAAGATATTGATGAAACGTTGTAATAAGTTATAGTTATGTTATTGTAGTGGTTCTGACATTACAATGACAATCGTCTAGAAATATCTTACCCAAATCTATGTGCAGTCCATTCCTACCTCTTTGGATCAGGAACAGAATTAACATTCATCATTCACACCTTCAGTAGTTAAAAAATAGTAAAAAAAACAACCAAGAGACAGAAAAAAATTTAGTTTACTATTTATTATTTATTTATATAGTTTATTATTGGAAAAATTCCAAACCACACAAGCTTATGTCTACAAAATGCAGGCAAAGAAAAAAATCCGTCAACGTTTCGTCAATTCAGGCATCGTCACTCCATTTAATACAATCGCATACTCGAATCTCTTGAATTTTACACTAATATTAGTAATACTCTAATTTTTTGATCACGGTAATTTGGTGTGAGCCAAATATTACCCATTGATCTGTAATTGAGTTTTATTGCGCTGGTGATTGTAAAAATTGGTGTGGACTGTATGAGGTTGGACTGTACTAAAATTGGTACATAATCAAATTAAACGAAAGTTAGAAAACATGATGATATTGCATATAATTGAATAAAAAAAAAAATTTGTGCCTTTGTACAATTTTGTGGTTCTTGACCTATGAAATATATATTACTGATTGTGAAATTTTGATATGTCATAATTAATTTTTGATATGGCATTGTAATGTTAGAAGTGAATTTGCTTTGATTGAAATTGAATTGTCAATTTGGACTCACTTGCTCTCTGAAATTGAGCTTCATGGTTTTGGCCACCTCTTCTTCCTCCCCATACTTCCTCTACCATGCTGTTCTCTTGAGTTTAGCAACTTATTTTCTTTGTTTCTTTTGTGATTTCTGAAGAAAAGTTACTGCCAATGTGCACACTTCACCAATCAATAGGATTAACTCAACAAGAATAGTTTTCAGCGAAATGGAGGCCATAAAATGGTGGTAAAGTTCTGAATTGTTTTCATTTGTTTTGTTTTTTGTGTTTCAGGGGTTGACCCCTGAACACTAATATTAGTAATACTCAAATAGCATAGAGTGTGCGATTGGATTTCATAGAGTGATGTTCGATTAGCTGATCTTTTCTGTCCTGATAATGCCTGCATTGGCGAAAAGTTGACGGTTTTTTCTTTGCCTCCATTTTGAAGATATAAGGCTGTGTGATTTGGAATTTTTCCAATAATAATCTAATTTTTAGTACTATTAATTTAATTTTGTTTATTTTTAATTAGTAAAAATGTCCTGCAATAAGTTGTACTAGGACTAAACATGCACATCATAATTTTTTGTACATTTTTATATTTATTATTTTGCACAGTGCATGATTTTCAGCTGTTTTTATTTATTTATATAATTGGATTTATACCTATGTTTAATCAAAGGTACGTTTTACACAATGTTTTTTTTCTTAAGTTTAATTATTAAAGAAACATGCATTTTATTTGCTATTGTTCAGGGATCAACCCCTGAAACACAAAAAATAACGATTCAATACGGTCAGAACTTCACCACCATTTTATGGCCACCATCTTGCTGCAAACCATTCCTGTAGAGTTAATCTGTTCATTTGGTGAAGTGTGTACACATTAAGGTACTCTCTTAAGAAATGACAATATGAGTTGCTAAACTTTAAGACAACAGCCTGGTGGAGGAAGTATGGGGAGGAAGAAGAGGTGGCCAAAACCAAGAAGCTCAATTTGAGAGAGAAAGTGAGTCCAAATTGACAATCGAGCAATATGTAATTAATCTGTAAAGAACCACACCATTGTACAAAGGCACAAATTTCATTTATTTTATTTTATTCAATTATATGCAATATAATCATGTTCCCAATATTTTGTTTATTTTAATCATGTATCAAATCTCAGTGATCCAACCACATACAGTCCACACAAATTTTCACAATCACCAGCGCAACACAATTCAATTACAGATCATTGGGTAATATTTAGCTCACACCAAATTACCGTGATTTAACAGCTATATTTTAAGTTTATTTATTAAAAGAATCCAAAGAATACTAAAATTATTACAAGAAATCTTTTAACGAATAACTTTAGATTCTGGACCACCAGTTTAATTGGAAATAAGTTGTACGCGGACTGAACGTACACGCCCTTTGAGTAAACAAATGTAAAAATAGTTTCTTAAAAATAGCCAGGCAGACTTCAGAATCCTCCTGAATTTTTGGAAACCCCAAAGCATCAGCGAATGTGAAATGCAGGCAGACAACCTTCAAAGTACCTCGAGAGACTGCGGAAGACATCAAAGAGAGGAAGACCTTGGATGTTAGTCATTTTCCACACTCGAATGCAACCGTGTGGCGTCCGTGATAATTTGTGATGGGAATCCGCTTGGTAATAGCTTCTTCAGGGTGACAGTGCCAGCATTGTGCTCAATGTAATGAGAGAGATTCATTTATTCGGAATATATTTTTAAGATGTCCATTTTTTTAAAATATGCTTCTTCCACGACAGTACTTGTTTAAACTGGGCACAACTAACAGAAAAAAAGAATTGACGAAAATTAGACATTTAGCTGAGTTTATAGAAGCCCTATAATGTTCGCGGGATGATGGCAGCTCTTTGGATTGATAGAGGTCTATCTATTAAAACTAGAACCATTACAAAATTTTGAATAGTATTTCTAATATTCTCACTGTGAGTCCTCTGTAAAATTTACAATAGTATGTGGCTCAACAGACCAAACTTTGTGAATAGCTTCATCTCATCGTAGCCTAAAACTATTTTATTTACAAAAACTCAAACGGATTTAATCCTTTCAGTCCAAAGTCCTTCGAACAATACTTGATGCTCCGCTCTATGTAACTAACAAAACTCTACACCATGAACTTAATATCTTTTTTGTCCAAGATCTAATCCCTGAATTTTTTTTCCGAATTCCACCAAAACCTTATATATCATCCAAATCCACTTGCACACTCCCTATCCAGCTCTATCCTTCCCTACAATCCTCCTCGAAGGTTGAAGCGGCAGTGGGCCAGAGACCTGTTGTAAGAATATGTTGGCTGTTCTAGCAATGGCCAGATTCTTCACTCAAGCCGCGTATGTCTGGTTATACCGCCTCTGCTCAGCCTCCATTGATCCTTAATAACAGTGATGCGGCTGACTGACAGGCGCTGGGATCTCTTAGAATCCTGCCTTTCCTTCCATGAGTTACTTATTGTACATAGTGTGAATGAGCAAATCTTTATCACTATTACTATTGTCCTTAGATGTGACAGATTGTAATATATCTCACTAAAGAATTTTCCAAAAATAATATGAGTGATCAATGATAAATAAAAATGTTCTCTTTTTTTATTAAACGCATGTAATTCAGTTATTACATATAAGAAAGTGCCAAGAAAAAATATAAAAATCTTCTGCTGATAGGATGATTGTTCCTGTATTTACCATTATTAATTTACTAAAATAATAAAAGAAAGAAAGAAAAATATTATTCCTCTCCAAAATTAAATCCCGGATCTGCTATTGCGTTCTAGACAAAAGCTATAACGAGAGCTTTGTCGTCCATGTATCGGTAACATTGAATTTTGAATTTCAATGTTTCTAAATATTAATCTTTGATATATATAAATATATATATATATTTTTTTGCTTATACTTACACCCTTTAAAGAAATTGTCCGGCTTAATTACTTGATCAAAATTCAATAAAATTATAATAACCAGAAATTAGACAGCTCTGAGCTTGTTTTCACTAAATCATTAAATCCACTGATGTAAAGTTGTTATTAATTTATTACTAGTATTTTAGTTATTCTCTATTCTAATAGGTCTTTTGGCCTGATTTATTGTTAATTTGTATGAACAATACTGTTATTCTTAAGGCACCTATTCCCAGAATAAAGATGATTTTCTATTTCTATTTCTAAAGTAATAAGTAATTTATAATCCATTCTAGCTTTTTCGATTGCAACCCCCTTTGAAATCAATTAAATGAAGTTGGATGAACTCGATTTATATAAATAAATATTCTCTTACTAAGTAATTATAGAATCGAACTGTATCTCGATCTTTAATAATCTGTGATCAAACTCATCAAAAGTTAGGCAATATGAAACATAATAACCCAGTTGGGATTTGACATTCAATCGATACTTGGCTAATAAGCTATACACCCACCCTCCTCACTTTACACCGTTATAAGCCCCCTTGAGTTCAATATCCTTAATTTTCCTATGAAAATCGAGCCTTGTTAACAAGTTGTTTGTTCCTTCATTAAATATCATTTAACAAGTTCGATGAGGGCTGGATTGGCGTGAAATTATATATATATATTTTTATTTATATGATTTTACTTATTGTCGGTATCAATATGAAGCCGTGTGTAACTGTCAACTCTTACTTTTCAAAAGAGAGAGAAAATAAATTGAAAAATCTAATTTTAACTAAATTAAGATGTATATATTTTTAAAAATCAGTGGCGTCATACCGAGTAGAAAATATTAAAATTAATTGTCGAGCCTTAACTTTGGCAATTAGGCAAGTAATTCTAAATAAAAACAGCAGATTCACACAGAGACGAAATTTAAGAATGAACGCCTAGTATTAAACTTATATTAGGGAAAATGTCCAAAACATTAAGCATTGGTGATCAGCGTGAGTAGATTTAAAGATGGTGAACTTCTGTGCAAATCCAGCAAAGGAGATACACTAAATATCGCTGTTTTCTTTCTTCATGAGGTATTAGAGAAAATTTTGGTCTTCAGGAATATAAGTAAATTTTTCCTCGGTTTCGAAAATTGTAGCCAATTTGGCGAATCTGATATTTTATTCGAATTTAGAATGCTAGAATTATCCAAATTAAATTCTGAAATCACTGTTATCCTGACTAATTATTGAAAATTGAAATAATATTGTATTATAATAATTGATGATTAAAAAAATAACTAATTATCATAAACAATAATAAGTACTTATTGAAGGTGAATCTAGCGGACTTTTTCCATACCTTTCGGCCACTTTTGCCTTTTCTCAGAAACTTATCTTACCTTAGGTTAATTTTGGAAATTTCCCTAAATCTTTTTTATTTATCACTTTTTGTAAGATAAAGCAGTAGAATATTTCCTGAACAATAACTTTGTTTATGTTCAAGAATTTTGATATACGAATTATAGATAAGACGATATAAAAGCAAGGAATTCGGTTTTACAGTCTCACTATTGAACTGATATCACTGTTCATTTACAGTATAATAGGGCTGTAATAATAAAATCGGAATATGATATCGAAAACACCTCGTCAATAATTATGATTACATAATATTAAATAGAATTTCCCGAAACATAAATTCAGTTCGAGCTTTAAATAAAATGTGATATTTTTTTGAGAAATCCATTTAATAATAATAGCGAGAAGAATAAGATCAAACATTTGGATTTAAATAAGAGTCTGTGCAATTGATGGACGAGAAAAAACTCATTTAAAGGAGCCAGTCCAGAGCAAATCAATCACTTATTTGAGCTAATTGTTCTGCAATGATAATGATCTCGGGATGACCACAAGGAGATTGAATGCCGCAATTTGCGCCAACAAAATGTTTGAGAACGACATATTTTTACTGTTTTTTTGTAATTTTTGAGGAGGACGCGTGGTTTATATTTATGGAAAATATAAAACAGACCAAAGTAGGTGTTATTGTATATGACTAGTTTTTAAAACTACTTCAGCTTTCCGAAAGAGGAGAGCAATATACTTTTTTCAGATAAGGGTGGAGGGGAAATCATGCGTCGTCGACCTTTTGGAGGACGGGCACCCCTGGATCATCCTACTGTTTTATGTTATTTAATGATCAAAAACAGTATTGACTGATGATTGAAGGAGGAGGAGAAGATCCTGGTCACAGGCGGATTTACGGGGGGGCCATCGGGCTGAAGCCCTCCCCAAGACGGTAAAATGTAACCATGTTTTAGGGTAAAAAATCTTAAATAATTATATCTTAAAGTATTATTGCTCGTTTAATTACATTTAATAGGACTTTAAGGAATCACTTAAACACCATTTCATATAGGTAGTTAGTATCTTTCTGTTTCTCCAAAGTAATTATCGTTATATATATAAAAAAAAACTTCCGGGTTGAAGCCTCCCCCCAAAATTAAATCCTGGATCCGCCAGTGGTCCTGGTGGTTTTATGTTAGAAATGAGATATCGATATTAAAATCGGCCTATTATTAACATCAAAATATCGGACTTGAGATATCGATATTTCATATATTATAAACATTTTTAAAATATGTATATCACCAATGTAAATATTGATTCTCTAGCACAAAGGCGCATCAAAAAAGATGTTACTTTTCTCTTTGAATTAATTAATAGAAATATCAATTCTTCTACTCTCGTTAGTAAAATTCATTTGTTAGTTTTTGCCCATCTTCGCCATCCTCAGCTTTTTTCCAGAAATTTCCATTCAACCAATTACGCCTTTCATTCACCCATAGATCGCACTCAGCGAAATGCTAATTTATTTGCATCCTACATAGATTTCTTTGACAGTCGTGGCCATGGTTTGAGAAGGTTCTAAATAAAAAATTTGGGCAAATTGAGTTTACAGAGTGAGAAGGATCCCTCGAGCGCTGTTCAACTCTACTTAAGGATGGCAATCGATATTATAAGATAGACGATATATCGAAATATCGATATTTTTGACTACTATACGCTATATTCTATATGAAACAGACAAGATGAGTATATTTTTTTTCTAGCGATCAGATTCATAGATAATAACTATCGCTTAACGAAAACTATAGTTTTGATTTTTATTTGTAAATTAAAATATTGAATGGACGATACCGATAGTCGATAATATCGAAGTATGATATTAACGATGGTAAAATTCGATGGTTTTTTATCAACAGAAACACAAAGGTTATTTTAATGAAGAATTTAATATATTTTTCTTTATTGTTTTCTTAAAAGTGTATACTGGTCTATCACTGCAAATAGCTTTAAGTGTCTTGTCATAGTGTTAATTGTTTTGTATATAGTTTCCTTTGTTTTCTATATATAATGTTTATATATAACGTGCCAGATGTAATCTTTTAATTTTGTTATTCTCAAGGGACTTTGCCCCAGAATAAAGTTATTTTTTATCTATCCATCTATCTATCTATCTAGATAGATAGATAGAGAGAGAGAGAGAGAAAGAGAGAGAGAGAGAAAGAGAAAGAGAGAGAGAGAGAGAGAGAGAGAGAGAGAGAGAGAGAGAGAGAGAGAGAGAGAGAGAGAGAGAGAGAGAGAGAGAGAGAGAGAGAGAGAGAGAGAGAGAGAGAGAGGGAGAGAGAGAGAAAAAAATACTTTATTAAAAGTAATGCTGCCCTACTACATAGGGTTGCTTTGTACACAGCATACTTATCAATTCATACAGACATTAATTATATGTTATATTTTTCTATTTTATATGTATATATGAGTATAAAGAATTTTACGGACAGCTGTTGATGTTAAATAAGGTGAAAGGTTAATTTAGTATTGTCTTCCAAAAAAGTGTTAATTAAGTGTAAATACCTAATTTTTGTGTAACAAAAGTGTTTTATCAAGACAAGATTGCTAAGGACAAAACACCAAACAAAGATTGAGCGGATTTCACCGCCAACAATGGTGGAATCATCTCAAACTGAGGTAAGTAACATGAACTTTAAAAACAGTGATATAAACAATGAAGACGGCTCCTGGGAACTGGTTATTGGTCGTAAAAGACCTATGATAGATTCGAGCGAGCCAAGAGCTCAAAAAAGACCGACAGAATCTATCCCAACCTCGAACAGTTTTCAGGTTCTAACCAACATTCACTAATTTACAAACAGAAGAAGTTAGAAGACCGCCTCAAAACAATAAAACTCCACCAATTTTTATAAACGGTGTTGAAAATTACCATGCATTAATCTCATTTCTAGAAAACGAAACGGGTCCTAATATGTTTAAAACTAAGTCTACATTGAAAGGTGTCACTGTGTACCCAGAAAATCCTGACGTTTATCGAAAATTAAATTCTAGCCTGCGAAATAAAGGCGCCGACTTCCATACCTACCAACTTCCACAGGACAAATGCCCAAGGATTGTTGTTAAACATCTTCACCATGGAACACCAATCGATATCATTAAAGAGGAATTTAAAAAATTGGGTTACGAAGCCACCAATGTAGTTAACGTCATATCTAGATTCAAAAAACCCCTTCCTATGTTCTTTGTGGACATTACAAAAGAGACATTTAGAGAAGAAATTTTTAGTATTGAATTTCTTTATTATTCACATATTAAAATTGAGGAACCGCGTCAAAAGAGAAATATTCCTCAGTGTGTTCGGTGCCAGCAATATGGGCACACTAAAACTTATTGCAACCATCGACCACGATGCGTAAAGTGCGGTGAATATCATGAAACCAGCTCATGTTTGAAAACGAGAGACACCCCCGCGAAATGCGCCAACTGTGCCGGTCAGCACCCCGCTAATTACAGAGGCTGCCAGACGCTGAAAGATCTCAGGTTTCAGCGCAATGCAAGAAATCGTCTTCAGCGTTCCACAGTAGCAGAGCCAGCGCAGGGACCTCCAGGCATGCATGAATTCCCTCCAATACGGCAACGTCACAACCAAGGGGAACCACAGATCATCGCAGGACCTCCGCAACAACAAAACCAAACATCATCTAGTTCAGCACCCCCGAACCAGAAAACATGTACAGGTACGAGGAGAGGCATTACCCAACCGATACCTCCGGTAGATAATGGCTCTTCTCAATTATTTAATATAATTAATGGATTAAATAACCTAATCCAGCCCCTTTTCATTCTTCTTCAACAACTGTCACAGGTTACACAGGTCTGGTGCCCAAATTATGGCCCACAATAATTTAACTGTAGGCTCCTTGTCAGTTCTTCTATGGAATGCCAACGGACTGAAACAGCACAGTACTGAACTCGACTTATACTTGCACGAAAAACGAATCGACGTAGCACTCATCACAGAAACACACCTGACATCCCGATCAAAAATTTACATCCAGGATTACACAATTTACAGAACTGATCACCCAGATAAAACTGCACATGGAGGAACAGCTATACTCGTCAAAAATTCACTGAAACACAATCCCGTAGACTTACCCATTACACCCGACATACAATCGACAGGAATAACACTATACACTAAACACTACACTATAACATTTGCCTCAGTTTACTGTCCCCCTAGGTACAAGCTTACACCCACGATGTTTTCTGAGTTCTTCAAACGCCTCGGAAGATGCTTCATCGCAGGTGGAGACTATAATGCTAAGCATCAAGGCTGGGGCTCAAGGCTGTGTACTCCAAGAGGCAGAAATCTCTGGTCTGTCCTCCATGAACTTTCATTAGACACTGTAACACCAAATTCACCAACTTATTGGCCCACCTCCAGACGCAAAACTCCCGACTTACTTGATTTCTTTATTACAAAAGGACTAAGAACCGTACCATTTTCCGTCAATGCAACCTCCGATCTTTGTTCTGATCACTCCTCAGTGCACATGGTTCTCTTCGATGAGCCTTCCGAAACACAAAAAAGACCTAGGCTCATAAAAGGCTGCATGGACTGGGACGCATATAGAGACTATTTGAACACCAATCTTTCCGTTCCAGGTTCAATTAAAAATCATGAGGAATTAGAAGAAGCTGTTGAAAAATTCACAAAAAGCATACAAGATGCAGCATGGGCCTCATCAACATCCAGGCCACAAAAAGCAGCGAACTTGCCCCATTATCCAATGTACATAAGGGACTTGATTAGAGCAAAGAGAAGAGCACGTAAAGTATGGCAGACTAACAGACTTCCTTCAGACCGACAAACTTTTAACAGATTGAACAACGAACTTAAAAGACATATTCAAAAATTCAAAAGCACAAACTACGACAATTTTATTAACAACCTTTCGACGGACGATGGAAGTTTATGGAGACATACAAGGAATCTTTTAAAGCATCGTGAGGTGTCAGCACCCCTACGAAGAGAGGATGGCTCTTGGGCTGTTTCGGACGAGGAAAGATCTGAACTCTTTGCTAACCATCTTTCCACTGTTTTTAAACCACATACAGACTTAATTAATACAGAACACGATATTTTTGTACATAATAACTTAGACATACCGCTACAGCTCACACTACCACCACCTCCTTTCACACCATCACAAGTTGCACAAGAAATTAGACAATTGCCCAAAAGAAAAACCCCTGGTCATGACTTGATAACTGCTGAGGCGCTCCAGCAAATGCCAAGGAAAGCTCTAGTGTTTCTTACCACAATCTTCAATTGCATTCTCAGGACCACCAAATTTCCTATACAATGGAAATACTCACACATAACCATGATTAAAAAGCCAAACAAAGACACTAACAACCCTTCTTCATATCGACCGATTAGTTTACTTCCAGTATGTTCTAAGTTATTCGAAAAACTATTGTACCCACGACTATTACATATACTAACAGACAGACAGATTATTCCTGACCATCAATTCGGGTTTCGAAAATTACATTCAACAACACAACAATTGCACAGGGTGACTGACTACATCTCTACAGCACTAGAGCGGAAATTATATGCAACCGGAGTATTTCTGGATGTCGCCCAAGCGTTCGACAAAGTATGGCATCAGGGGCTTCTCTTCAAGCTTAAGACCATACTTCCACATACTTACTACTTAATTCTCCATTCCTTTCTCTCAGATAGATTTTTCTCCGTTCGACATGGCCAAGGTCTATCCTCAATTCGATCAGTTTTAGCTGGTGTACCTCAGGGATCAATCCTAGCCCCACTACTGTACATCACATACACACACGACATTCCTCAAAGTATCCACACTCTTACAGCAACCTACGCAGACGACACTGCTATCATTACCAGGCACGACAATCCTACAGAGGCATCACTTAACTTACAACATCACTTACAAATTATACTCGATTGGTGTAAACTTTGGAAAACTAAAATAAATTATCAAAAGTCACAGCACATCACATTTACTCTAAGACCAGAAACATGCCCTCCTGTATACTTAGACAACATACCGATTCCACAAACAGACAGAGTACAATACCTAGGCCTTACGTTCGATAGGAGAATGACATGGGGTCCACATGTGAAGAAAAAACGAATCACATTAAATCTAAGACTAAAATTGTTACATACACTGTTAAGACGACCTTCCAAATTAAAAGCAAGACAGAAACTAAGTATTTACACGTATCTTTTAAAACCTCTTTGGACTTACGGACTACAAATATACGGAATTGCAAAACCAACTCACATAAATAAACTTCAAACTTTTCAGTCTAAGATACTACGACTAATCACTCAAGCACCATGGTACGTAAACAATCACACTTTACACACCGACCTACACGTTCCGACAGTCAATGAACACATACGAACGTACTACAAACGATTTCATAACATGTTAAACGGGCACTCCAACCAGCTGGTAAAAGAAATGGCCACAACTAGTATGCCCGAGAACTCCAGAAGACGACTGAAAAGGGTCTGGATGAGGGATCTGCTTAAATAATGTTAGTAAATAAAAGCCATGGAAGGGATACCGCTGGGTATTGCTATTCCTCATGCCTATCAAGCCTTTTTTATTTATTTATTTTTTATTTTATTTTATTTTTCTCTCATTACTAAGCCAGCACATCTGCTGATTGTCAATAATAATTGACAGGTGCGGATAAATAAATGTAAGTGCAAAAAAAAAAAAAAAATATGTATATATGACAAATCTTTCCTTTTTTTTTCTCCCCTTTCATAACAATACTCTTACAAATTATCATCAATAAAACCATATTAAACAATGTACATAGCACAATAAACATTTCCCCAAGTTAAAAAAAAAAAAAATGTCTTCTTCTCTTTAAATTCTCAAACGCCAGGAACTCATTACAACATCGCACACATATATGACACAACAATTCCTCGAATGCAGACAAAAAAGACAAGAGGATTATGGACCAATTCAAAATTTAATTAACAATTAACACGTTAACACGTGACGTCCTCAATCTGTATATAGATGATAGTGGATGATCCCCAGGGAGACCAAAATAATATTTTCGGCGAATATCGCGAGCTCCCCAACATCAAAAATATTGGATGGAACATAGAACATAGACCATAGAACATGGAACATAGAATATTGGAAGGAAAATTTGACTCATCGCTAATCAAAGTGTTCACTCATACTATATGTTTCCCCGAATTAGCGATCATTTTATCAGTGAGAACAACTCTTTAAACCAGAGCCTTAGCAAATTTCTCTTCTCTGAACTTACAGAATAGTACAAAGATCAATTTTAAAAGATCTTTTGTAGCGTCTCCTTGTCGCCAACTGGCTTAATTTAGTTTAAATGTTTTCATTTGTTGAATCTGATACTGAAAAAAGACCTGAGCTCAGAGACCACTCATGTAGTATCCAGCCATTAAAAAGTTTTTTGGATATGTTTCCGATTATGAGGAAGTTGGGTTAACTCCTCTGGGTGTTCTGGAATGTTCAGATTGTTGAATGATAGTGAAGAATTGTGACTAATAAATAGTCAGGATGCAGCGAGTTTTTAGATTTTGGTTGTTGCCTACGTTTCATCCAAGGCTTCTGGGTCATCACCAGGTGCATGTTACCAGCACTGAAGGTGTTCAAGTACTTAATAATACGGTACTTCAACACCTTTAATCAGGAGCGCCCATCTCCCCTCTCAAGGCCGATGGCGCAACAGCTCCCTCCTCCCCACAATATATTTTATTATTCACCTCTTCTTGAACACAGTGCAACCAAAAGAAGAATTAGAAAAATCGTCGATCATATAAAATTACACTTTCTCTGGTTAAAAACTTGTCATTCCGCAAATTCATAACATACCATCAAAATATGTCCCCTCTCAACTTGCGCCGTGAAACGACCTTCTGGGCACACCTACCTTCAGTGCTGGCATGATAACCCCTTACATATGTCAGATGACCCACAAGCTAGGATTGAAACGTTGGCTATAAAAAATCTAAAAAAATGACTATTCTGTCATCCATGAAAGGCAGAACAGTCGTCTAACTTCCTTTAATATTGAAGAACTGATTCAAAATGTTTTAACACTGTAAAAATATATCATAAAGCAAGCTTTGAATCATTGTACAGATTCCACTGTAATAACCAGAACGACTTCTGGAACACATGATTATGAATAATATATTCACAAGATATTACTAATTGATTTTAAACCTTTAATTTTTCTACAGAAAAGTCACAGTTTCTTTCCATTTAAATGTGCAAATGAGGATGACATTTCAAATGGCGTTTAGTATTTTCTGTCTCCCTTTTTCGATCTTACTTGTCATATAAAAAATAAATAAAAATAATATTGAAATAGAGATTGAAATGTTTTTATATTTTATTTATTTCGCAGTACACTTGCTTTATTGAGATATTTATTGAGTTACTTTAATTTTTTGTATTTTTGTCTTTAATAAGTTTTTTTTGTTTTTCTTTTCTTATTCAGTTACTAGTTCGGTGGATAGCATATTTATATATTTCCGTTAAATTAACATTTTCCTTGACTCCATTTAAAATGGCATTCTCATGTATGTATGTACATAAATGCAAACAGATATTTTTTTATTTACTTATTTTTGAACAGAAATAAATAAAACAAAACAGACTTCAAAACTCGAATTTCATAAAAAAACAAAAAAAAAAACAACCATTTTTCATAGCACTTTTAAATAAAAACATAATTTGTATAAATACATAAACCTAAAAATATATTTTTTGTTTACTTTTGGTATCGAAAAAAGAAGAAATAAAGTAATACTGTTCCAAACGAAATGCAAGTTTATATCACAATTTCCTAAAAAAAAAAAAAAAAAAAAAAAAGATACTGTTTTCCCTGACACCATTTTAAATGATATCCTCATTTGTATAGGTGCATAACACAAACAGACGTTTTTTATTTAATTTTTATTGACTTTGGTTACATAATGGTTAGGTATATAATAATAAAATGCAAATGAATATGCAATAATCCATTTAATATTACGAAATGGCTTAGGTAAATATAGATATAATTGCAGTTAAATCAAATTAAACACTTTATTTTAATATATTAATTATAATGTTTAATAATAAATATTTTAATATATGATGATGATGAATTTAACAGGATAATATCACAGAAATTACACAATGTGGTAACGTTTTACAAAATAATTAGTTACATTAGATGGTCATTTATTTATAATATTTTATATTTTCATTAAACACAAATCAGTTATAGTATTTTTTTTCATTATGACTGAATGAAAGAGTCAGTTCATTAAAAGAATGGCCTACTTCCTTTATCTCTAGAGTGCCACTCTAAAAGTTTGCACTCTAGTACTATGGTTTGTTTACTGTCCATGTTGGTTATATTTAATTTATTCTTTTTTATAAACTATATAATTAATGATATACTAATGTTTGTTTTGATTGTGCTAGCTTGTATCTTTCGTTATCAAATGACGAGACAATAAATATAAAATACAAAAAATGGATGATAGTATATCTGTCTTATAGTCACAAAATTAAGGCGCATTAGTAATTACTTGTATCGGATTATTATCAAAATAATTTTATCAACATCGATAAGAGAAAGGCCATAATTGTTATACTATGTTTCCTCTTCGTATTGTTTTCTACCATAAAAATATAGACCTACGGTTTTTTTTTTCTTAATTTCGATTTACTGAAGTAATTGTTTAATATCACTTAAATATAAAAACTGGTGGATAATACTGTGGATAATTCTACAGCAAAATACTTGAAACAATAATTATAAGTTTCCTTTAAAATTATAATACATATTATAAGTACGTATAAATAAGGATTTTATTTTTCTTTATTTTATTTTAAATTTCTTTTTACTATCTCTTTATGGACTACTCAATCATCATCTTATATAGTATCTTTAATTTTCTTTCAAAATAATTGCCGTTATTAAAAAAAAAAAACAGCTTTTCCAAAACTAATCCAGGATTTTGTATATATATATATATATATATATATATATATATATAGAGAGAGAGAGAGAGAGGAGAGAGATTTCATACATAACTTCAAAGAAATTCCGCTTTCTACTTTCCCAACTATTCAAGCTAGAAGAAAAATCCGTCGAAAGAAAGTTTTCGGGATATCACTTAATTTAAGCCTTATAAATGTGGATGTCAGTAGAGGATACAGAACTTAACATTTCAGGGTTGTTGTTTTTTTTTAATAACAGTAATTACTTTGAAAGTAAAAAAATCTATACGAAATGATGTTTAAGTGGTCTTTGAATATAAAAAAAAAAGGTTTAAAAAGAACATTAATTCATGCTTTTCGAGATGAAGTTCTTTTATTTTTTCTTGACTAGTGCCTGCATTTTGTAGATGTGCAGTTATTATAATTAAAAAAATAGAATACATTGTTATTGTTTATGATGTATTTAGCTTAAATCACACACAAAAACAATAATGGATTTCGGCTTCAGCCGAAAAAGACCCATCCATCCTAGTAGTCGATGTAGATTATACATTTTACGGAACCCAAGAAACATAACAAATATATTTTTATATAACAACTTGATTTAACAAATTTAATCCTTAACATTGTGTATCGGTAATGTTAAGAAAATTACAATTTATAAAATTATTTAAATTCATAAATTAGTCATTCCTAAGAGTTGTTGAAAAAATTATTTATATTCAAATATGCATAGCTTTCACAACTTCATGAAGATCTCATAATGGAATGAAAAAAGAGTATTAGAAAGAAAGTAGGTATTAACATAACTATAATAAAGGCAGTGCGTGGAAGAATGCCAGCTAATTAAATGCCCAATACTTAAGTTAAATTCGCATTAAAATAAATATGATTAATCTATATGGTAGTTCTTATAAAACCTAGGGCAACCTGGTACTTTTCCAGCTGGGAAGATGGCGGTCGTTCACCCTGGTCTTTAAAAGCCATTGGCCTCAACTGAAGACGCTTTACCGGTTTACCAACCTTACCATCATGAAGATATTCCAGGTGGAGCAATCGCAGAAGAAGAAGATATATTATTTCTCAAATTGGAAAAATATATTCAAGTATGGTCTTATGGACAGTGTAATAATTCAATATCTAACACAGCTTTTTTTCTAAATTAACATTTATTTAAAATATATAAATCTAAAAAAATAATAAATACAATTATGTTACGAAATCAATTATAAAATCATTAAACATATTTTCATCCCCTCTCCCCTCATCATTTAAGACCAAGCACACAATAGCTTCAATTTTCAAGGATTTCTAACATAGTTTTCTTAGTTTCATCATGACAGTGGACAATTTGCAACCTAAACAATTAAACGGCAATCAAACTAATTATTAATGAAATAGGATTTTTCTTTTACGAATAAGAACAGAATTTAATAATTTTCAAAATAGTTTTATTATGGTTATCTTTAAGTAATTAATATGACTAATTAATTTGTTAATAAATTATATATTTATATTTATTTTTTTCATAGTGTTTAATATTTGAAAAATAACACAGCCATAACAAAGAAAATTAAAATGAGTGACAAGTTACAAATGGAGAGATAAAAATGCAAACTAATAAGGCAAGTGAATAAAAATATTTTTGCTCATGCATGCATTATATATAATTTATTTATGCATTTGTAAATAATTTTAATATTTCAATTTAATTTAATAAATAGGCTTAGCTCAATGATTAAAGAGAAATGTTAAGTTCTGCCTCTAATAGTGTAGTCACACTATTTTATGGGATCAGTTTCAAGTAGATAATTAAGATGCATTTTTTCTCTGTTTATTTTTATTTACATTATTATTTATTTTTAATTTTATTAACACCGAATCGTATCTCATATTTTTGAAGTACCAAAAGCAATCTCATGATTAAGATAAATTATGTTCTATTATCAATTATTTGTTATTCATTCATAAAAAGGTTACTTACTACACTTGTTTTGTTTGTTCGATCCATTAAAAAAATTAGTATTGGTCAAAAAAAAGCCTTATGAACAATTTTCTTGAATAAATTTCTTATGAGTGCCTCATACTAACTCATTGTCAGTAATTTATTTGAAGCGTTTAGAAAAACAAAAATATGTCAAAACGAATAAGTTTGAAATTTTACGTACAAATATCCTTTGTACAAAAACCTCTGTCTCTTATAAAATAAATCATACATTATAAATTTTATCAAAAGATAATTAATCGCAGTAAATATGAACGATGCTAAGTTTAATTAATTAGAAATATAGAAAATAAACATGATGTTAATAACCCAACTTGTTTACTTCAATAATTAAAATCAGATCAATAATTGCCTTCAAGCGTTAAGAATATATTCCACGTTTTATATTGGTAATTCATTTTGAAAAATGAACATATTTAAACTGTTAACAAATGCCAAAGTATTTAAAATACATTAGTCAAGTGAAATAAATAAGAAATGTTTAATAACAAAATTGGTATTATATCTAAGAAAAAAATTCACTTGCATATAAAAGTATACAATAGATAAATTATTTCTCCACTGTGATAAGAAACAAAACCGCTGTTGAATTACTTCCAAAAGTATATACAAATTGTAAGTGTCTACCTAGCCTTTATAAACATCTCACTTCCTTAAGCTGTGATAAATAATAAAAACACTATAATCCACCAAATTAATGAAATATTGATTAAATCCAGTGTCACAAAATACGGCAAAACCAAAACCATGAAACAAACAATCCTTTACTCCCAGCCTGTGGCATACTAAGGCCTCTAACAACTTAACTCTTACTGGCTAGGAGGTGGGGGTTGGCAGTGCTGCCACCACACCTCAGCGCTACTCCGTCATTCCCTACTGACCCCGATGTACAGATTTTACACATTCTTTTATGATAAAAAAGTCTAAACTTATTGATTTTTCCTCGTATAATCCCAAATCAATCACCCATATATATATATGTATATATATATATATCTTGAAGAAAAAAATCATTTATTATTAGCAAGGAAGTTGCAATCAGCGATAAATGGATGTTAATAGTAATTCAGGTTTCCAAAATGCATAGTCAATTTGAAATATAGATGTATGTAAAATAGATATATATTATATTTAAAGTATTATAATGGCATGGATATAAAACCACGATACTTGTTACAAATTTAATGAACACACGTGCCGTCAAATGTTGTAAACATATGCGTCGTCAACAGTACTTTTTATACGACCTTGTTATTAAACGAAATTATAATACAGTACAAGAACCACAAAGGAATACAGGATGTTTTTACATAAACATTTCTATTTTACAAATTATTTTATTTTAGAGTTTGCTTTAAAATATTACCTACAAGTTTTCTTAAATAGATAATTTTAAATAATTAATATAAATAGTGTAAAGCTAATGAATTACTATTCAAGTAAAAAAATATAAAGTTAATACTGCTTTGAATGCTAATTCAAACTATACTGAAAAAAAGGAAAAATAGAAAGAACCAATGAAATAAGAACGAATTTGAAAAACACTGATTTTTTAAAAAGAAATATTGCATCACTATTACGCACTAGCGAATCCAGGAATTTTTTTTGGCGGATTGGTCAGCCCGAAATGCTTTTTTAAAAATATATAACGATAATTACTGTGGAAAAAACAAAACAAAAAAACTAAGCATATGAAATGATGTTTAAGTGATTCTTGAAGTCTTATTAAAGTAATTACACGAACAATAATACTTTAAGAGATCATTTTTTTCATAAAACATGGTTATATTTTACCATTTTGGGGGGGGACTTCAGCCCGAAAGCCTCCTCCCCCCTCGTAGAACCGCCTGTACTATTTCGCAAAATGTGTTATTTTACTACATAGGTGTCAGAGAATAATTTTGGTGTTTTCATAGTTTAGATTTATTTTAAGTTGAACAGAAGCAAAAATTTATATTAAACTGACTGAATAGAGATAATAAAAGAAACAAGAAAAAAAAAACTAGATAACTTAACTCACTCAGATCTTCAAATAGCATCTCTAAACTTACAATGTCACCTCTCCTTGATTGAACAGTGGTGCAACAACTGGCGCATCAAAATCAATGAATCAAATTGCAAACATATCACTTTTACCCTGTGACGCAGATCCTTTCCAGCAGATCCAGATTCCCTACTCAGACACAGTCCGTTACCTTGGTTCCTTTTAGACAAAAGACTAACTTGGAACCCACATACCAGACTTAAAAGACAAGAACTTAACCGACGATATGGCCAGCTGTATAGATTACTAAGTAGGACATCTCATCTTTCGATTGAAAATAAACTTTTAATCTACAAGACCATACTGAAACCTATCTGGACCTACGGACTTGAACTGTGGGGAACTGCTAAACATTCGAATATCAAACACATCCAATCCTTCCAGTCCAAAGTACTTAGAACAATACTCAATGCCCCATATTATGTCACAAATAAGACCCTATACCATGACCTTAACATCCCATTTGTCCTCGACATCATCCCATCCAGATTCTCAAACTTTCACCAGAACCTTATCCATCATCCAAATTCTCTAGCTCAATCCCTATCCAGCTCCCTTCATCCCTACAATCCTCCACGAAGGTTAAAACGGCAGTGGCCCAGAGATCTCTTGTAAATATGCTTCTGGAGTCCTGGCAATGGCCAGCTTCTCCACTCATGTCCCGAGCGTCTGTGGCTCTAGTGCCCTCTTTAAGTCTCCACCGGCTTCTAATACTAGTGATGCGGCTGGAATAGTGGCACTGGGATCTCCTGGAGTCTTGCTTTGCCTTCCACATGTGGGGGAAAAATCCTGGCTCGGAGATTCCTGGGCGAATGTATATATTGTATATAGGTATGATTGTGTTTAGAAATTTCTATTTTATGTTATTTGTTTACTTTTTTTTTCTTTTATTTACTTTCTTCATCAGTATTATTTATTTACTTTTTATATTTATATTTATTTCTCTATTATTTCTATATATTGTTTGAATGAGAACTCTTAGCCCTAATACTTATAGCCCTCCAGCAGTGGCTGATTGTATTATTATTCAATAAGTAGAAAAAAAAAAGATAATTTAACTGAATTATTGTTTCGATCCTGTTAAAATAATTATATTATTTAGTTTTTTAAAATATTCTAAAGTTAGAAGAATTTCGTTAATGATTACCTAATATTCTTTATGTACAATGAAACAAAAAAAAATTAATAATAGTTTTTTTTAAATGTGCTAAATGTTCACACAATACATTAAAAGTTCATATTTTAAAAGAAGTTACATAATATAAAAAAACCGAGTCTAACTGAAACAACGTAATTGCGTATTGAAAAAAAAATAATGGCGTATGATAGAAATATCAAAATAGGTAAATAGCAAACAGCAAAGAAAAGTAGCATAATAGATTCGAAAAAAAATAATATATTATTGACCTTTAACAAAATATCAAACATTTAATGTGAATGGAAAAAGGGAGAGAAACACTATGTAGCAGAATGAAATAAATATCTAATATTCATGTTGGCAGCAGTGCCGCCGGACATACCTATTGCTCATTTAAGTGAACGGTAATTGAGCTGTCACATTTCGTACAATATTTCTATTAGAAATATTATTATATTTAAAAATATATTATATAATATATCTAAAAGATATATTCGTGATATATTCTGTATTACGTATTCGCGGCACCTAATATTTTACTAAGCTATAGCAAATAATGATTAAAACGTTTTTAATGTTACTATTGTTTTGACAATTGATAAATAAATTTATCTAGTTATGAAACTAGAGACCGGATTTTCGTACAACCTTTTTATTCAGTTTTTTTATTCACTAGCTTCAAATTCAACTAAACCATGATGGAAATTCGATTCATGAAGAGGACATTCTATTGACTCCTCTTTTATTTTGCACATTGAGTCTCTGTCTACTCAGCTAATTCACATAAATTTATAGAATTAGTATAAAGTTTAGAAAAATCTCTCTTTTCTTTATAACAAGTGCAAAAAATACGAAATCATTCACATTTTTAAAAAAGCTCAGTTAAATGTGAACTGGCAATTATGGCAATTAAAAAACGTTCTTTTTTATTAAAAAAGTCTTAAAAAATTAATAACAGGAGAGAGTTTAATAATAATTATTTTTAATAGAATTAATATTTTATTTCCAGTAAAAAAAACGTATTAATCAAAAATTATATTTTAGTAAAATATTAAATATAATCTTGTTTTAAATGGAGAAACTTCTGAAAAGGGCATTAAACCAAATATTTTAAGCTCATATAAAAATTATTCAAATTCCAGAGTAAATATTGAAAATGTATTCATTAAACAAACAGTTTATAAGGGAACACGTATAGTTGTCAAAGTCAAATTGTAAATTTTAGAGTGTTTTATTTTCACATACATTATATAATAAAAAGTTTTAACTAAAACATTATTTTTTTGTTTCGTTATTATACGTTTCAAGAGTTTTATTGTGCGTTTTAAAGGTTCAGTTCAACTTCCTAACCAAGGTTTTTGAAAAATGAATACTTTTCCCACGATCAATTTTATTTACATTTCATCTTTGTCAAGATAAAAAATAATAAAAAGATAAAAACGTAAATAATAATTTAGTATAGCTTGTCTTAATAACTAAGAATCATGGTTATTAATCCGCATGAATTAGGCAAAACATGAGATTTTTATTTATGTTATGAAAAATATTTAGACGAAGATAATTTTAACAATGTTCAAAAAAATTGCGAAAATGTTTTCAGAGCAAGATAAGCTATCGCTTCAAAATTATCACGTCGCCAATAAATGGTAGACGGGCCTTTTTATTTTTTTCTGGCGCGCCTGACCCCAAGAGAGAATTGATAACAATTTAAAACGAAAAACGAAAAGCAACAGTTCCGTAAATAAACAATAAACATTTGAAAAATAGTATGTTTTAATATTGTTTATTAAGTTAGTGAGTGCGAGTGCGATGTCTATATATTGCAGTATTTATGAAATATTTATATACCTACCTAAAAATTCATATTGGTAATACATACAAAAAGTACCATAAACTAAGCTTCAAAATTTTAAGTTAATCCCAAAACTAATTTAAATTCATTTCTTATAAATTTATCTACTAGATTTTGGATAATCAATAATAATTCTGGTATAAATGGAAAATTCCATAGTCATAATGCTTCAAGTGTATAACATAGCTGCTCACCTTAAGGTATAGACTCAAGGTTTTGTGGTTTGGAATTTGTCATTAATATCATAATACTTTTAGTATCTTTTTGAGCTATTTACTCTTTTATAACAGTAATAATTATTATGAATAAGTTGTATTGTAACTTCTTCAGGATCATCAACGCTTCTTTATATATCAGAGAAATTCTTAAAGGAAGAGGGTGGATAGATTCCTGTGGTTTAGTCCTGAACAAGATTATCTCAGAAAAGAAAGTTGATGTCTATCTAAAACACTAGGTAAAATAAAATTTTATTCCAGCAAAGCGTTTTTGCGTATAAATAATTCAATAGATGAATGCATTAACAAGAAAGAAACAAAATATATAATTGATATTGCTACATAAAGCATCGTTTTAATTAACTTCTTTTTTTAATAAAATGCATTTCAACTGAAATAAAATTAGATTTTAATAGTAGTAACGATATAAAACTAATATTAAATAGCAATTGTTTACCTTGAATCAAAGTCCAACTTTACTATAAAAAAATCGATCCGTCTGGTTGGCATTTGCAATACTAAAGTCAAAGGTGGTAAAAGGAAATGGACTGTGTAACACGACATTAACCTACATCGAACAAAATGAACTGATAAGTTCTGGCAAATCTCTTTTTATTTGTGATTATAAAATTTTATTTTTATAATTATATTGTTAAGATTTTGAAGTAAATTAATATAATAGTTTAATTTTAATTAAATTTCTTATATCAATATAAAATCAGCAAATGATCTTCAACATGAGGTAGGTATTTTCTTCAGTTAAATTGGTAAACAGGGCTTAAATGATAAAATTTCAATATTTCTTTCTCTAAAGTATATTTAATCTCGTTTATTTAAAATAATTAACCGTTTTACATTTTAACAAGTAACAAAAAATGATCAAATATACTAGTAAAGAATTTGATTTTTAACTAAAGGACAAATTAAAGTTAGTTAAATTAAACCGAGAACCTACAAACAGTACAGTACAAACAGGCCTTAGACATTCACCACTATTCATTTTTTACTGAGTTTCAAACTTTTGATGGGACACATTATCAACATGAAGGAACTTTCTAACAAGGATAGTAAGATAAGAAACATGGAATCACAGTATGTATAATTGTATATAAACTATTTTTATGTAATATATAGTGTAATGTGATCGTGAAAATTTTCGAATCTGAGTTTTCACAAAAATACACGTTTTGAAGTCTCCTGAGTCCTAATAACCAAGTCCCAGTGTGTGTGTGTGTATTTGAACAGTCCAGCTCAAAAACGAAAAGTCGTATGAAAATGAAAATACATATTTAAGTTGAGTATATGTCTGGGGTGTTACAGCAACCTTTTTTCTTAAAATCGGCTAACCGGAAGTGCCACTTTATATCATGGATTTTATATATTTTTACAATTTTCTCGAAAACGGCTCTAACGATTTTGATATCAATTTTGTTTGATTTTAATAACTCAATATATCAATGTATAATGAAGGGGTCTTTAATACCAATAAGGTCTTATCCCTATTTATTAGTGTTGCCAAAATGCAAGACTGAGACGAGTCTTGGTCTTGCAAACTCAGTCTTGGTCATGATCTTGTTCTTGCGCAATGGTGTTGCAGTTACTTATTAGCTTATTACTACAGAGATATTACTTTAATTTTTTAGATAGGAGAAACCTAACTAAGCCCGAATGAGAAATTAGAGGAGTTAAATGCAAAATTATATTGGTTATACCAATTCTTTACATATAGTAACTCAGATTGTCAAGTATTAGTAACTATTTTGCCTTAATTTTTATTCAAAAAATATATTTTTTTTACCAGTCCTGGTCCAGGTCTACGCGTGCCCAAGCGGAAGTGCTGGTTATAAAATTGATATGGAATTATTTAGGCACCTACATGCACAATCCCTAAAAAATTCATGAAAATAGGATGAACGGCACTAGGTGACATGCCCGTCACATCGATTTGACTACAGACAGACCCAAACCAAATTTGATCCTTGATGCCTGAAACGTAAAACGCGAGTGGAAATTTTCGAGTCTGAGCACAAAATTTGTTCTAACTTCTCGCACGAATACAATGCTTCCCTACCTTCGGAATCAAAATATGGTAATCATTGTTTTAAATTAATATGTTCAATTAATAGTATCTTTAAATATACTTTATTTTCCATATATAAATGTATCGATTTCTATCTAAATGCGGATCTACTGCGGAAGGGAGAGGGGACTTACGGGCTGAAACCCCTCCCCTTCCCACAAAAAAGGTAAAATATAATCCTAAGTGGTAAAATTGTAAATGTACTTAGTTTATTTATTTTTATTATTTTTTGCTTCAATATAAGTATCGTTATAAAAATATACAATAAAAAAAATTTAAGGTTAATGCTCTCCAAAATTAAATCCTGTATCCACTAATGATTTCTATTCAAAGTTGGGTGGTGAGGGGCAGATGTGTGGTGCACCCCTCCGCACTAGATTTTTTACTATATTTAATTATAGTAGAAAATATTTAGAATGAACACAATTCTCACCCAAACATCGGCTTTAGGACAGAGCCCTAGCGATTTCCGTTCTCTTTGCCTTCGTCGCTACAGAAGATCGCGTCCAAGTCTTTAGATTTTGATATTGATAAAATATGAACACTTTTATACACAAAGGGTATATGAACATATTCTACGTAGTTTATAACTCGGCCTATAAAGACTATTGATTTTAATTCAGTATTAGTGTTCATCATATGAGAAATATAACGTATTTTTAATTAATTTATATGGTCCTTTTTATGAATGTTGAGGCTACAGCTTAAATTAAACGAAGTTTTGTAACTTTAAAATAAACCCGGACACCTTTCCCGAAGTTCCGTTGGTCTAAAACAAAAACAGTAGCCCTATAAATAGAGCCAGCTGTCCGGCCTGTAGGGAGGTTCTAGTCGGTCCCTTCCGTGCCCATTTATGGCGGCAAAGCCAATATGTAACATCGCTTTTTTATCTTTACGTATTATTTTCAAATATGATTTTTGTCGGTACGCAATTTCTTCTTCAGTAGTTTACCAAAAACAACATCGAGACATTATCTGGTAGATTATCTTTTTAGCCAGTGTCTAAAAATAATCACATTCCTCTGAAAAAAATATATTTGCGCATAATTCAAGGAGTATACGATTGCATGTACAGCGATCTATAATTTGAAAAGCTTCTAAATTCCAAACAAAACGAAAAGAAAAAAAAATTGAAATCGGTCCATTTTTTTTGTTTAACATATTTGAATAATCATAACAATACAATATACCACAATCAAGGGCATATTATGGCTAAGTGTTTCCATTCATTCTTTATATACAAATTAAAATACAAGCCATGAAAACAAAAGAAGAAAACATAAGTAAAAAATATATACATTGAAAGACAAAGAAAATTAGAAATACTTGTAAAAAGAGAAGAAAAAAATTCATAGAGAGAAACACTTTATTTTCATAAAAATATAAAATATAAAAGCTTGCTGCCCAATTATATTGGGTTGCTATATACACAGCATACTCTTTAATCCTTAGGACAATAAATGAACTTATATATGAATAAAATAAAAAATTACTTGTTACAGATTCATTCCTATATACAATATTTACATTTCGCCTAGGGAACTCCGAACCATGCTTTGCCACTCTTATATAAAAGACAAGGCAGAGCTCAAAGAGATCCCAGCACTTCTCTCCCAGCCGCATCACTGTATGAAAGCCAGTGGAGACTGAGTAAGAGCGCTTAAGCCGCCTACGCTCAGGACATGAGTGGAAAAACTGGCCACTGCCAGAACTTCAGTAGAATATTTACTTAAGACCTCGGAGCCATTGCCATTTCAAGCTTCGTGGGGCATTATATGGATGGTTGGAGCTAGAAAGAGATTATGCTAAGGGATGATGGATAAGTTTTTGATGGAAGTTTAAGAATGTGAATGGAATTACGTCGAGGACAAATGGGATATTGAGATCATGATGTGGTGCTTTGTTTGTAAAGTAGTACGGAGCATTGACTATTGTTCGAAGGACTTAGGATTGAAAGGATTGG
The DNA here is from genome assembly GCA_928085145.1 of Nezara viridula. Classification (NCBI taxonomy): domain Eukaryota; kingdom Metazoa; phylum Arthropoda; class Insecta; order Hemiptera; family Pentatomidae; genus Nezara; species Nezara viridula. The sequence goes on from OV725082.1 coordinate 106,132,695, forward strand.
ATACGTTTGATGTTCGAAGATTTAGCTGTCCCCCACAGTTCTAGTTCGTTCGTCCAGATGGGTTTTAGTATGGTCTTGTAGATAAGTAGTTTGTTTTCAGTGGAGAGATGTGAGTTTCTGTTCAGTAGTTTATATAATTGTCCAAATCGTCGGTTAAGCTCTTGTCTTTTGAGTCTGGTAGGAGGGTTCCAAAATAGGTCCATTCGTAACAAAGATACAGCCTAAATCTAATTTGTTAACTGTTTTGGTTTATTAATTTATTTTTTGAACCATTCTAATCCACGGAACAAAAGAAAATTAAATCTTCCTTTTCATAACATTTACTCATCTTCATATTCTACATTTGCCCTTTGTTCAGTGAACAATATACTTTGCAAATTACAAACACGGGCTATTCAGTAAAAAATATTGATATATTCTTTAAATTAATTTTAGGCGTGTATAAATGTGTATATATGCCTTTATATATACATAATTACATAAACTCTAAAATTAAGGTTTTTATCATAATTAAATTAAGATCATTAAGATGAGATTAAGATCATAATTAAACAAAAGTATTTTTATTATAATTGTATGCCGATCTTCTTCCAAGTTAGCGATAAATCATCTCTGATGTACTCTCTCTATTTGATAAGTTTGCATTAATATGATGAAGTGAGATGTACTATCACTATTTTGTATTCATCTGGTGTTGTGTTTTTAAATGTGCCCAGAATGAGGGTACATGGTTCAAGTGGTCCTATCAAAATAGTTGAAGGGGACACATTTTTGTGGGGCATTGCATTTTTTCGGAGAACGCATTTTGACAGGGTTATAAATTTTCGAAATGAAGCATATTTTTGTGGGGTTTTAATCAGGAGGAAGTTTCAAATTATGGAACAGGTGGGCAAACATGAAACAGACTATAGTAAGTTTGACGGTATAAGATCGATATTTTTTAAATTTTACTTTCGATTGCGCTGTTTTTAACAAGAGAGCAATAAAATCTCTTGGAAGGGGAGTATGAACTATCGACCTGGAAGGTGGAGGTTATGGACAATCCCTTCAGTCCTGATAATGCTTGAATTGGCGAAACGTTAACTGATTACTTAGTTATAGAACTTAATGAGACTCCAGCCTTTGTTTTAACGTCTTTCAATAATAGTTTAACGCAAGCCTGGTTTTCGCCTCACTCTTCTTCATTATTTTCTATTATAATTAATGACTTATTCTTATATTCCGATCTGCTGATTAAGTCTTTCCTAATACTCAAACGAATTCCTAATAACAAAGACAGAGCACACCGAATCCTGTTTCTTGTTGCGACCCGCCATTGCCTGATGCTGGTTGTGAAGATGATGGATATCTCGCAAACCGTGTCAATGACATTTGGAACAGATCTATCATAACCATCGTCTCATGACCTACATCCCCTCTCTCGCTCCAATCTTCCTCAAGCACTTTTAAGCTCGAGTATTTTCGGCTTTCTCAAATCCCTATGTAAATATGTTTACTTATTTCAGTATGGTGACGTAAGCGGATTCCGCTTAAAGGTTTGACAACGTTACGTAACTATTTGTTAATACTTATAATGCTTTTAAAGAAGAAAATTATTTGGACAGTTAACATTTTTTCAACTTACATAAAATATATTCTCAATTTATTAAAAAATGGCAATAACAATGGTGTTACTCATGGATGGCTACCTGTGAGTAAAGTCGAGGGTGTAGGACAGTACAGTTAATTATTTCAGACCATTTCGTATGTATTATGGTAAATTTTGTTTGTATTTTATCTTACCGAATAGTGGTTCTATTAAGAATTTATTTTAAATTAATTTTGATTTGATTTTTTCGTTAAGCTCTTAGACAATTAAAAATATAAACTAATTAATTATTAGTGAAAAAAAAAAGAAACATTTACAGACGCATAACGTAAAGAAATATATATATATATAACTAATCTTTGAATATTTATATGATAAATTTGAAAGTACATATATTCTATTAAAAAAAATCATTGAAATGGAGCCAATAAAAGGAAAAATTACAGCCTATTGGAGTCTTGGTTTATTATTTTATATAATAATAGATAATGCTTATTTAAATTATATAAATTACTCACAAAAAATATAACGCACCTAATTTCGATCTAGTTTTAATTATTATTATTTTAATTTTTAGGAATTGGATCTGTATGAAAAGGATGGTGCTGAAGTCGATAAGTCATGCCTTTTTTCCTGTCGCTATTATGTTTAACCTGTTGTAGGTTGCTTATTATACCTATATTTTTTTTATAAATAATTTATAATTTATATATATATATATATATATATATATATATATATATATATATATATATATATATATATATATATATATATATAAAGCAAGTAGTGTAGTTTATTATTGGTACAGATAAACATTGAATTATTTTCAACCATGTACAGGACAGACTACATAAGGATTCGGTGATGGTAGGTCGAATATTTAAAAAATGGACTTATAAAAAACCTGCCCCTCTAAAATCTATTTTTCGTTTCATTGATTAGTGATGAAGAGTATTGTTTGTTGAACAAGAAAGCCAGAATTATTGATCTGACTAAGTTCACGCTCAACCCTTTAGTTTCCTCCAAACACAACATTCAAGAGTCAAGGTAACTTCAACAAAGATGGGTTCGGAAGAATCTCTCTAAAAAATTTCTATTCCCAGAGTAGACAGTAAATATTGAGTAAAGCTTGATGATATATGATAAATTATTTATTTATTTTCAAAATAAATTATTTACGTGAAAAATAGTATGATCCACATATTAACTACATTCATTCATGGCCTGTTGACAGATTTAGATTAAGGGATGCATTAAAAAGCGCATTCGTCATTTTGAATCTCATGAAGATCAAAATATCCTGGCGAATGATGCAAAATTTCCTGCATTCAGTTAACTTGGCCTGGTTTCATTAAAACTCAACACTACTGAACTGGCAACATACCAACCAATAGTGAATTGTGGAACGTTTCCTATAGATCGAATAAGTTTTTTTTTTCTAACCCTGATTAAGCTTCATTTAATTAAATTTCAGTAGCTTGTTTATACATGCTTTGATAAATTATATATTCGTTTATTAATCTATGAACCACTTTCCAGTCTTCAACTTAGTATCATCCAAATCCAGCCGTCCTCTCTTTTTTTTTTTTTCTCTCTTTAACTTGGTCAGCCAGAATGAAGACTAAAAACGCAGTAGAGATCTCATGCTCACAATATAAAGTATTTTCCCTCCTTTGTAACGCAGTTGAAAAAATATATTATAAAATAATAAATATAACAGAATTAAACATTCGAAAAAATTAGAATTTAGAATTGCAGTTACTTTTCATATGTAACAACTTCTATTCATTTAAGTCAGATATCATTTCATTGTCAGCGTTTTAATATTTTCCTTCAACTACTTAAAAATTATGTTAGAAAATTCATGAGTAGTAGTGAATGTTTTCGGCCGTGAGAAAATTTATTTGAATGATAATATCTCATTTATTAGTAGAGTACGCTTTAAGTAAGTGAAAAACTGTCTCTATATGATAAATTAAAAACAATCTCTATATCAATCAAAAACATGCAACAAATTCCGAAGTAACATAACTTTGTTCACTCAGTGTTTTGAAACGCTTAAAAAATCCTGTGTGAATACACTTGACCATTCTTCAATTATTTCCAATTGACTAATTGTGACCGTTCTATGCAGAGGCTGACAGCAAACATAATTTAACAAACGTATCAATACCACCGAAAACATTTAAGTGTGGAAATCATATAATTAAAAAATGTTTTCTATATATTTAAAAATTTATAAATTTTATAATAATGCAGATAAAGATGACTGGTGATAAAATCAAAATGTTAGTTGAGGCTTGTTGATAAGCAAACAGTAATATCTAAATACTTGATGAACTTTCTTTATTTTTATTTTATCCATTTTCTTAAATCTTCAAAAATGTACATACTGAGCCTCTGCGGCCTTCAGAGCTCGCTGACGTAAGCGAAATAGGAAAAACTTATTGCGTCATTAAGTTTTATTTAATCGATAAGTAATAGTAATAAGTAATGGGTAAGTATTCATTTGGGCGAAAAACAATCAATTATAAATAAGAACAATACTAATCTTAAAAACATAAATAATTTGAAATGAACAACAAAGAAAGACATCAATAGATATTGATAAATCATAATTTATTGAATTACGGCATTAATAATTTATTGAAAATAGTGATTAATATATACATATGTGACATGGTCACAAGTTAAGTATAATAAACATTTAAATTATCATTCTAATTTAATTTTATCATTTTTAGAAGTTACTTCAATAGCTAATATTTATTTCGTTGTAAAGCTCTAAATCACACCTCTATCACTTCTGATACTTTTGTGAAGAGAACGGTTACGGAATAATTTTTTTTTCTTCTTATACATTAAGATTCTATAAGTGGATCCATCGAATATGTAAATTTTAGAGTTCTGTTGATAATTAATTTATGTCCGCTAAAATTGTATTAATTAAATAATTTATATTTAGGTAAAAACCCGAACATTATCTTAAATCAAAAAATTGTCTGCCATAATTTTTAATTTAAATTATATCATTATTGATACCATATTCTTAAAGTCCCGCATATTCAATAATAGTTCTTTAAATGTGTTTTTCATTTAAGTCTTTGCGTTGGCAAAGACTTAAATGAAAAACACATTTTGCATTAAGCTTAGAATATTTCATATTAAATCCCGACATACCCAAATAAAATGTTTAGGTAAATAGTAAACTTGCGGAAAAACATACATCTTAAAAATCAACGTTTTTGGACACTTTATTAAGAGGAAAACACTTTGGAGTCTTTCATGTTTATTTTCTAAAGTTTCTATTGTACACACATACTTTCATTTTCTGCATTACCACTAAATTGGATGATTGGCAACATGCCATGTTAACAATAAATTGCCACAATGACAGCATAATACATGTCCTAACTTTAATTGATACTTCGGTAATTATTTATATACATATTAACTTAATGTAACAACCTCAAACGACATTCTGGCCATGTATCACCTTTTCAACAGGACCATTTAGTATTTAATTGGCAAGTTGCCAATTATCCAATTTTGCTGGCAAGGCAGAAAATTTGACTAGAAATAATAAATCATATAATGCAATAGATATTTTGAACTATTGTACATTTAATAATTGTACATTTTAAATGGTTTACTGTTATAAGTAAATTCATAAAGAATATAATTATTAAAATTAAACAAATGTTTTAAAAAATAGGCATGTGATATATAGCTTCAGTTTATTACATATATAACGTTATTTATGTTGGCTTAAATTAGGAATGTAAATATCTGAAAAAATATGGATGGATATATATTTTTTAATAGATCGATTTTTTGATATCTTTCGAAAATATCGAAGTAATATATCGAAATTCGGGCCCTTGATATTTTTAACATTTAAAAGAAAGGGATGACGGTTAACATTGAATTACTAGATTTTCGATAACTCATATAGCAACAATTAAATACAAATATACATCTCAAAAGTACCAATTTTTTTTAACATTTGTCAATTAAAAAAAATATTACATGGGACTAAACAAAAAGTATGGCATCGCCATTCGTTTAATATATTTTATCGCATAAATTACACATGACATTTAATTTCAATTTAACAATACTTCTTAAACGTTGACAACACGAAACATTATAGTCCGTGATACAGACCCCTTTTAATCAAATTATTAATCCCTTTTTAACAAATTATTATTAACATCCGCCTGAAACTTCCTAAAAAGCTTCATCTCATCGGAACCTAAAAATATTTTATTTACGAAAATTCTCAGAATTGGGGCATTTTCAATCTGGAGATTAATAAACTTTGTCTATTTAATTAGGTAATAAAAACTCGTAAATACCCATTTCCTTTTTCACTTGATTCGTAAGATAATTTCAGCACAAAAACGAGAAAAAAAGATGATCTTCAAAAATATTGGATCGTTTGGCGTGACAAAACCCTCAAATTTTCAAAATAACGAGGTCATATAGACGAAATGGCTCAATATTTTTGAAAGCCACCCTTTTTCTCCACTTTGTGGTCTCGTTATCCCACGATCACGGGCGGATCAACGGGAAGGCTTTGGTGGTGAAGCCCCCTCCCCAAAATGGTAAAATATAACCATTTTTTATGGAAAAAATATTAAAAAATTATCTCTTAAAGTATTATTGTTCGTGTAACATTTGAAAGGACTTTAGGAATCACTTAAACATCATTTCATGTAGGTAGTTAGTTTCTTTCTTTTTTTCCAAAGTAATTATCGTTATTTTTATGAAAAAAAAAATTTCGGGCTGAAGCTCCCGCCCAAAATTAAATCCTGGATCCGCTAGCGCCCACGATTAAAGCGAAAAGAAAGTAGGTATTTACGAATTTCTACTACCTAATTAAATAGACAAAGTTTGCAGACCTCCAGATTGAAAACTCCCCAATTCCAAGAATTTTCGTAAATAAAATGTTTGTAGGTTACGATGAGATGGAGCTATTTGCGAAGTTTCAGCCGGATGTTAATAATTTAATGATAAAGGGTATGTACCACGGATTAGAAACTATACGTTACCAAACACAAACAAGAAAATGGAAGATGTTAATTAACTTTATCACAATAGTTCACAATCAAATTTTTTTTTTCGCTATTTTTTTGGGGCTGTTGATATTTGGCAGTTTTTGAAGGGCAAATTTCAACATCTACATAAGCAATATATCTGACTTAAATATTCAAGCATATTTTCAAGTTGTGTGTATTAGTCATAAAATTGAGATTAACCACCCGCTCTCGAACTAAATCAATGAGCTGGTCGCTGTTTTCACCATGTGAAAAATCTATGTAGAAAATTATTCATGTTTAATCTCGATAAAGAAAATATCCTATGAATTATATTGTCTTTTCATGTAATAATTTGTTTTGGTGAGGTATAGAAATGTTGGAAAAAACGAACGGCGGTTCTCAATCAATTCAGCGAGTGGGTGGTTATAAGTTGATTTCTAAAAAACAAACCTTGTTTTAACCCAATAATCATTCATATGGATTCTAGGGCACATATATATGTTTAAAATAAAATATATCAAACTATACATACATGAACCAAGCCAAAGAATCACATTTAAATAACTATTATACAAAAGAAATACCTATGCACTGTAATATATTTAAAATTTAATCTTGAGTTACTTACATATCGATTTTAGAAGATCGTTTTGGAGTGACGACTCGTTCAATAACATTTTTCTTCTAAAAAAACTAAAACAAAAAAAGAAAACTTCAACTTATACACTTTTACAGAGCAAAAAAGGCTCGTAACTGGAGTGGATAAAAGTTGACAGTACTATCGATATATTGATAGTCCTAGTGACTATCGATAATTCGTATCCTTAAACTCATATCAATTTTAAATATTATAAAAAGAAGGTGCGTTAAGAGAATTCGCAAACAATGGGAAAGACAATCGTCTTAATTAACTAAATATTTAACTAATAATAAACGATATTATTGCGAAACCAAACTATTTATTTTATTTCTCTTAATAAAGACAGCAGATGAAAAATATAAAAAACAAGAAACAAAAATACTAGCATAATGAAGTAACCATTTATATATTTGTTTTTTTCCATAGTTTGTGAAATGTTTAAAAGCACCTTTAACTTTCCTTTTTATTTATTAAATTTGTTATTAAAAAATAAAATAAAATCTGCAATGTTGCAATCACAGTTTTATTATATTTTTAATAAATATTATCAAATTGAATTTAGTAAATTGCATACTTGAAAATGCACATTTTTTTCGGTCTAGCTATGAGTATACGCAGAGAGGGGGGGAGGGAGAGCTTTGTCTTCCCTAGATAATTTGAAAGCAAACAAAACATAATGTAATAAGGTTTACTGTGTATGTGTATATATTTATATTGTACTTCATATAAAAATATTTATAAATTGTAATAATAATAAAATTTTCCGTCTTGGTTCCCTCTTAATATGAAAGCTGTAAACGCCCCAGGGTATATCCATGCTTTTTATTTCCCAAAAAGTTCAAAATAATTAGTTGTTTCTTGTTTAAATATGATATTCATGAAAACGGACATAATTTGTTTATATTTACCCCTGTCAATATCGATTTTCAATAGTTGATACTTCTTTTGAGAAGGAGTTGATCGGGGGGTGCGGTCAAATAAATACTAAATTATACAAATAGTATAATTTAATTTTTGCCGACGTTTCGACCCACTTTGCAGGTCTTCATCAGGGCTACAAAACATGGTGAAAATAAAATAAATGAATATAAGTAGACATAAAATAAGAAGAAGTTGTCTGATAAAGAAATAAAAAGATGATATCAGAGATGTAGTGGGTGACAATGTAGTTAAAATTGACTACATTGTCAATTGTTAGCTAATTCTTAAGTACAGTGTCACCCACTATATCTCTGACATCATCTTTTTATTTCTTTATCAGACAACTTCTTCTTATTTAATATCTACTTATATTCGTTTATTTTATTTTCACCCTGTTTTGTATCTTTTGTAGACCTGCAAAGTGGGTTGAAACGTCGGGAAAAATTAAATAATACTATTTGTATAATTTAGTATTTATTTGACCGCACCCCCCGATCAACTCCTTCTCATATACGGCCAACCATCTCTACATCGTTATTTCATACTTTTCATCGTCCATATCACTAAAAGTCTTCAAGAATTTATCCAACACAACGCAGTGTTTTAATGTAAATAACTAAATAAAGAATTAAGCGAAAATAAATCCAGAAGTATGTTGTGGTTATTTAACACAGGCGAATCTAAGGGAGGGGACAGGCTTTCGGGCTTAAGCCTCTCCTCTCCCCCCAAAATGGTAAAATGTAACCATGTTTTATGGAAAAATTATCTATTAAAGTATTATTGAACGTGTAATTACATTTAATAGGACTTCAAGAATCACTTGAACACCATTTCATATACACAATTAATATCTTTCTTTTTCTCCAAAATAATTATCGTCATGAAAAAAAAAAAATTTCGGTCTGAAGCTTACTCCAAAATTAAATCCTGGATTCGCTAGTGTTACTTCCATTCTATCGTTTGTGAAAAAGTATCGACAATCGCCCATACCCACTCAAAACATTCTCTTCTGCAACAGTTCTACCAACTACATAAATTATAATACGAATTAGAAACTTCTTTAACACCAAATGCTTATCAAAGATTCTCAAAATAAAATTTCCGAAAAAAAAAGGATTTTGACTGTGAAAGCCCTTTTAACAGTTACCGTCTCAATTTATTTGTATTCATTAGTTATACTTTTGAATGTGGTTTTATTTTTAGAAGATTTTTAATATATTTATTTGACCCTTGAATATGAGAAGTTTTTCCTGATATCAGAAAAAGGTTTATTATTCTCTTTTAACGTATAGTATTTTAACTGGATACAAATATTTTTAACATAAAACATATTATTTAAGAGTTAAAATTTGACTAGGAGAGGTTTTTTTTTTTTTTTACTTAGTTTGTGTATCAATTATTAATAGTTTAATGATGTTGAAATTAATCTGAGACAAAATCGTATAACCGTATTAATATCATGCGGCGCAAGAGTTTTACTTTTTTTACAAAAAAGCTTTTCGATGATGAAACGAAGATACTTGTTTTCCCTTAAGTAGGCCCCGCAGGCCACAGCCCCTTTTCCATTGTATCTTATTGCCGGCCCGTTAGGAAAAGGAGGCGAGCTATTCGGGTCACGCTGATAGCGCTAATTTTGGCGGATTTCTATCGCAGCCATAGATCTTCCATCTTTTTGTCTTGCATGAAGGTTAAAAAAAAATTCAAGAAAAAATAAATGTAAATCAAGTCATCCTCGTTTATCAGATACTGCGAAATAACGAAAACAACTTTAGATCTTTATATAACTTCCTGACCCAGAATACTGTTCAGTAACATCGAGAATACTCTGTGGTAAAGATTCTATATTTGAAAAAAGACAAATAAACATTCTTATTCAAGGGAGCAACGATAAACACGGGCTACAACCGTTTTATATGAACGTCAATGTACAAAAAAATCCATGAGAAGGATTATTAGGTACAACTTAAAACAGTCTTCAATACATGAAAGTAACAGTATATGACGAAGACAAAAGGGGAGATAAGCTAGATAAGGTTAGCTAAAAACACTAAGAAATAAGGACAGTAAGTTCTTACATGAAGTACAACAATATAAGATGGACAAACAAGGACTTAGGATTTTTTATAAAAATTTTATAGTCTTTTAAGCGAGGGGCAAATTTCGAGATTTTTTTATATTTAAATTATTTTGTTTAGTGCTTCACTAAAAAACTCAACTTTGTTTGTTTTAATTTTAATTTTAGGGAATGATATTAATTTCGAAATATATTACCTAAAATATTAGAATTTGAAGCATTTTCCATATTAACAGTTTACATTGAACTATTTTGTAATAAAGTTCTAGCTTTTATCGTAGAAGTTTAAGCTTTATTTATTTAGGTGCTTAATGAAAGTTACCTATGATAATAAATTAACAACGATTGGGATTAGAGTACAAACCTAACTGCTGATTCTGAAATGAATTGCCTTATTCTCATATTAAAAATCTACAGCCAAATTAAAAGTTCTATAAAACATTAAATCGAAAAATTCCATGAGATAAAGACCTAGTTCCGAAATTATAGAAAAACAATTAAAAATAAAATTTAACTTTTAATTTCAAGGCCTGTAAATTATTATAAAATGTTGAATTTTATAGGGAGAAAGGTGGAGGAGATGAATAAAGAGGTGGCAAAAATTTTAAGCCCTGGTTCTGACACATTAAATATTTTACCTAGGTACTAAAGAAATAAAGAGCAATGATTTGGTTGAGTTTTAAGTAAAAGAAAAGTAGAGAAAATTTCTTGTAGATTAAAAGGAAAGGTTTAGACGTGTTAAATGAATTAATTGTGCAGATGTGGGATAATCTATTTACAATTACGCTGTTACTTCTTACAGTCCAGTCGATTAACGCTCGAAAAGGGGTTATAGTAGAAAGAAAGGCGGGGACATATTTTTTGACTTTGAGACATTGGACGGACACGTAAGGAGGTAAACATACTAAAAATCCCACTCCTAGGTCGTGAGCCAGACGTAGGAGGGCAGTGCCTAGGTCACTTTTTTCGGGTTTTCGCTTTTCTCAGGAAAACTATCCATCGCATCGACAAAGACGTTCTAAGCAAAATTACAACTGATAAAATTTGAAATATGAATGATCATATATCTTTTTTCGCTACCTCACTTCATTTCGGAGATATCCAACCTCAACTATGGCTAATTTTTATAACGATTTTTGCCTCATGTTTATTGCTGTATTTCGGGTTTTTGATTTATATCAGGAATACTATCCATCACATCAACAAAGATGTTCTATACATAATTAAAGCTGATAAAATTTGCAATAGGATTGATAGAATACCTTTTTTCACTACCTCTCTTAGTTTCCCAGATATCTGTCATAAACTATCGCTAATTTGGAAAAAAAAAAAATTACCTGTTTTTTTATTGTATTTGACAACATAACTCTTGATTGCTTCATTCTACAATTAAGTCATGTTGAAGAAAGTTTTTAGTAATACTAATTTATCTCCAATATAAAAAGTTCTAATTCCAAAACAAATACCAGTCAAACTGATTAAAAATAAAAGTTAACTTTTCATATCAAGCCCTGGCAAAGATAATTAGTGTTAAAGAAAAGTAATGAAGACAGAGCTATGTAACCAGAATGGAGACAGCTACATTAAGGTCCATCAGCACCTAGCAGTGTTTCCCACCACAAAACTTTTACCCAAGAAATATCTTCGCGTTTCTTATCTCACTCAGTCGAATCTAGATAAAAATATTTAAAAATTTATTTATTACCTTTAATAAAGTAAAGCAAAGAGAGATTTAATATTGTGCTTGACAGCAGTACGTTGATCCACACATCCCCCATACAACCAGACATCTCTGTTTCAAGTTCTTAGATGAATATTAACCTTTTTTGTTATTTGAAGAGTTTAACCTTAATCTTATACAAGTTCTTTACCATTTTAATTTTATTGTAGGTCAAATTTATACAATTTTTATTCCATGGGAGGATCTAATTCCAGTAGTATGAAAAATCCTATTACTCTAAATATATGGTTAGGATGTAAATCAAACATCAAGATAGATTCATTTCTTGCTTCAATTAAAAAACTATAATAAGCTCTCCTATTTACAACACATATATGCCTCAATTCAACCATTTTCAAATCAAATATTCCAGAATTATATTCACTTGTAAAATTCCAAATGATGCAGAACTTCTATAATTATAATACCTTCACCTAGTAAAGTTTATGGGAATAAAACAGCTTTCATTATATCAGCATATAATACTTACTTAATTCTTCCTGTATTTAGGGTAAAGAGAATTATTGATGCCTATTTCAATAGCTGAAATGTTGTACCACAAGTTTATTACTGATATGTTATATTTAATCTCAACAATGCTTGGAAATCCAAAATGTTGAGAAATATGAGACTTCAAACTATGAAAATTGAGGTAAATATTTTAGTGAAAAATAACCAAAATTTAAAACTAATACAAATCAGTGGTTCCCCTAGGAGAAATGGTGGTCCACTCTAGGCTTCACAGTAGATATTTTTTTTTTTTTTTTTTTTTTGTATGTAGAAGATTTCTAAAACTTGCCAATTTATACAAGTTAACCTAACATTTTTCTCATTTGGTTCAAACTATATCAGTTTATTCATTTAATGAACATTGGCTAATAGATTTTAATTCCAATACAAGTAAATAATATAATAACTTTTCAATAAGTTGATAATCAATAAATCAGAAAAAATAAAGTAAAACTAAAATAAATATCATGAGTAGCTTTAACTGTAGCAAATATTTGTAAGGCAGAACATGTGCAGTAGAAGAGAAACAAAGATGTGTCAAATTAAAACAATGTAGAGCACTTGAACCTAATATGAAACTTCCTGTTAATTAATTTTAGGCCCAGCAGCTTTCTCCCAAAGGATTATCAGAAGATATGTTTATACAAGGCCTATAGAATATTCAACTATCAAATGTACCATTAAGAACGTTTTTTTTTTAGTTTCATGAAACCTCTAACTGGGATTATCAATACCCAATACAATACCGCTGAAAAGTTCAAGAAGAGGAGAAAATGGGATAAATTTCGAACAGAAATATACATACATTAAAGGATATTAAAAAATCAAATTAAGAAATGGGAATTAAACTTCACCTGAAGTTTCCGACTTGAGCAACAAGCTATAAGACCAGATATATAGAAAGTCAAACAGATCCTGCAACAGTTTTTATGCAGAGTAAATTATAATTGGACCAAATTATGATTGGATATATTGTTCAAAACTATACTCAACACATGTAATTCAGATTTTGAACATTTTTTCTCAAGAACAGTTAAAAATTATGAACAAGTAAATATATTTTTAGTTCGGGCTTATCATACCACTATATTATTTATAACACCACTTATTGAAATCATTCCTAATAAAATCAAATATAAACAGTAAACAAATGACTTCAAAACATGGATTAATTTAAAAAAATAAATGACCCAATGGAATCCTGATCCAGTTATGGAAGAACTAATTGATGTTGGAAATTAGGACGCTTTGACAAGTCTTAAAGCAAAAAAAAATTGTTTAACTCATTTTAGAAAAACAAACAAATGAATAACAAAATATTAGCATAAAACATGAGATACTTATTATTAAATACAAAACAGTAGCTTTCCTAAATCCTTACGTATTGATAATATCAAATTAGCATTGCTAATTTGTATTAAGAAGTATTTCATTGTTAAAAATGTGAATAAGTATTTTTTTGTGCACATAGAATAAATACAGTCATCAAATACTATTTTGGACATGTTTGAGGAAAATTAATGAAAAAATAAAATAAATAAAGAGGAACATTATGTAATAATATGAATGTAAAATAAACCAGTTTAATTATAATAAATAAAAAAGTTAAAAAAAAAAATAATTCAGCTAATGATAATACAAGTTTACAGCATTTTAAATTAATAAACAATTTAGAGCAATGAAATTGATAAAATTACCAACCTTTAATTCAGAAATTGAAAATTTAGGCACCCTAGACCTAACTATTACTTACGTAACTGATAATATCTTTTTAGCCGTCATGAAGTAGACTTTACCAACCTAAGTTGTAATTAATACCTAAGTTGTAATACATCAATGAATCTCTTAAAAATATTTTTGAAATCTTCAAGTGCACTTAACTTTAAGTGCTGTTATTTTAAATATTTACATTTTTTATTATGGGTGGGGGAAGTATAACTAAGTTCTTGAACAAATCAACATCATAGCCACTACCATCCCATTGATGCAATGCAATGAATTACTCAAATGCATTCCTATATTATTTTTGTTTCATTCACTAATTCATATCAATCAAATAGAGTAGATGTACTAATAAAACAGGTAAAAATACAAGGTATTTACAAACTACCATGTTGATTTAGATGTAGACTATGTTTTCACTGATCTGCTTACCACAGATTAATCAAGATAATCCATAAAAATTTTAATTTCATTTCACAGGAGTTCAAGAGGAGTATTGTTCCTCAATAACTCCAGAGCATTGCAGGTAACAAAAATTAACTCGGTGAAGAAACTGTATGACAAATTGATTTTTATCAAATTCCAGAAACAAGTGTATCAATGACTAATGAAGTACTTCATTGGATATCTAGAGTTCATTGTTAATATTATAAAGTAGTCTCAATTGGTATGGTTTTGCTTGAATAATCTGTCTATTCCAGGACCATGCATTTAGTCAACTTGTTTTTACCTGCCTCAGACTACTATTTCACTATAGTAAAAATAGGTATAGTTTTCATATTGTTCTGAGCGGTCACTTTAGAACTTCACATAAGCTCTATACACCAAAGTGTGACAATATACAGAATCTCCATATTTGGAAATTTCAAGCGACTTTAACGCATTATCCACCAATTGCCAATTTGACTGTAACTAATTTTGGTAGATCTTGAATGGAGTATTGAGTCACATTTTATTTTCCTATGATTTAGAATCAAGCTAATACAATGATATCTATAAACAGCTACTAATAGAAACTAGATTTTAACCACAGCCTTCTAGAGTCAGTAATTTTGAAACAGCCATCAATCTGAAATTATTAAAGAGAATTCTGGATTCAGAAACTATACCAAACACAGTAGATTAAAAAAAAAAAAGAAAACATTTTTCCAACTCCTTGGAAGAAGAATCATAATTGATTTTGATTACTATTCAAAGTAAAATAATTATAATGAACCTAGACAAAACTTTTTTTAAATATAAAATTTAAATACGATAGATACCAATCATTACGTGTCTATGTACAAAAAATTTATTTCAGTTAAAATTATTTTGTTACAAAAACTGTTCTATGTCAATTTCAAGGGCTGAACAGGGCATGGATAATTCAAATGCTGATATTACTTCAGGATGAATTATACCAAGTTTACCAATAGGTTTTCCTCGATAAATAATTCTGGCACTTCGTTTTGGGAAGAATGTTTCATCTGGAAAATAAACAAAACATCATTAAATTTATCTGACACGACAAAAAATATATCTAAATTTTAATAACATAATAGAATGATGGAGAGCTGATTTTTTTTTTTTTTAATTTCTATCTGACCAGACCAAATTCGAACCGGTGATGCTAAACTCGAGGTAGCAAAGGTTATGCCACCTTGACATTCTCAGCCACTACTATACCTTCAAAAGTATAATTTAAAGTGAAACTAAAGCTAGAGGAAATTGGTTTTGGGTGTACAGTCATGTAAGAAAAAAAAAAATAATAGGATCGAAACAACTGCTCCCCAAAACTTCTAAAATTAGGAATATTTTATTACCATTATTTATTGTTTTATTTGTTTTTTTATCATTTAGGCATATAAATTATACTAATTTATTTAAGCCTATATTTATAGTACCTTCAGCTCCCTCAAGGTAGTAACCTGCTTCTCTTGTCCAAGGAACTTCCAATAACTGCATAATCCTATCAAGAAGACCATGGATGATTTCAAATCCAGATTTTTTATCATAATAAAGTGCACTTAATCGCCTTACATTCTTAGCTCCAGTTTCTGTAACATATACAATGATGTATCTTTGGCCATCAAACAAAATTGACCATGAAATACTGTTGTAAATATTAACTAGGCAACAATATAAAAAAAAAAGTGCTCAAATTTCCAAGCTACAGTTGTAGTAAAGCCATGTAATATGTTTTCGGAAATCAATAATGAAGTGAAATATGAATTTGTTCCAGTGATACCAACACTAATCAAGTTGAATTTAATGTAAATACACTGCATACAGACAAACTTACCTTCATTAGGATCTAGTAGAACAACATCCGAAATTTCAAACACCTTTATAGGCAATGGAGCACTCTTATTATATGATACTGACTTCAGTAGCCCAGGAATAAGTGTTGTTCTTACCACTTGGAAATCCGATGTTTTCGGATTGTCCACAATTACGACTGATGATTCATCAAAAGGCTGTCTGAGTTTAGATGAAATATCTTCCCTGGAACACTACAATAGAGATGAAGTGATAAAAAAAAAAAAAGTTATTGCTAAAAGCTAAAAATTGTTTTATTAATTCTCTCTCACTCACTCTCTCTCTCTCTCTCTATATATATTATATATATATATATATATATATATATATATATATATATATATATACACACACATACATCATGTACCAGAAATTTTGTTATCTTTAAATTCTTAGAGAACCCCCACATAATAAATTCCCTTACCAATCCAATAGAATAAGTTAACAAACTCTAAATGATCTAGCTTTCATTGGAATACATAAGAGCAATAAAACCAATAAATTACAACTAATTATGTAAAATAAGCTACAACTATTATTGATAATATTACAGGAGATTAAATCTGAAAGTCCACTTACCAAACTAAATGTGAGGACTTCAGTAAATCCTGACTGAGCGATCTGTTGCCTCAAATCATTGGTTAGTTTATTCAATGGTTGCTAGAAAGAAAAATTATATATTTACGTATTAGTTGTAAAGTTTATTTTATGAACAATTTTTTAAATTAAAAATATAAATTGTGTATATCTTTTCTTCTCTTATTTGACATATGTTCTGTCCTTAGAATAATCATGACCAAGCATGATATGCATTCATCTATTTAGGCAATACATAATAACTAAGTATTTGTTAAAAAATAGATGATTATGCATTGTTCAAAAAGGTATGATTGGCACTCATAGAAAGTTCATAACATTCCTGTCACTCAAGATCTTATTCAATGTGAATGCCAATTCATCTTATTCATGAATGCCAATTCTGGTCGGTTTTCTACATAATCAATGTACAATTAATGTGGCTTACTATCACAGACACAGTTGGTAAAACAATAGACAAGGTATGTTCAATAGACATGTCATCCATCTCCATGACAAGGCAAGACTCCACAAGGCTACCTTTACTGAAGATAAATTGAAAGAAACAGGCAGGAAACCCTCCAACACCCTCCTCTTATATTCTAGGCTAGTCCCTAATATGACTCAGAGGAGACCAATTTAATATCAATGAAAAAGGAAGAAGTAATTTGCGATTGGTAGGCAACTCAATTCTAAACTTTTTATGATCAAGTAATAAGCATCCGAATCAATCAAAAAATTGTCAAGATCATGCAAAAGACTGACCTACACATGGAAAAATGTTGAAAGTATGGTTTGAATATAATATTAATCAATTCATTTATGAAAAATAACACTACATGATTATATTTGATATATCCTTGCACTTCAAGTTAGTTTTCAGTTATCAGCACTGAAAAGAATTTTATTTAAATATATTAAGAATGAGATTATTCTTTATTATACAGCGTCAATGGTACCACGATGTTACTGAGAAGATGTATGTTGTTAGCAACTTTAAGAGAGTAGCTCAAGAAACAAAATTTTTCTTTTCAAGTTTATTTATTATCAGCCAATTTTACCCCTACCACAGCTTATAATTTAATTGAAATTAATTAATCCAATAACTTTACAAAGTTTAAATTTATAATAATTTAAGTCTGCACTATTTTATCCAAATGGATATGGAAGGAAAAATTATTAATGTCTAACATCCTATTATCATTTATGCTGTATCAATTCCCTAGAAACTTAAATGGTTAGCTGCTAAGTTAAGTGTTAATGGAGATCGGGGTGGCCGAGCAAGCTAATGTTAATGCAAAACATGCGTTGCCTAGCAATCTGATAAACAGATAACATGATAAAATAAATAAGAGTTTGGGTTGTGGTGTTAGTGGTGGAGGGGGGGGGGAGGGGACTTGGCAATAATCCCCTCTCTCATTGCCTCAGGAAAAATCCAGTATAGACTAAAAGACGAGGAAGGGATGGGAAAAAAAAAAAGGTTAAGGATTAAAGTAGATTTGGATTTGGAACTATTTCGCTATCGAAATGAATTTTTTTCAGGACTAATGTTTACAATAAAATCAATTTTTTGTAATTATTTGAATCAACAAATAAGAAAAAGAGATTCAATTTACTCACCTGTTCGGCAAAACAATTTGTTTTGGGAATTGACTTAGATATGTTGTTATAACCAAAAGCAATAGCAGCATCCTCATAAATATCCACTGGATGAAGAATGTCATGACGAGTAGGTGGGACCTTCACAACAACATCAGAACCACCTGTAGATTTTGATGATAAGCACATCCGAGTCAAAAGGTTGGCAAGTTTACCAGCCTCTTCCCTAAAATTAATAATATTTATATTAGCTTAGTCATATTTGTATAAGTACAAAAAAGTTTAGATATTAATTTGAGAATTAGAGAGGTAAAAACTACTAAAACATTGATACTAATAAATGATATTTACTTACCTGATGCCAATATATTTGTTGAGTTTCTTTATATTGATAACTTCTTTTCTATATTGGAATGAGGGGGTTCGGCGTTTACTACCATCAGGAGAAATAACTTCACATGTTTCGCAAGTGAACTGGTTTTTGCAGTGATATGAAAATGCAGTCACGATAGTGTCCAAAACAATATTAGCCTATAAAATACAAATATGTAATATTGTATAATGTAATAATATAATAAAAGGTATATATGGTAGAGAAAGAAATGATTAATTAAAGGAATGTGGAAAGTAACCCAGTAGATTCATAAAGTTAAATATATAAATAAACTCTTAAGTTTCATCCTATTTATCAAATATTACATCATATTAATACTTGAAAGGAGGCTTCTGAAGCATTAGATGTAAAGGAAAAGAATATGGGTCTATATATGCCTAAATAACTTTCTTGTTAATTCTCTTCTGAATAACCCTAATATATATTCCCTCTCTTTTCGATTCCTCAATCTTCATTTAACCAAAATCACTTTTATTTCCATCACATTATTCCTGATAATTTCATTGCTTTCAAATCCTGAACAAATGACTTTAGTCTTGACGAATTCCAGTAAAAATGATTATCTGTCTTTTTATCAAACTTCCCACTCATTTCCACATACTTAGTTTTTTTCAAAACCACCTATAGCCTGAAAAAAAAGTAGTAGTTGATCCACAGAATAAGATGCTTCCTGCTTCCTTAACCTCTGACATCCCATCAATTTTATCTAAATCTTGTAAACAAAAATTGTTAATTCCCAAATTATTTCATTCCTTGAGCCAAATACTCTTCCTAATCTTCTTCAATCAGTTCTGGTTACTCCACACAATTGGCTAAGCTAAAAATCACTTGAGATCTTTGTTCCTCCATAGACAACAGAAAATCTCTCCTATATGTCTTTGACTTCTCAAAAGCTTTTGACACAATAGATCATTTGGTTCTCCTCTCCAAATTTTGCAATAATTCCCTATTTAATATTGCATAAAGCTGGTTTCTCTTCTATCTGTCCCAAATTGTCATTATTCCTAAAAATCTTCCCCATTATTAATGCTTTTTCCACGAGGTGTTCCTCATGTATTTTTCCTCTTGCCAATATTATTTTCCATTTATTTAAATGATCTATCTAAGGGTACTATTTCGCTAGTTCTGAGCACTACACCGACTACTAGCAGTTGAGGATACATGCGACTTAGCTGGTCGCCACGGAACTTACCTTCTTATCTCATGTAACCTCTTCTAATCACTCATCTCAGCTTAATTACTTGTGTGTTCTTTACATGTCAACTAAAAAAATTGGAGGGCCTGGAAATGTGGTTGAAATAGACGAAAGTTTTTTTTTTAAAGAAATAATCATGAAGGGAGATTGCTCCATGAACAATGAATGTTTGCCAGAGTTTGTCGAGAAACAGATGAGTGTTTCATTGTAAAAGTAAAAAGACAGAAAAGAAATAACTATAGTAGAGTGAATTAAAAATAATATTGAAGAGAGAAATACTATATATTCTAACTGTTAGAAAGTATTCAACATCCAACAACTAAATGAAACAAACTACAACCATTTCCAGGTTTATCACCGGTATAACTTTGTTGATCCTTCAAGTGGAGTCCATTCTTAACACATAGAGCTATTATGTGGCTCAGCTAAGTGGAGAAATAAAAATCACCAAGGAACTGCAAGGCAACATCTGGATTCATATTTATGTGAATTTTTGTGATGGCGGGCTCACAGAGAAGAGGATCTGTTCCTCCCTATTTTAAATAGCATTAAGCTATTGTCTCGAAAAATAAATAAAAGTGTTTTGTTATTATTACATTTCTTTTTTTTCTATTTCAATTTCCATAAATATAAAAAAGAAGGTAGGTATTATCAGTGTCAGAATTAACGGTGTTCAGGTTATAAACAATGCCAGATAGCAGTCCGGCTAACTTACAAGTACCCAGTTGAGCACTGCTTTATTGTAATAGAAAGGAGCATATTTCATTGATACTGCTCGACAGTCTAGGTATAACATCACATCTATACTGCTCCTTCCTGATTGCTCCTAAAGTAGTGAAGCTGTTGGCAGAACAGCGGTCATAGATTATGTTATCATATTGGAGAAGAGTTTTGATGATAACAGTCACCTCATTTCCTTTTTTATTTTCACTCATCTATATATGTAATATATAGTAAGGGAAAGTATTGTGATTGTGAAAATTTCTGAATCTGAGTTTTCAACGGAGAAACATGTTTTGAGGTACCCTGAGTCCAAATAACCAAGTCCTGCAAAATGGTCTGTGTGTCTGTATGTTGGTGTGTGTTTAGTATGTGTTTGTGTTAGCAGTCTAACTCAAAAATAAAAAGCTGTAAGAAACTGATATTTCATATTTAAGATAGATATATGCCTTAGATGTGACAGCAACTTTTTCCTTAAAATCGGCTAACTAGAAGTGTCACATCATATCAACCCTGAAACACATTTTTATAATTTTCTCAAAAATGGCGCTGACGATTTTATATTAAATTCGGTGTATCATTGTATAATGAAGTGGTCTTTAATATCAATCAGATCTTATACCCATTGCTGTCACTTTACAGGGCTTAAACGCCCAATGTTCATATACGTCTTCCCCTCAAGTACCTTTAATATGGTTTATTTTAAATAATTGATCATCTCACATTATTTAGAATTATGAAAAAATGCTAAATATAACTTTTGAAAGAATTTGATAATTGAATAAAGGAGAAAAAAATTAAAAAAACTTATCCAGGTCGAAAATGAATCTCCGGAAATATTGGTCAGAAGGTTAAAATATATTGTTGCATAACGTCTAATATATTGTTGTAAAACAGAGAATTTAGAAAAAACAATATCTAATATAGAAAGTTGTAGAAAGTAACGGAGAGTGAGGAAAGAATAATAAATAATTTTTGAAAACTAATATTATTTAACTTTAATCACATGTTTTAAAGGAAATTAAATTAAATTTACTATCTAAATGTAACATTTAAAATATTTTTTAGTATGAAAAAGTATTTAAAACCCACGGATTCAAGGCAATGACACTGCTTAAGATACTATTTCATTGTACTAGTGTGAAAGAAGTGAAATATAAAAATATTTCATGGATATGTTTATAACCTTAAATATATTTACTGTATTTTGTTAGGGTTCTCGAATAACTATAGGTCTGATATTATATTTAAATAATTAGGTATCTATCGTCCGTTTATTCTGAAAAATCATCATGCAACCTTTTAGAAAATTAAATTAGTGAATAATTTGATGAATTTTCCCTTTGTGATATTCCAACAGTATCTACTTCCAATTAGTGTGAAAACTTTTGACCTGTCTATGACAGACAAGGTAAATCTCTTAATTCCATTTTATCAAACTTTGCAATAGAAAATAACTGTTTAATAACTATTATTCGTACAATCCCTAATCAACCGGTGATATAATAAATAGGACTTTTGTTATTTTAATAGTATTTATGATTTGTTAGCTGTAAGCTTTTAGTTTTATCTTGATTAAAAATGCAATTCAAAAATGTTATAATAGTCCAACATGGCCAGAAAATAATTTCTATTCAAAGTTGAGCGGTATGTGAAAGTTGTGTGTTGCCAGATTTTTTTTCACCATCATTTATGTAAGCTTGAAGTAGCAATAGTATTTTATATAGAAATAGTATCTACTTCCTTCTACAACTGATCCCCACCGGAAATTAGACCATTACCCTCTTTATTAGGAGAGGCCTACAGATTGTAAAATACTTGTAAGAACAGGATACGGAAAAAAAAAATAAAAAAAAATAAGAAAAACAAAACAAAATTTGTTGATACATAAATACAGTAAAAATTATAAAACAGCACAAACCTTTTACAGGTTAAACATAGTTACACCAAGTGCACAATGTTTTGATTTTACAGAGAGGTGATTCAACAAAGTATTTAGTGATTTAATTTTATGAAATGTTACTTGATGACTTTTTGCTATAATCCAATGACACAATATTTATTATTGAAATGATCATACTAAAAATGAGTTCTAAATTTAAAATCAGAGATACACCACCAATTCTTAACATAACATTTCTTTATATTCTTTCTATCATATGGCTGATATTTTTCATTCAAAATATTATAAGAAATCATAATTTTGTAGATGGTGGGCAGACTTGTTAACATTTTATAGTACAAATATAACCTAATCTCATAATTCAACCACGATGGTGAGAATTTTCAGTGAAATACACAAACATAGAGTTGGCAAACCAGAGATGGGAGTCACTGCTGTGGGCAGTACCAGTGAAATAGTACCTTAACCTTATCCTTCCTAACTTCACTCTAAGTATCTTTTTTAAGCTGACAACCTATTAATAAACATTTAATATGCTTCTGAAAATATACTTATGGTATATTTTCATATACAATATGGTATATTGGTATCAATACCTAAACTGGAATAACCACATTTTCCAAATAACCCAAAAATTCATATCAATCCTTAAATAGCTCTTAAGATTCCAAGATTAATTTTTCCGAAGCAACTACCATTTAATAGTTTCCTCTCTTTCTTTCTCCACTTTGTCTACGATGACCTAGTGTAAGGACTATATAATGAGACTGAAAACATTAATGAATTGCTTTATAAAATTTATTTTAGGAGTTCACAGATACCCTTACATATCTCACATGTATTCAGAGCAAAACTGGTTATTTCCTATTCATATCCTTCTAAACAAAAATTCCATCCTATAATCTTGATTAAATCACCTTACATTCTTCAATCAACCCCTTAAATACAGAGATTTCAACCTTCAGATTTGAATACTCCCTCTCACTGAACAGCATTCTTCGAAAAATCCTTAGTAATTCAAGTTACCTCGTTTTCGAATTACCTACTAAACGCCAATCATAAACCTCCCTTATTAACCTATTCCAGCACCATTTCTCCCTCCCTTCAACAATCAATTTTCTGGGTGCATGTAAAGAAGAAATGTCTACTTAGGTTGGTAAATTAGAAGATAAAAATTATGTAAATATGCCTCTATAAAAATGAATAAACAGACCACCTTTAAAATGTAAACTATCAAAACTACACTTTTTTTCCCCCTTCCCTTTCTCACCTTTTAGGCTATGCGGGGTTTTCCCGGGCCAGAAGATTAATGTCAAAACTACACTGGACACTTTTTAAAACTAGTTCATGTATTGAGTAAGGAAGTGGGGTACCTCAGTGGATGAACACTGACTTTCAGAGCTAAAGATCCCAGGTTCGGGTCCAGCTGATGACTAGTAATTTTTCATCAGCCGTGATTGGACCCAGGGGTTAGGAGAATCTCCTCCAGCACATACAGCCCCTATAAAGTGGGTACTCTTACTCTTAGTTAATAAATAATTAATTAAGGGGGACAACCTAGCAGTTGATCGTGATCACCTCGGCCCAATCACCTCTCTGCACAACTGCTGGCCTTATTTCCTGGCCTTACTTCCTTGCATAGTACTGAACCTAAGATACTTTATGGGTTGTAGTAATACAGATTATTTTTTTCATCTATTGAGTAAGTGCAGCGACCAGAGGTCAAAAATAGGTACTTTTAGATATGAAAAAAAAATTATCCTTAATATTCCTAAAAAAAAATAGTATTTATTTTCCAAGGTGGTCCTAGTCAGAGAATAACAGACAAATAGGTTTAGTTTACTTGATTAATTTATAATCCTTAACCGTTCCTAACAAATAGTAACATTAGGAGGATGAAGAATTGATACTGACAACATGATATCTGGTTTAGATGTGTTAAATTTTGAAGTCACTAATCTAAGCCTAGATTATCATCAAAAATCAAATTTTAAACCTTATGTAGATCAGTAGCTGTGACCTCGATAAACACATTCTTTGTATTCAAAGTTATTCTTGAATGATGACCATTTATTATTGGTGGTAGTGACAAAACAACTCCATTACTATCCTTTATTACTGGATAAACTGGACTATCTTTAATAATTGGCAGATACTGTTTCAACTGTGGATGATTCTGCAAAAAAATTTATTAAATAAATTATCAAATAATTTAATATAAACTATCAAATTAAAATAAGTCATGCAATAACTGCAATGAAGTACTAACAGCATACAACTCCATAATACCATGCCCATCATATTCCTTTTCCTGATTTAAAGGTTTAAATTTAATTTGATCTGGAGGAAGGGCATCGTAGACAAAAGGTCCCTGTATTGTATCAAGATCATGAGTCCCTATGGCAACCAAAGTTCTTCTTCGGGCTAAATTTTGATGAAGTTTATCTTGAAGGTCAATAAAACTGGCATAACTATCACTTGTGAATGTAATATCCCTAAGCACAGCAGCTACAGCATAAGGTCGAATTTTTTTGGTCTGAAATAGGCCAACTTTTTTATTATTTTCATTAAAATACAACCAAATGAAAAAAAAAAAAACTTACATCAGACTTAATTTGTAGTGTTTGCATTAACTTTTGATCACTAGGAACTATCGCTTTATAGTTGGGATATTGGATTCTGTAAATTTAACACAACTATGAATCAATGCAGTTATAATTCCATGATACGATAAAAACCAAAGATAAGAAATAATTGCAAAATACTTGTTTTGAAAGACTAGTAAGGCAATAGCAAGTCCTTCCAAACATAGAAGATCATAGCGATTTGCAGGCACTTCAATGCGGTATATTACATCATCTGAGGCATCTTTTGCTACAGTCGCACCTTGCTCCTTTATCAACATTTGCTTTTCACTAGTCTAAAATTAAAATAAAATAATTGATTATTACAATATTGACCTATGTAAATCAAATTTAGGAATTAACACTAGCAGTACCACATCATCTAATTCCAATCCAAAATCGAAGCATAGGAAACTAAACTCTTCTTCACCTAGAATTAAGATTAACAATCAGAAATATGAAATTTGTTTATAATTATGAATCTGATAGGACATACTGAAACTCTGATTCAAGGCTTTGAAAAGAAGATCACGTTTAACGGATATAGTAGGCATGATTTTTCTTCTAATTTCTTATTTATTGATAATTTAAAGAATGAATATAGGTAATAAAACTTAGCAAATCTTGACACGTTTCCGCAACTCAAAACTTATACAGTCTACCTATCTATAACCTTCCAATGTAACCTAGTGTAAATTACAACCTCCAACCACGAGGTTTATGTCAGTTGTAGGTTACTGATCAATTGTGTACTGATTTTAAGATTTAATGTTAATAGTATTAGTTCATGTTGAGATTAATTGATTAATCTGTTTCAAAAAGTAGAAACTAGATCCACCCTGGATTCTTTGTTAGTTTACAATATTTTTTTCAAATGACTTACAACTTTTTTATATATATATATTAATTGAGATATTGTATGCTTTAGTCTAACTTTTTACAACCATGGCACTGGTAAAAGATGAAGAACTTATTGGATTTGGTGATAATTCAGCAGATACTAATAATGCTGACAAAAGACCTAAAAAATCTGGAGGTTTTCAATGTATGGGATTATCTTTTTCTATTCTGAAAGGCATTACGAAAAAGGGTTACAAAGTTCCCACGCCAATTCAGAGAAAGGTAACTCTGATCTACATCTTTTATTATTGTTACTTTATTTTTCTTGAAAAACTAATTAGTTATAATTTTTTTTAGACAATACCTCTTGTAGTAGAAGGAAGGGATGTAGTAGCTATGGCTAGAACTGGAAGTGGTAAAACAGCTTGTTTCCTTTTGCCGATGTTTGAAAAGCTGAAAACTCATTGCACGAAGTCTGGCATTAGGGCAATTATTTTGTCACCAACTAGAGAACTAGCTTTACAGGTATTATGCTTTTTTGTTTTTAAATGTTATTATGTATTCAATAGGTAGCTGTCTGAAAGGAATAAAGAATACTTGTTTTTTTTAATCACTATTACTGTAATCCATAAATACTAAAAGTGTGAATATTTCATTTGATACTACTGTGTTGCTCCTCCTTCATGTGTATGCACAAGGTCTCATGATCACTATACATGGAATTTTGAGAATGGACCAATGTTGACAGGTAGCTGAATTATCTGTTTTGGCCCTAACCAAAAATGAAAATGAATCATGAGGGGATATTACTTTTGAGCGAGCAGAAGTAGAAAGTAGCGATCTAATTAAGGCTGATTTTAATTGAAAAAGATTAGTTGGGAGTTTATAAATTCAAATTAATATATGTCTATTTTAATAAAGGGAGGTTATACCAATGAACCTGTTTTCAGTATTTGGTCTTCTCTGACATGATCTTGTATGATCATTATATCTTGCAGCAAACCCCTCAAAGCTATGCAACACTTGTAAAGAAGTACATTGTTCATATTAAAAACAATTATAAGAGAGGTGGAAATGGCATGCTAACTTTTCAATATTTCATTCATCTTTAAAATAATTTTTAGCTACTACTTAGTTCGCTGATATTACCTAATCTAATCCTTTTAATCAATTCGCAAGCAAATGTCCAATACTAGCATCTCAATATTTGGTGTTTCCACATCCTCTCAAGCCTCTGTTTTCTGATAAATTACTTTCATCAGCTGCAACTCTGTTTATCCATAGATAGCTGTAGTTGTACAGCTGTTCTCATTCCATTTAGACCCTCATCAATTATTATCTTTTATGAATATTAGTATGCAGACCCAGTTTGCTGACTGTGAAAGTGTTAGCTGTACAAAAGAGAATTTCAATTCCATCAAATACTTTTCTCTTCTATCTTGTTAAATACATAAAAGGAAGCATAAACTATGACTGGGAGAATCAGATACTTGCATGAATTTTCAATTTTTAATCATCCGTGAAGGCATTTTGAAGCTGTAACAATAAACAGACAAGTCTTTGAAAAAAATTCTGGTGCATAGTTACAAAGATAGTTAGTGTTAATGAAAAGTGGTAGGGACAGAATTAGGTCACAAGAATGGAGACACAGATGCACCCTGGTCAGGGTCAAGATCACACCATGATTATTATATACCTTTTCATCCATGAAATATCTTTCCATTTTTTATTTCACCTTGTCTCTGTATAAAAGTATTGAGTTTAAAATGTATTTTATTAGTTTTTATAAATGAACATTTTTCAATTTTCAGACCCTTAAGTTTTTAAAAGAACTTGGTAAATTCACTGGCCTACGTTCTATTGTTCTTTTGGGTGGTGACTCAATGGAAACTCAGTTCTCTGCTATCCATGAAAAGCCTGATATTGTTGTCGCTACCCCTGGACGATTTTTGCACATTTGTGTTGAAATGGATCTGAGCCTAAAGAATGTTCAATATATCGTGTTTGATGAAGCAGACAGGTAATTGACTACTTTCATCCATAGCTTAAAAGTCGTATGTCACATGATATCTGCAGAAAATAATTTTTTATTCCTTCATTTTTTTTCTCATGCAGGTTGTTTGAAATGGGATTTGGAGAGCAACTGAATGAAATTGTTCAAAGGCTTCCTGAAAATAGACAGACTCTTCTGTTTTCGGCCACTCTTCCTAAAGTTTTAGTTGAATTCGCAAGAGCTGGTCTATCAGATCCTGTTCTCATTAGGTTTGTTAAGTTTATATTTTATAAATCGTGTGTACTGTTAACTTTTTACAAATTATTCAAAGGTAATACTTTTATAATGTGTAAAAGTTGAACTTATAATAATATTTTAAAAAATAACTTCTTTTAGGCTGGATGTTGAATCCAAAATCCCTGAAACTCTCCAATTATCTTTTGTGAGCTGCCGTCTTGAAGAAAAACCAGCAGCTTTATTATGCCTCATGAATCATGTGATACCTAAAACGGCTACAACAATAATTTTTGCTGCTACTAAACACCATGTGGAGTATTTGCATGCTGTAAGTTATGATTTATAATTGTAATTTTTCATCTGTGTGGGCTTCAAAACGGTTATGTTGGTTTATCAAGATCATAATAATATGATGCTAATTATCCAGACAATTCTTAATTATCTTTCAATAAACTCACCATTCTGGGCTGTTACTTTT
This sequence comes from Nezara viridula, assembly GCA_928085145.1. NCBI lineage: Eukaryota > Metazoa > Arthropoda > Insecta > Hemiptera > Pentatomidae > Nezara > Nezara viridula. Next base: position 106,161,772 of record OV725082.1, read on the forward strand.
CTATTTAGTAATAACTCCTATAAGATCTGAATAAACTTTCCTTTTTATTGATTGCTTATGTTAAAGCTTTGTTTTAGCCCTTTATTCATTGCTACTTTCATTTAAAATCTTATGAAAGCATGTCTTGTGATGTCTTTTTTTTAGTTGGTTTTTATTAGTTGAGGTTGTTAAGGTTTATATTATTTATTTATCTTGTTTTTTTAACAGACATTTTTTATTTAATGGCTCCATTGTATTGGGTTGGCAAATAAGTCCTTTCGGTTTTTCTGTTTATTTTTATGTCACTATAATACACATCTTATCTGACGAATTAACCCCTAAGGTGGGTTGTTTATCCTGTTGTTAATATGTCAACAACTATATCTGTAAACTCTTTTTGAAACTATCTTAGTATTGTGTTTGCTATTGCACTGTGAATATGGAAGAAAATATTCATTATCAGCATATTTTGTTGTATTATTTTTAAAAAAGTAAGTGCGCTGAAAAAGGTCATAGAAAAATTTGCAGTGTTTATGGGGACGATGTCTTAACCAAATGCACCTATCAAAATTGATTTGCCAAATTTCACTCAGGAAATTTTGACATCAATGATGCTCAACGGTCTGGTCGCCCACTTGAAATTGAAATGAGCAATGTTAAGGCCATTGTTGATCAAAATCCCACCCAATCAGTGCAAGAGATTGCTATGGCCCTAAATGTGTCACACACAAGCATATAAAACCATTTGTACATGCTTGGCTAGGTTTCCAGTCTTAATGTTTGGGTCCCTCACATGATTTTTTTTTCGAAAATCACAAAAACTGCTGTAACTTCAATACGACTTTAGCTATCTACAAGGAATTTAGGGTCACATGAACTACAGAAAATGACATCAACAGGACCTTCTTAAACAAACTATAAATGGAGATAAAAAATAAAATCCTATAAGGAGTTTTTGTTCATTTATTCCTTATGTAGGCATTAAATCAAAAAACCTTTCATACGGCTTTGAAGAGCAATAATTCAGCCAACGGATATAGTAACATCGAATTTGGAGAACATTCTGAAGAGTTATGAATAATCGGAATGGTGTTATGTTCCACCAAGACAACGCTAGGCCCCACACCTCGTTGGTCACTCGCAATAAATTATTGAGCCTTGGAAGGGACCTATTACCCCACCCTCCCTATTCACCAGATCGAGCTCCATGTGACTACCACTTATTCTGAGCAGAACTCCATGAATGCGATAAGCTGTAATCGTTTGGTGGGCGGGATGGCGAATGGGCTAAGGCGTGTGCACAGCACCACCGTTGCCCATCAACCTGATAAATCAATCAAATGTTATAAAAAATAGACACGAGTTCGCGTCCCGGTGCCGAGGGAGTCTTTTAAATCCTCGCCCACACTCCCTGGCCTGGGGAAACCCCGTATAGCCTTAATGACGAGGAACGGGAGGACCGAAAAAAAAGAAAAAGAAAAAAAAAAAAGCTGTAATCGTTTGGTTCTCTTATGTAGATGATATCCAGGGACCACGTGGTTTATAATAACCTTGCATACCTCTCTATCCTGTTGTTTTTTATAGGATAGGGTCATTAGCCCTGTGCCCAACCCCCAAAATCTGGAGGACCAAAGGAGCTATATTATTAGACACAGGTGTCGCTCTCACCTTCCTGTAAATCTCAGAGTTGAGACGTTACCGTCTCCCTACAGGAATCATGGTCTAAGCAATCGAGTAGGGAATACACTTATCTATTAATTATTTATACTTTTTTGTTATTTAATCCCACAAACGGGGTTTAAACTCAGCATAAAATTTTTGTAGGCGCCTTAACTCACTCGACCACCATAGCCTATTCCTTACTTATGGATTTATTGATTCATTGAAAATCTATGATGTCAGATTACATTAGGGATGTTTAACAGGATGGCTACCAGACAGTTGAAGTGAATTTCCCTAACCAATATGTCTGGGTGCGCAAATATTAATAATGTATAATTTTTAACTAAATTCTCTTCAACATAACTGTGACAGTCATCTACCGATCAATCTACTATTATAACTAAATTTACTTATTATACATGTAAGAAAATTGACAACAAAATGATTTCAGTAAAAACATTCAGTCTTCTAAATAAGAAATATGTTTTAGAGGGAGCATTATTTAAACATGAATAAGTTTTTTTTATTTTAGAAAACTAAACTTTTACTAACTTATTTTTATTTTATTTTCATAAACTGAGAGGAGGTAAAAGTTGTTACTTGACCTAAAAAGCTCAACTTTTCTCTATCAAAAAAACAAAGTGTGCTATGGGCGATTCTTATTTTAATGAAGTTTATCATAAGTAGTTTCTTTATTACTATTAACAGCATAATAATTATCTATACCACACCAACTATGATATTTCTTGTAAATAAATGCTCTTTTAAGGAGGGCCACTGGTTGGACTAATAAATGCTTGTCAGCGAATGAATTGCACTGACCGTAGCCACATGAATTAATTAAAAATATAATGCAAAATAAAATTTAAATAATATATAGGTGCTATCGTTTGCCAATATTAATATTAACTGTCAAAAACGAGAAGGAAATTCAACCTTGTCTGAGCTATCGCTAAAATCGAGTTTTTGAAGCAATACTAGTTATTGACTATCGGATATTTCTAAACTGAATTGCCGGTTGCTGAGTTTAGAACTGAATAATTTTTTTTTCTTTTTAAGTACTAAAACTAACATAAACCACTCTAGATGGCATCACAGCTTGCTTTCTGAGACATTCGCTGTGTTGGCCGAGGCTATTGTAATTTTTATTGTTAATAATTAAGGATTTGGAGTTTCCATTTATTTTTCTGCCGATAAATTAAGGGAAGAACATAACTAATATTAAGTCAAATACAATGGGTGCGTACAGTTGGAATAGTTATATGATTTTCCAATTTACTAGTGTTTGCCAAGTGGTCAAAATTCTACTATAATCATTATTGGACATTTGTGAAAAACATGAATGAATTTACATTTTCCAATATATTTTTTTTTACTCTTTTATAATCATACATTCACTTTTATATGTAAAAAAACAAAAAAACAGTGCAGTACTATTTGTGTACTTTTTCACTTATTGGTATGTAAAAATGTGAATCTATCATTACTTTTTTATAAGACTGAAGTTGTTTTTTTTTTTAAACACTTTGGATTTAACGTCCGTTTAGACATTTCACAAATTATGGGAAACACAATTATCTATTTTAATTAACCGTGACATAATTGCTAAATCAAACTATTTACTTTATTTCTCTTGATACCGACAGCAGATGGAAAATATCAAGAACAAGAAAAAAAATTACTAGCTAAGTAAAATAACCATTTATATATATTTTTTTATTTGTTACAATAAATTAGGCCATTTTCACCAACATTTTATTATTACGCATCAATTTAACGTTTCGACCATACTAAGGGTCATTTTCAAAACTGGAAAATTATAATAACATTATTAGTTAATGTTCAGCAATTATAAAATGAATTTCTTATTATATTTAATTGAATTGTCTAACGTTCTATGTCAAATTATTTCCGATATACTTAAATTTATATAAAAATATACATAAAGTATACACTTTTTATTTAAAAAACCCTTACATGTACGTAACTATAAACATTAAAACTCTAACAAATAAAAAAAAAATGCAACATATGACAAACACCAATTTGATTTTAAAAATGCCAAAATAGTATACAAGGAAAGTAGTAACAATAAAAGAAAGATTATAGAGTCTATATATATTACAAAAAAATTTACATAATTCTGTTAACAACCTTACAGATGTGGACAATATAAATACTTTTTACGCAAATATAATTAATAAAATTCGTCTATAATAATATAATAATCCACCAATGCAAAACATTAGAAGGAAAATCCCTCTCCTTTTGACTATCCCCACCAGGACGATATAAGTCAGTCCCTCCAGAAATGACGTGGGTGAAGCCCCTATAAAAATTGACAAGTTAATGTTCACTGAACTTATTAATTAGAACATTAAGGATGAACATATTAGGAGGACTCATCAAGGTAATAGTCATTTGTTTTTAATTGTTAGAGTTTTAATGTTTATAGTTACGTACATGTAAGAGTTTTTTTAATAAAAAGTGTATACTTTATGTATATTTTTATATAAATTTAAGTATATTGGAAATAATTTGACATAGAACGTTAGACAATTCAATTAAATGTAATAAGAAATTCATTTTACAATTGCTGAATATTAACTAATAATGTTATTATAATTTTCCAGTTTTGAAAATGACCCTTAGTATGGTCGAAACGTTAAATTAATGCGTAATAATAAAATGTTGGTGAAAATGGCCTAATTTATTGTAATAATAATAATAATAAAAAGGCTTAGCGAACCCGAAGGTTCGATGCCGACACCACCAATCGCTTATTGCACACCTCCCTCCATCGTTCGCCGTCCAAACCCAGTCCCTTCAGATCGGCTTTAACGCAATCTTCCCACCTTCGCCTCGGTCTACCCCTCGGACGCTTACCATTTGGCACAGCAAATATTAACCTTTTAGGAATTCTCTCGTTACTAAGTCCAACAACTTTACAACCCCATTTGATTCGCCGCGATGAAATTACCTCAATTATATTACCCGGATATAGTTCACGCAATTCGGCGTTGTGTAACCGTCTGAACTCTCCGGTTAACTCATCCTTCTTCGGTCCGAATATTCTACGCAATACTTTATTTTCAAAAACCTTAAGACGCTGCTCATCCCTTAATGTAAGCGGCCAAGTTTCGCACCCATAAAGAACTGTAGGCAAGATAATTGTTTTATAGATTCTAATTTTTAAGTTTCGGGACAAGAGGCGCGAACTAAGTAGTTTTGTCACAGAAAAATAACAAGCGTTTCCCGCCTTCAGTCTAACCTTAATTTCTTCTTCAATTTCGTTTTTTCTAGTTATCGTAGAACCTAGATACATAAACTTATCTACCTGTTCAAACATATTACCATCTATATCGATATCACCAGTAGTACTGCCATTTTTGCAGCTAACCATATATTTTGTTTTATCCACGTTTATTTTGAGTCCTAAAAAAATAAATTTATTGTAACAAATGTCCTAATTTATTGTCCTTTATTTTTTATTTATTGTCCTAATTTATTGTAACAAATAAAAAAACTTCAAGACACCAAAATTAGGAAAAATGAACAGAAGACATTTATATATTTGTTTTTCCACATTTTGGGAAATATCTAAGCGCACCTTTAGAGTTTTTAGAAAAAATGATAGAATATAGCGACAGTTTCCTCTGGATGAAGGTTATAACGACGAAGTTTTGCTCTTCAAGTTCATTATAAAGGATATCCACTGTATATTTATTTCCGATTTGAAAAAAAAATAATAGGTACTAAATAAATTCCGTGACTTTAACTATTTTTCCCTGTTTCTCTGACTTTTTCCAATTCTCTACATCAGTTGCCATCCTGTTTAATCTCAATCGAGACTAGTGTGAGACAGAGTGTGAAGTCTTCAATAGAAATAGACAAATTATTAAAATATACTGAATTGATGCAATTATCTTTTTTTTTTTTTCACAGATGCTGAGAGAAAATGGTATTCCTAATACCTACATATATTCTGACCTTCATCCTAGCGCAAGAAAAATTAATGTTGCGAAATTCCAGAATGCTCAAGTCAAAGTGTTGATTGTTACTGATGTAGCTGCCAGGGGGATTGATATTCCTCATTTAGATTATGTAATCAATTACAATTTTCCAGCTAAAGTGAAATTATTTGTTCATCGAGTAGGTATGTTTCCCAAGCACATTTTATATTTTTCTGCTGTTTCGTCTTTCTTTTTTTACAGAGATCTTATATGTTTATTTTGTTAGGTCGTTGCGCCAGAGCCGGTCGTGAAGGGCATGCAATCTGTTTGGTAAGCGGAGATGAGTTGTGTTACATGCTCGATTTATTGTTATTCTTAGGACGTCCTCTTCTTCTGGCTGGAACTGATTCTGAAAGCAACAAAGATTCAAAGAATGTTAGCTTAGGAAGGATTCCTTTAGATTATCTGGATCCTCAGCTTTCCTCTCTTAATGCTGCACATTCTTCTGGTTCAGAACTGGTATTATTTTATTTACTTATACTATATTTCTATTGAATGATTATTTTTTTTTGTAATTTAGAATTAGTAAAAGATGAATTATAGGTGAAGTTGATTGGGAATAAGGTCAAACAAGAATATACATGTATAGGGATGGCCAAGAGAGGGTTTCATGGCGCAGGCTGTGCCATCAAAACTTTTGAAGGGGGTACATTGTTATAGGGTTTTTAGTTTGTGTGGGTCACATTGCGATGGGGTTATGAATTTTTGGAATGAAAATTTACAAACCATGGGTCCAGAGGAAAAATAAACCTAAACACAGTAGTATGTATAATTGTATATAAGATCTACAATTTTTCTAATTCTACTTTCACTTGCAATATGTTAAAAAGAGGACAGCAATAAGCGGACCCTACACGGTCATTTGGAATTGCATTCCAAGGCACTAATGACGTTCTGAATTATCGTGTAAGGTAGTGAATGAAGTACTGATGGTGGTGTGTGGCAGATTTTTTTAACATCCGGAAATCAAAGGTTCATTCACGAGAAGTGGAGGGGATTTTCAACTATTTCTTCTTTAAATAGGTAAATTGTCAAGTAGGCAATAAATTGAAAAAAAAAAAAAAAAGAATTGGAAACTTCACAATTTACTTATAGAAAAAAAAATCTTTAACTGTTGTGTTTACTTGTCATTAATTTTTCCATTTTTCTTAACAAATTGATTATTTTCGCAATACTTTTCCTAAATTTTTGTATGTAGTTGACTTATATTTTTTTAACTTTGGTCTTAACGATTTTCAGGCACTAGGAAGTAATTATTATATCTCCATTTTTCTCTTGATGCCCAATATTATAAATGACAATGTCCAAATAACCATATCTATGCTGTTTCTTTGTTTACAACTGAGCTAAATTGGCTTCAGCAATGATAAGTAATGATCATTAATGATTGAACGTGTAGGGGTCTTCATGATCGAAGCGATCCCGAGCAATCTTTGTCATTCTTGTGACGTTCATTCATGAATTACCGTGTAGGGGCCGCTATAAAGTAAGGGAGGAGAAATATTCAGACGCCATCAACCTTGAGGAGAATGGGTACCCCTACACACATGTAAATTTATTTTTAATGTGTGCTGACATTCCAACCTAAGTTGTTGGCCTTCATCAAGACTATGTATAATTGGTGTGGGCTAATGTGTGTGCAAATCACGTGTTACTCTGCAAACATCCACATGATAAACCGAGCTTTATAAGATGTAAAAAATTTCAACTTAGCAACACAGTGCCGGGGACTTTTAATTCTACCATTAATCTCCCTTCCTTTCCCCTGGTCTTTTTTGTTCTTTCCTTCCTCGTGGGACTTTTGGATTTTCCTACCTTTTACATTTCCACATGATTCCTCTTTCCTTATCCATGTTTAAAACTCTCCTATTCCAATTCCTCTTCACAAATCAATCATTAGCTGGCTAAATTTATATTGTGTTAAAAGGCTTTATTTTTATTACACATTAAACATGTGTTTGCTGTCTATATTAAAATAATTTCTTTCTATATGAAGTTACTTCATTATTTTGTCATCTTAGGCTCATTTTAACTAATCTGGAATCCATTGCTCACTTTTTTAAAGTTATTTCCATTCTGTATTTTTGTAAATAGATTACTTTTTTAAAATTTATTTGTTTGTTTTTTACTAGAAAATTATGGTGTTTTTTTTAATTTCTTAAGAGGTTTTGTCCCAGAATTAAGTTTCTATATCTGTTTTATCTTTTTCTTTATATGTTTGATTTTTTATTATTATTTTTTTTTTTTTAGGATAGCTTAAGAAAAGTAAGTGAAAATGCTTATAAACGCTACATACAATGCAGAAGTGGGGCATCAATGGAAAGTGTGAGGCGAGCAAAGGAAGTTTCTCTATTGCATATTGGGGACAGTTCTCTTTTTGATGGAAAAGAAGTTGCAGGAAAGAGCCAGATTTTAACTGGAATCAAGAATTACCGACCAAATGGGGTATGTATCAAATTTTTAGTTATGAAAGGTTGCTCCCACTTTACTCTTCCAGTCCCTCCCCCTCCTCTTCCACAACTGGGTATTCAGTTTGGGGGCGGGGTGGCCGAATGGGCTAAAGTGTGTGCACAGCTCCGCGAATTGCCTGGCACCGTATAACAGATTTTGGGAAATTAAAAAAAAAGTTGCGTCCTGGTGCTGGAGAGGATTTTAAATTCCCCGCCCTCACCCCCCGGCCTGGGAAAATCCCATATAGCCTAAAAGGCGAGGTAGGGAAGAACATAAAAAAAAATTCTAATAAGCATCTTCACTCAGAGAAACGAGCCATAATTACAGAGAGTGTGTGAAAATAAGTGTTGTTTTTTAAAATCTCACTTTCATGATTTCCCTCATTCAAAGTGTAACTCATGTAATGTGTCCAACACATTCTGTAATTTTAGCTATTGAATAGTAGTACGCTGGTTTTTGATGTTACATAGAATTTGTTTTATAAAAAAAACAGTTAATTATCTTTACTGAATATTTAATAGTTGACCGTTGCAGGGGTGTATTTTACTAACTGTAAAATTGTTTTTGCTATTATTTCAGACAGTGTTTGAGATTGGAGTTTCATCAAATTCTGAATTGTATACTGTTATGAAAGCTACACGTCGAAAGCATAAAAATAACATTGTATCGTTTCATCAGAAAGTTCAAGAAATACTCGAGTCCAAGAAAGGTAATACTATTTATTTTTTAACTACCATTGGAATAACTTCTGATTTAATAGAACAAGCATTTACTTTTTATTTATTTAGTGATCCACATATTTATAATTAATTTAATGTTTATATATATATATGTTTATATATATGTATATATTATTTTTTTTATTTCTGAACATATCTTATGATTCTGAGGATTAAGACCCTTTATGGGTTGTTAGTGGTACTGGTATCTTTTTATTTTTATATATATATATATATATTTTTTTTATAGCAACTTCTGAAAAACCAGAAATAAACTTAGAGCAAAGTGGAAATGATGATATAGCAACAACATTCAGTCAGGTGATATCTGGAAAACGGAAAAGGGAACCTTTTCTTGGAAATAGTAAGAAACAGTGTACAATTGACAAAGAAAACTTCATACCCTATAAGCCATCAGACCAGGCTATTGAAAAGGAGTAAGTAGGTCATAATTTAATTATTGTTTCACTTATGTGATTATTCTTTTTTACTTTCCTACCTATACTAGGTAAGGAAAGTATTGGAATTGGATAAAATTTCCGACATGCGGTCCAAGCCTGATTTAACCATAAATAATTACCCTGCCAGTTAAAGAAGGTTTTTCTTTATGTTTTTGCCTTATACATATTAGTTATTTTGTAAATTAATGAATATAAACTTTAAACAACTAATTAAATTAACATTTAAAAAAAAAAAAATAATAATAATAAGGGCTTAGCGAACACGAAGGTTCAATGCCGACACCACCAATCGCTTGTTACACACCTCCCTCCACCGTTCGCCGTCCAAACCCAGTCCCTTCAGATCGCCTTTAATGCAATCTTCCCACCTTCGCCTCGGTCTACCCCTCGGACGCTTACCATTCGGCACAGCAAATATTAACCTTTTAGGAATTCTCTCGTTACTAAGTCCAACAACTTTACAAGCCCATTTGATTCGCCACAATGAAATTATCTCAATTATATTACCCAGATACAGTTCACGCAATTCGGCGTTGTGTAACCGTCTGAACTCTCTGGTTAACTCATCCTTCTTCGGTCCGAATATTCTACGCAATACTTTATTTTCAAAAACCTTAAGACGCTGCTCATCCCTTAATGTAAGTGGCCAAGTTTCGCACCCATAAAGAACTGTAGGCAAGATAATTGTTTTATAGATTCTAATTTTTAAGTTTCGGGACAAGAGGCGCGAACTAAGTAGTTTTGTCACAGAAAAATAACAAGCGATTCCCGCCTTCAGTCTAACCTTAATTTCTTCTTCAATTTCGTTTTTTCTAGTTATCGTAGAACCTAGATACCTAAATTCATCTACCTGTTCAAACATACTACCATCTATATCGATATCACCAGTAGTACCGCCATTTTCGCAGCTAACCATATATTTTGTTTTATCCACATTTATTTCGAGTCCTAGTTCTTTACCGGCTTTCATTAACATTGTCGTATTTAGTTTTATAGTTTCAAGGTCTTCGCTTAACAGTACCAGATCATCCGCATAGCCCAGCACGGATGTTGTCCCACCCAGATCCAACCCTTTCTCGGTAAGCATTACCTCCCTAATGGCATGTTCTAATGCCAAATTGAACAGGACAGGCGAAAGGGAATCCCCCTGTTTTAAACCCGAACGAACCTCAAATGTTTCGGATAGATTATTACCGATTCTAACTTTATTGAGTGTCTCCGTCAAGCACATCCTGACTAGATTTACTAATTTTTTAGGAATCCCCTGCTCGATTAGAATATTATACAGTTTCTGGCGGTCAATAGAAGCGTAAGCCTTTTTAAAATCTATATATAGCTGGTGAACAATACCGTTGAACTCCAATTTTTTCTCTAATATTTGCTGTAAAGAAAATATTTGATCAATAGTCAAACGATTCCGTCTAAATCCGCATTGGTAGTCTCCGATAATTTCCTCGGCGTATTCCGTGATTCGACTGGTTAAGATTAAAGTGAATATTTTATAACATACCGGAAGGAGTGAAATTCCTCGATAGTTATTACAATCCGTCCTCGCTCCCTTTTTGTGAATCGGAATAAGAATAGATTCTTTCCATTCTTCAGGTAATTTCTCATTCACCCAGATCTTTTTAACCAACCGATGTATTTTAGAAACTCCAGCTTCCCCGCATGCCTTAATTAGTTCAGTAGGAATATTATCAGTTCCCGCTGCTTTATAAGATTTTAATTTTCCGATAGCTAATTCAACTTCCTCTTTACTCGGTTCTTCTATCAACGGTTCAGCACTCTGGTACTCAGAAGGAGGACACAGATCATAATTTCCCGTATTTAAAATATTGTCAAAGTGGTCCTTAAATTTATTCAATATGTCAACCGGATCGGTCAGAATATTGTTATTATCATCCCTAATTCCAGACGTTACGGGCCCTACATATTTACGTGATCTGTTTATACCTTTGTACATGTCTCTTACGTTATTTTCGATTCTATTAGTTTCTATTTCAATTATTTTATTTTTAAGATACTCCCTTTTTTTATTTTTGAGCAATTTTGTCGTTTCGTTCTTCGAGGTTCGGAAGTATTCCAGATTGTCTTCGCTAGGATTATTTAGAGCTTTTAATTTAGCGGCTTTTCATTTTTCGCACACGTTTAAGCAATCTTCATCAAACCACGGTTTGTTATTCTTATTTTCCTTTTTTCCTAGACATGAGTTACCGACCGCTTTAATATTATCCCTGATCTCTATCCATAACTTGTCAATATCCTCGTGGTCCTCCTCAGGAAGCTCTAAAGCTTCAAACCTATTCTTAACATCTAGCTCGAAATGGGTTCTAATTGATGGATTTTTTAATTTTTCCAAATTAAAATTCTCAAAATCGAAACGGTTTTCTTTTCTCTTTTTTATATTAAGTTTTTGTCGAAGTTTCGCGATTACTAATTCATGATCCGACCCACATTCTGCTCCGCGATAAGACCGTACATTGATTATACTGCTTTGCCAGCTATGTTGTATCAAGACATGATCGATTTGATTTCGTGTTTGCGAATCCAGTGATGTCCAAGTATATTTATGAATATCCTTATGTTTAAACGTTGTACTTTTAATTATCAGGTTTTTCGAGATAGCAAAGTTTATCAGACGGATCCCATTATCATTACTATATTCGTGCAAACTTTCTTTACCAATCGTCGGAATATAAACTTCTTCCCTTCCTACCTTTGCGTTCGCGTCACCTATAATTATTTTCATGTAGTTTCGCGGTAGTTTATCAAAAACCCATTCGAGTTTATCGTAAAATTCACTTTTGACTTCATCGTCACTGTCTTCGGTCGGACAATGTATGTTTATTAATGCGATTTTAAACCAATGTCCCTGAAATGTAGCTACCGAAATTCTATCACTAAAGAATTGTACGTCCCTCAAAGCGGATAGTAATCTACTCCTAATTTGGAACCCGGTACCCAAACAATGATTCCCGCTTCCTCCGTACCAAATAGTGTACTTTCCTTCCCTCATCCAGCCCTCCCCTGGCCAGCGAACCTCTTGCAGAGCCACGGCATCCAAATTGTACCCATTCACCGATTTTAGCCCCCCTGCTGTGTTTAAACTCCTTACGTTCCACGTACCAATATTTAAATCCCTATATTTCAACTTAGGCCATGAATCCCCTAAAGCAGTCCCCACCCGGAGACCCGAACGGGGGACTAGTTTACTTCCGGATAATGAGCGTTTTACCTTAGGGAGATCCATGACTATTTGTGGTGTTTGGTGAACTGAAGATATGTGAGTAGGGCTTTCAATCCTACGTCACACCCTCCAGCAAGTCTGGTGGGCCCCTACCTCCAGCAAGTCTGGAGGTCCCCTCCCTCCAGCAAGTCTGGAGGGCCTCTCTCATTGTTGGTCAGAGAGTCCATCGGGCTTAGCCGGGAGGAATTTCCACCGACCATCCCCACATCCGCCACCCATGGGACACTCCCCATACGCGGTAATGAGCCCGCGCGAGGCAAAAAAAAAATAATAATGTTTCTAAATTCTCAAGTAGAAGTACTATTGCAAATAAACGTTAGCCATAATTAAATGGTTGTGTTTTTTATTATATTAAAACTATATCCTATAGATTTTCAAGATCTCTCATTTTTTTCTAGGCTTGCAGTTAATAATTTCACAAGAGAGGCTAATGCAGTTGGAGTGGATCTGACTGGTGATACTGAAGCTGGTATGTTAGGAGCAACAAAGCAAAGGAAGGTGTGGGATAAGAAGAAAAAACGAATCGTTACAGTTGGAGGTCAGAAGAAAGAGGGAAGAATTAAGTCAGAGTCAGGTGCATGGATTCCTGCATCCTATAAATCTGGACGTTATGCTGGGTGGTTAGAAAAGACCAAAACACTCTCGAGGATAGAAGAGGAGCAAGAAGATGAGGGCCCTGTCCAAAATAGTTAGTATTTTACTTTTTATTACAAATTTTGAATCTGCTTTAAGTTCATAGTGTGATATAATTATATTTAGTAAATAACTGTGCCCCAGAGGTCAAGGACACTATGTCCATTTTTTTTATTATATAATTTGGTGACATGAAAAAATTTTAAAGTTCAAAGTAATGGAAAATTGGTACCCCTGAACAAATACAAAAATGTGACATGGTATCCTATACCTCCCGGGCACAGAACTGAAATAACCTTCATTTGGATAACATAAAATGAAGGTAATTTTTTCTTTTTATCCTGTCACTAATACAAAAAACTTGGTTTATTGAAATACGTCATGTAATTAAAATGAAATTTAAACCTCATCACCATTTTACAAGTTACTTGGTAAAAAACAAAATTTAATCTTTTTGGTACAATACTGCTTTGATAAGTTTTATTGTTTATTGATTTTGAACTGAAATTTTATTTTCCAAGATATTTTCATAATTTTATTACTGATAAAAAATATAGTAGAAATCAAGAATAGTTATTGTTACAAAAAGTTCCATTTATATATTTAATATTGTTTTCATTATACCATCGTTCTTGCTTTTTTAGTTAAACGAAAAATCCCACATACTCGTTGGGCCAATCATAATTTAAAGGTTGAAATGAAAAAGAAGTTGGAATTAAAGAAACCAGAACAAATAGCTAAGGCCAGAGAACAATTGGAAAGAAAGCAAAGGCGCCATGGACGTCACAAAAAAAAAGGAAGAAGAAAACATTAAATTATTATGTTTATTTATTTTTAAAAAAAATTGTAAAATATATGTTCTTTTTCGTAATATACTTCATTTTAATGGTGCCATGATTCCCACTGTATCTGATCTAATGATATTTAATGATCAATATGATTGATTTTAACCAAATTTAATTTTGTTTGCTAATTTAAAAAATATTTGTATATAAGTAAACTCATAATAATTATTCTTATAGGTTTTAATAAAGTCAGAACTTATTTTAAAATGCAAAAACTGAAACATTTGCACTCATAAGTTAATTATGATTTATTTAAATAAACTAAATCTGCCATTTTGCCAAATATTTTTATTTGATTAGTACAGCAATTTTTTTTTAGAAACAATGTTTGAAGTTAATAAAAAAATCAATAGGTGTAGGTAATCTGAACTTAGAGAGAATGATTTTAACACCTGTTGCCAATTGGCAGGGTTGTATTTTTCCCCTATTTAGAAAGTAACCATTTGATAGTGCTTAAATCTGGTGGTTCTGACTTTTTACCCTGTTGTTTATGATGCCACAATGAATTAAACAAGTATCCCATTTCCAGCACTTTTAATTTTGGTGATTTTGATCCTCAAGAAGTAGGTTTAAGATAATAATCGTTTTCAAAGTATAATGAATTTGCTCTAGACTCAATATTTTGCAAACTACATTTATTCACAATATATTACTTTATTTCAAACTCGTACATTTTTAGAAACCTTTTGTTCTGTGGGAATTTACATCCTGTATGCTATGGGCGACAACCTAGATAGGCACAGATCATGAGGGGTACTCTCCACTTGTTAAGAATTTAAAAATATATATGTACAAAACATATTAAAATAATTAATTTTAGCCAATTAATAAAGCAACTCTATAAGAGAAATATTGAATGAATTAAATTCAAATATTACAGAACATAAAACAGCTTGTGAAATAAATTTTATTTTTTGGTGGGGAGATGACATTGTCCGGGGGCACCAAATGTCTAAGGTAGGCACTGCTGTCCACAATGCATTTTTCTCCAGGATACAGCGTACAATGTTGATTCTTGGGTTGTGGAATCCTCAAGTGCGATGCTAAGCACATTGTTTTTTTTCCAGCTACCACCTTGTTGCCTTTTCTTGAATACGGAGAAAGTGTTATTTACATTTTTGCATGAGGCCCCACTGCAGTGGCTGCAGACTGAAGACCACTTTAGCCCTCTCTTCCTATAGCTTTCCAAAACCCTCTGGCATATACATGACATCATCCGCAAAAGATATTGTAGAATATCTTCTTTGTTCATCATTTTGAATCTGAGGTCTTTTGAGGTTAATTTCTAAGCAATAGTGTAGATATCAACCTCAAAAATATCATCGTTCTTTTTTTCTTTTTCATCCTACCCTGCTTATTAAACACTACGGGTGTTAACAGCAGTGGGGTGTTATCATGTCTACATAAAAACTTACGGCTATAGGTAAAAGCTATTCAACATTACATTTTGTGCTGTGTCCTACTCCTGAGTTTGGCCATCATCCTCTTCTTTCTTTCCTATCTCCGGCGGTCCCCCTGGTACAATTTATTCTTTCTGTCTGAAGGAGTAGTGGACTAGATATACAATTTTCTTCTATACAGATAAAAAATCTTTAAATCATGGACAATTTCCCTTACTAATGAGTTCTTGTTCTTCAGTTTAACATAGGACAAAGTTTCCCTCATCAGTTTGATCCTGAGTGACTCTTAACCAGTACAGACTACGATAATGTGTTCATCTATTCTTTGTGAGCCTCTTCTAGAATATATATACGGGCATTGCCTCGCGATGTGTCCCTCAGTCCCGCACTCAAAACATTTCGTGCGGGGACACTGTGCCACCAAGTGTCCACTCTTTCCACAACCATGGCATTTCCTATCTTCTTTCCGTTGGCTAACCCTTGCTCTACCTTGCCCTGGTCTTCGTTCCGCTCCCGTGGTCTTCTCTCTCCCGTTGTATGTGGACTCTCTCCTTCTCCAGTCCATTGGTGTACTCCTAGGTCTCCTATATACCACTCTGTTCCATCCAACATGGCATAAGGAGATTGATGTTCTTTCAATACGCAACTACCTCTACTCAAAAACCCTCATGCTCTCTGAGACTCAGTAGTGTGGTATGAGCCATGGGTTGCTTCTAACCGCGAACCGACGGTAGATCTGCCAATCCTTCCCTCTTCATCTGGTGCTCAAACTTAAACCGCAATAGGTACTCCTCCGGCAAGAATCTACACTGTCTCATTACACTGTTCTATTCAAGAAGAATAGACTGGCGACGATCCGCTGATGGCTTTTTTGCGTGTCACCGGGGCATACAGAACAGTGTGAAATGAGCAGTGGAGTTGAGATTTTACTTGTGTAGGTGTTAACTTGGTAAGATTGAAATTCCTTTTCCATACAATCCTAGCAAGTAGGTGATAACGCGGTTCTGGGTGCCAGGATTGCCACTATAGAGATCAACCATCCGCTACCTATTTAGATGTGGAATTGGTAGTTCTATAAATAAAAGATTTATTTTGGATGTCCAAGACCACCATTTATTTTATTTTTTTGGACCATGGATATTTTCCATGTGATTAAAGCTGGATAGCCATGGACGGATTTGATACTCAAAGGACAGTTTTTAACATAGCCCTGGAGCCAGGGCCCAAAAATCGACCTGATCGCTGGCGAAGGTTTGATTGTCAAAAGTGACGAAAGTGTATTTTATTCTGAGTAGAAAAAACCTTGTCTGGCGTTCCAGAGCCAATGCTTTAAAAAATGGCGGCTGATTTAAAGAATATTATGCCAGTAATTTGAGGATCGAAACGGGAAATCCCTTGCGAAAAATGGAATTATATTATATTCACCCTCAGGAATATAATGCAAAAATCATGGGACAATGATGAAAACCTGTACTTAGCCTTCCTCGACCTTCAAGGAGCATTTGATTCTGTCCCAAGAAACGAAATATGGGAAACACTAAGAGTAAAAAATGTTCCTAGAAGCCTGGTTGAGGCCATTAAATCCATATACCAAAATCCAAAAGGAATAGTCAGACTGAATGGACAGGAATCTGGCTATTTTAGCATAGCTAAGGGGATCAAACAAGGTGATAGTTAAAGCCCGCTGCTATTTACCTTATATATGGATGGAATTGCTGCAATCTGTAAAAGATGAACAGAAAGGACGTTTCTGGGGCGAAGGAATCTGCTTCCAGTTGTATTTCAGTTTCTTCTTTATGCAGACGATATTGTCCTGATTGCTGATTCTGTGGAGAAATTACAGCAGGCAGTTGACGAATGGAACGAGGAGCTCCTCAAGAAGGGTATGGTCATCAGTACAAGAAAGGGCAAGATCCTACAGGTTGGAAGGGTGCAGGAAGATGTTACAGTGTAACAGAGAGGTGATGGAAGTTGTCTCAGATTTCATCTACCTTGGTTCTGTTATGGATCGGTCTGGGAAAATGGATTCAGAAATTCTGCACAGGATAAGCAAAGCAAACGCTGTATATTTCCAGATCTGCAATACAGAGACCGGAAAGAGAGAAGTGAGCAGAGATGGAAAACTGCACATATTTAAGGCAGTATACTTCCCTATACTACTGTATGGTGCAGAAAGCTGGGTGCTGACTGACAAACTTGAGACAAAAATCACTGCTGCAGAAATGAGGTTTCTCCGAAGAAGATCGCAGGGAAAACGAGACGGGACTGCATTCGCAACGAGAGAATCAGGGAGAAATTGGGGGTTTTCCCGATTAAGTATGTCCTAAAGATTCGGCAGCTTAAGTGGTTTGGGCATGTCATCAGGATGGAAAAACACAGAGATCCATTAAAGTCTATGGACAACGTCCCCAATGGCAGAAGACCCCGCGGCAGACCGAGAATGTCGTACCTCGAATACGTAGACCTCCTGTGCAAAAATAGAAATAAAAATATATGCCAAGTCAAAAATCTTGCAAGAAACAGGGAAAATTGGCAATCCTGGTTAGACGCTACCTTACACTGAAAGGCACTACAGGGTGCTGCAAAAGAAGAAGAAGGGTGTGGGGGAACCGACTATTATTTTATGTCTCAATAGTGTAATGAATACTATAAATTTAAAGGGGGCAATAGTATTGATACTTCTTCAATCTTATTGTAATAGCCTGAGTAAAAATTAAAACATTTTTTTTTACCCAATTTGATTGACATCAATATCAAATTATTGATGCAATCATATTGATCATATTAGGGATCCTTAAAATAATCTGTGCATGAAAACAATTTTTGTTTACAGTTTTTCAAGTTTCAAATTGATATTTAATGCTAGTTATTCTAAGTCCAAACAAACAGAATTAGGATATTTTTGTTGTTGATCTCTTTGTTATCGTTTGAAAGTTGTTTACAAGTAGGTTTTGTTTACATGAAGGTGATTGAAACTTAGTTTAGATTGGCAAGATGAATAAATCGGCAGATTATTCGCAAGATAAACAATTATTTAAGTTAAATGTGTGTCGCTTATGTTCTTTAATTAGAGATAAGTTATTACCGATTTTCGATAATTCTGGAAGTAAAGTTGATTTAAAGATCAAACAGTGTTTCCCTGAACTGGAGGTAAGAGAATGAAAGATCTTTCACTATTATAACTTGATTGTGTCAGTACTTTATTTGAAGTCAATGAAAGCTTAAAATCAAAATGTAGTTTTTTATTGTAATAGTTTTTATCAACTTTTTGTTTTTAAAAATCATTTTGACTGATTACCTGATGATCTATATCTTAGCTATAACAAATATAGGCAATTATCCACCATATATAATATAATTATATAATATAAAGAACAAAATTGTATAACATTTTTTATTTTCTGTTACAGATAAAAAAAGGAGATTTTAAACCTCAACACATATGCCTTGATTGTATTACAAAGCTTAATATGTTTAATGAGTTTCTTCAAGTATGTGTGGGATCTCAGTACAAATTTAATTCCTATCTAAAGGAGTTTGAAGATGAGGTTTTTATTGATTAATAAATATAGATTATGACTTTATACATACAAAAAAAGACAGTGAATGGCTCAGTTTTTTTATGATAATTTTATAAAAGAAGTGGTATCATTAATATTGATGTAATTATGATCTATCCACTCATAAATAATACCAATAGGTCTTCATATTACATACCACAGGAGTTTTGATGTATTCTTTTAAGATAAATTTGATGTGATGTCTAGAAATCTACAATTAGCCAATTTATATCTATCATGTTGTGTATTTATTAAAAGTATGAAGAACCCTTATAAACTATCTTCTTAATATTTTATTAAACATTTAAAAAAAAAGAATAGTCGTATTTCTCACTATTTATGTGGTCATTAAATCGTGGTTATCATTCCTTACTACCTCTTCCTTATTCTTCCCTTTTAAATGGCCATGGGATAAGATGAACTTAAGAGTTCAGTGGACTTCCTTTAGATTTTTCTTCTCAAACTTCCTCTCCAGCGATGAGAATACAAATGTTGGCCAAATATTGTGATTACTTGGATCTT
This sequence comes from Nezara viridula, assembly GCA_928085145.1. Lineage (NCBI taxonomy): Eukaryota > Metazoa > Arthropoda > Insecta > Hemiptera > Pentatomidae > Nezara > Nezara viridula. The sequence continues at coordinate 106,181,264 of OV725082.1, forward strand.
CCAAAAAAATTTTTAAATTACACCTGTATCTCTTATGAAACTATTAACTTAATTCATAATCCCTAGAACAGCGAGATCCTGAGGCACTTTACAAAGTTCACACTATATTAACGATTTGGGTCCAAGTGGTCACAAGTTATAGTGCTTCCTAAACTATATGTATCTCAATTATAAAGCATTTAAAGAAGCCCATAGTTAATCTACATTTCAGGTATCTTATCAGATTTTATACATACATGATAATACTTTATAATGTATATAAGTATAACTATAAAAACTTTATAATGTATATAAATATAACTATAAAAACTTTATAATGTATATAAATATAACTATAAAAACTTTATAATGTATATATGTATTAAAAATATTGTCACAATTAATTATGAGAACATAGTCATTTACATTTTCACTGAATAGTCATTATCAACATAGGGTCTGTCTCTACCATGCCTAAACTATTTATCGAAAGTTTTGGTACTAGTTCACAAGAGTTCCGCATGAATCTGGCATGGTTCACAATCACTTCTCTCACACTTGTTCTTGGAGTGATTAATGCATCTGGGTTTATCCAAAAGAGTACGGAGGCGACCGATCTCTTGAGTTTATCACGAACAACTTTCCCGCCATTTAAGTACTTGTATACCCTTTATCATGTACAGTTATACTGCATGAATTGACTGATATTTGACATTTGGGATACATCACCTAACGTTAATTGAACTTATACATATATTATACAGTTGTGGAAAAGAAATAGTAATAGATAAAAACCTTTAATTACTATATCACTGGATGCTATTGTAGGATATATATTTTTTCTTATTGATGATTCCTATTATTCAGTATCATGGAATTTTCAGACATTCTTCGTCAGCTATTTTCTTTATTTTTATTCCACAGTAATAAAAGTTATAAAAAAAAAAAATACCAATTAACAGATTTGTTAATATATAATTTTGATAAATAATTTGTTTACAAATTGTTAACAAGGAAGTTCTATGATGGGAATAAGCAGGTTTTTAAAAAATGTGGTGGTTGGGACAAGAGCTGACTTCATAACATTAGACTATTTTGCTATTTCATGACAAAGTGTGACTGAAGAGATTGTAAACCATGCTTAATCCGTGAGAAACTCTTGTGAACCAGTACCAAGCTTTGTATAGTTGGTTTATTGCAAAAAGTCATGAAGTAACATTTAATAAAATAATATTCCTAAGGACTTTAATGATTTTTCTCTCTGTGAAGTCAGAATATTGTGCACTTATTGTAACTTTTGCATTTTTTATAAATTATAAGGTTTATCTCTTTTTGGTGTACTTTAGTTTTTTTTTTCATCCATAAATAAGGTCAAAAAATATACTTGTATGTTTGGCTTAGTTTGAACATGAAATTAGTGTATGTTTGAACATTTTCTTAGTAGCTTTGTGTAATACACATACAATATATTATAGATTAAAATTAATTTTATTCATGATTTCCAAATTTGGATTTGGTGCATACTGTTTTTATTGATGTGTTTCTAGGAAAATCTTTTAAAGTCATCTTTCCTGAATAACACTAATGCATCTTTGATGGACGAAGCTTCAAAAATACAGAAAAAAAGTGCATTACAAAACAATGAAGGTGTAATTGTATTAAGCAAATTAGATCCAGTTCTATGCGATGCATCTGTTAGAGATTTTGTAGTCAAGGTAGAATTAAAATACAAAGAAAATAAAACTGGTTCAGAAATGAAAAATGATGATGTGGACAGTATGCAGAAGAAATCAGCTCTACACTTTGATAGTCAAGACAAGTCATGTAGTAGCTCCTCGTCTTATTCCATTAGCTCTCAGTTGAAAGATAATCAACAGAATAAAGGAACTTCATCCAATAAGTAAGCCTGTACATTTTGCTAAGATCTATTATATTTTGGTTTTATTAATGGGATAACCCTATGTTAGATTATTATTATATGATGGTTAGTCTTCCATTGACTAAGTCATAAAGGATTCTAAAACTTTGTGTGATCTTGTTGATATAATTATTAGCATATGCATACTTGACCATGAACACTATATAGGGATTCACTTCTCCCTCTCCCCAATAGAGGATTTCATTAAGTATCTTTAATCTGTTCTAAAAAAACTTAGGTTTAGGTAATGAACAATTTAGTTTGGTTAGGTAATATAGACTTCATTGTGCCAGTTGCCTATATAGCAGCTACAATGCAGTTTTCATTTTGAGTACTCTGTAGTTTTGTTTGTTTTCTTTAAATATAGGGGTAATAGATTTTATGTATATTAATATGTTTTCTTATTAGTTATCAAAATGAATTGACTCCTTTTTTAAAAAGATGAGCTGATTGCTCAATTTAACATGATCCATGTTTATTCTTCAAAGTCACATTAATGAATCAATGAGCATATTGGTATGTTTGACATATCCACTAATTTTTGTCGCACTATTTGAATAAATATAGTTAGTAAAACTTTCTTAAAAATTAATTTATCCAGAATATAACTAATTCAGAGTACATTTAACTAGTATTTTATATTTTATTTTATTGTCATCTCATACGTTTAGAATTCCTAACCTTTTTTGTGATATATCTTCTTCCTCATATGAAAGATTTAATTCAGTATTTCTCCCATCTGAAAAACACCAGAGTTGTCATTTCTTTATTTCCTATAATACTTAGGAAATAAAGAAATGCTAATATACACCAGAATGCTAAAATCTATTATCCTATGGACTGAATCTTTCTTCCAATTTAGTATTTGAAAATTCTTCTTTTACAAATATATTCTACTAGTGTTCTAATGCATTTACCATACAGCTCTATTGGAAACACTATTCTAATGATTGGAAGTCTTGCTTTGTTATTTACAGATTCCTTTTTGCAAAGTTTAATACTAATTGATAGTTAAAAAAAAAAAAAAAAATATATATATATATATATATATATATATATAAGTACTCACATGGATTAAGAACTAAATATGGTATATAAGCTAGCAATGCTGGTAACTGGTTTCCTCTCTAGATTTAATTTTCAAGGTTCCAGCAGACTGATCAATGTATTATTTTTTAATGATGCGATGAGAATAAGATGTTGATGTTGATTCTGCTTTTCAATATTTCCTATCTGGTATAAATTATTGTCATGATAGTATATACCATTTAAGGAAGGGGAGGAAGCATATACAATATAACTGATCTTACTCTTTTTTTTTTTTTATAGGTGAAGTAAGTATGGAAAAAATTCTTAACCCATAATTTCTTTTATTTTTTTACTTCTTCTTCTTTTGCATCGCCCTGTAGTGTCTTTCAACGTAGGGGACCAGGATTGCCAATTTTCCCTGATTTTTGCAAGATTTCTGACTTGGCGTATATTCTTATTTCTATTTTTGCACAGGAGGTCTACGTATTCGAGATACGACATTCCCGGTCTGCCGCGCCATGCGGGGTCTTCTACCATTGGGGACGTAGTCCATAGACTTTAATGAATCTCTGTGTTCTTCCATCCTGATGACATGCCCAAACCACTTAAGCTGCCAAGTCTTCAGGACATCCTTCATCGGGGCAATCCCCAATTCCTCCTTGATTCTCTCGTAGCGAATGCAGTCCCTTCTCGTTTTCCCTGTGATCCTTCGGAGAAACCTCATTTCTGCAGCAGTGATTTTTGTCTCAAGTTTGTCAGTCAGCACCCAGTTTTCTGCACCATACAGGAGTATAGGCAAGTATACTGCCTTAAATATGTGCAGTTTTACACCTCTGCTCACTTCTCTCTTTCCTATCACAGTATTGCAGATCTGGTAATATATAGTGTTTGCTTTGCTTATCCTGTGCAGAATTTCTGAATCCACTTTTCCAGACCGATCCATAATAGAACCAAGGTAGGTGAAATCTGACACATCTTCTATCACCTCTCTGTTACAATACACTGTAACATCTTCCTGCACCCTTCCAATCTGTAGGATCTTGCTCTTTCCTGTACTGATGACCATACCTTTCCTGAGGAGCTCCTCGTTCCATTCGCCAACTGCCTGCTGTAATTTCTCCACAGAATCAGCAATCAGGACAGGGGTGGGTCGAAGCACCCAATGATTTAGTGTGTCTGTCCAAGGCCATATAGTTATTTTTTTACTAATATATTTATTTTTTGTCTTGTTGACATATTGTGGTCGGGACATCTAAAAATATGTTTTTTTTAAACCCTGCTTAGAGCATAGGTCATCTAATTACACCTTTTTTATAGATGAGTGGTGAATAAAAAGCTATACAGGTTACCTATATTTTATTGCCCTTTCTCATGCTTAGTATTAAAAATAACAAACATACACAGAATAATTAATTAGATAGATTGTTGGTAAGATCATAATAATAATGGTAAACTTCATTAAATGCAGCTTCATCCATAATGCACAAACATAAATAACACCCAACCGCAATGTATTAACTATAGTCTAGTACTTTCGAAATAGAAGTATTTGTTTTTGACATTTGTGATTTTCTTGAAAAGAAATCCATACTTCAATTTTAATTTCTTTGTTGCTCATTCATATTTTCAGGAAAATAATTTAATAATGAGTGTGAAAAATGCATTTTCTCCATTCATTACTCAAAAGGCATTATTTTGTTTGTTCTGGTCTTTAGGTGTTTCTTTTACACCTAAAATATACCACATTTATGTTTTTTTGCTGCTAAAGTAGATAATATTTTACAGTTTATGTTTAAGTTAGTGTGAAAAATAATTAAAGAAGGCATGTTTTATCGAATTCTAATATTTGAAACAAAGTATTGGGTATCCAAGAGTAGAAATAAAAATCTATAATTTGTTATCTATGAAGAAAATAAGAGAATGAATAAATGCAATTTTCGTAGTTCGCTAAAAATAAATCTTGTTAAATTTTCCAATAATTATGGTTTATTAGTTGTTTTTTTTTACCACCTTATGCCTATTCTATAGTACAATAATAAAGCAAGAACGGGAAAAAAAACAACAATGGTCATTCTTTCTTAAACCTGTACTTACGATACAAATGTGGTATGAATTAGCTAGGCTAATAAAAAGATTTCTAACTTTACCTGAATTACTTTAAAAAATAAAAGTTGTTCTTATGTAGAATATAAAAATAAAGCTGAGAAGAAGAAATTTCTCATATTACAATTAAAATATAAATATTTTACATTTCTGTTTTAATTTTTTTAATCTATATTTCCTCATTTACGTATCTTAAAATGCTATATATGTATTAATTATAAAACCCAGAACAAACATTAATAGGTGTTAACCTTTTTATACATCCTTATTTTTACATCAGATTATATTTTTCATTGAATAAACATTTTATATGGTATAATTTGTTTTTGTTCAATTATAAAAAAAAAAGAGTGTAGCCAATTTCTGATAGTGAAGCCAGGAAGAAATGAAGGTGCCACTTGAAGATTGAATAGCAATGTAGTTCAACTGCTGGTGACATTCTAACTACAAAAAAATTCAGATATTTTGCATTTAAATATCCTTTAAATGTTGAAAAAGTATGATGTTTATTTGTAAATGCTTCACCATTTTCTCTTTCCTAATGCATAATAAGACCTTTATATACCTCCTAACACAGTGTTATTCTACATTTTTGTTAATAATTCTCTTAGAAATACCTGCACTTCAGATTAACTGACCAGAAGGGCTGCTGACCAATTTACAAAAGTTCGTACTGTATTCATAACTGAGGATGTGGTTGCAATAAAGGCCTGTATTACCATTGACTTAAGACAGTTGTGTAAAAATTCCACTTTGGTTGTTCAACTAGATAAAAAAATAGTTGTTTTATAACCTTACAATTATTCCAAAAACATGTATACCAACCAGTCTTTTTTTTATTAGGCATACACTTTTTATAAGTTTAATTTGTTTTTTATTTTATGTTAATATCTTGAAGAATTGATTAGAGCTCTTACAATCAATAAAATAGGCTAATGGTGAAATTGAGTACAGAATGAATTTTTAACAGTGTAAAAAATAAATAAATAAAAAAGTAGGTACAAATATGTCTACTTCCGGCAAAAGGTAAACAAAGAGACTTTTATATTTATAGAAAATTACTGAGCAAACCAGAGTATATTACATGCCTCCAAGATAATTTTCCAAGCTCAAGCTAGACCAAAATGAATGCAACTTATCTCTGTTTTATTACAAATCCAATTAAATTGTGCTTTTGTTTAACACAGTTTCTCACTATTGAAGATAAGAAGCATTGTACTTTTTCCTTAAATCTATTCCTTTAAAAGGGTGAGAGTAGTATAGAGAAAGGTATCAATGGATTTTCTTTTAAAGATTCAAACAAATATATTCAAGCACCAAATAAATTTAATCCATAAGTCTGGGGTACTTTCTCTGAAGCATTTAGAAACCATTCCCTATAGAAAGTTACTCTAACAGGTTAGAACAAATTTCTTTTACTTTGAGATTATGTGAGGTATCTACTAACAAAAAAGGATAACATCTTTTTATTTAAATATTCATTTCTGAAAAGTTCAAAATATAGCTAAAATAAATATTTACTAAAAAATTAATTTGCATTTCAGAACAAAATGCTGGAAAGAAGACATGTCAGTGTAACAATAAAAATAACTTGCTATTTATTTGTTTGACCTTCAAAGAAAAGTTTCCTAAAAATAAAAGGAAGTGAACTGGATCATGTATGAGCAATACAGAATTATTAAAAACTTAAACATTCATAGCTTGATTCTAACTTTTGAATTATGGATCCTTATTTTGGTCACATCATTAACTGTGCTATTACTTTTTTACCTGAATATTCACATTCGTAATTTTAAATTTCTTTTTATTTTAACACTATTATATTTCTACGCTTGTTGAGGCCTGAACTTCGGGCCGAAATTTTGGCGAAAGTGAAAATAAATACAACTTTTTGACTGATCCTCCTTCTCTTCTATTATATGGCTAATATGTGGTCAAAACTTTAACTTAAATACAATATTCTCTTTCTCAATAAATTTTCATTATTAATATGAACTGCAGCAAGATTTTAAAACAGTAAATCACCCTTTTGAAAAAAAAGTCATAAGATTTTTCCTCAACTCCATCAATAAAAATAATTTTTATATTTTTAAACCTTAAATATTTTGAAGCTTTTCAGTTTTTTCTTTTATCTTTGTGAAGAAAAAACTGTTACTAATATGTTCAATTGTTAGTATACAAATTTAATTTTAATAATTATTCTATAATAAATGATACAATTTTACTTTTTAGGTATTACAAGGATAAGAAAATTTTTCAGTGTACTGTTTGTGGGCATAGTTTTTCCCGTCAAACTCGTTTGAAGTCTCATATGTCTCGTCATACTTCGATCAAGCCATTTAAGTGTGATAAATGTGATAAAGCTTATGCACTGAGATGGGACCTCAATGCTCACAAGCGTATTCATTCTCTAACATTTGTATGTAATACATGTAATAAGTCATTTAGCTCAAAATCAAAACTGGGGAGGCATAATATTGTTCACACTGGAGAAAGACCATATCCTTGTCCACAATGTGGTAAATCCTTTGCTGAAAAAAGCAATTTAACAAACCATATTCGAGGCCATACTGGAGATAAGCCGTTTTCGTGTACTATTTGTGGTAAATCCTTCTCTGTCAGGTCACACTTGAAAGATCATCTTAGCGTTCATAACAAAACGCCAAGGTTTAGCTGTACATTATGCAGTAAATCTTTTAAATGGAAAACAAATTATAATAGGCATTTTAAATCGCATAATACAGCAAAACATCTTTCATCTTAAAGTCAAAGTAAAGATACGTTAGTAACATTACATTAAATAAAGACTTACAGATGTCAACAGTTAACGACTATATTTGAACACACTACAAAATATTTCACAATAACTTACACAGACATACCAACTCGCTGATTCAAGGCATGGCCACAACCAACATGCCCAATGGCACCCCTAGAAGGCTCAAGAGAAGCTGGATGAGGGATCTCCTCAAATAACAAAACATATTAAATCAAGACAGGAAGAGAGGCCACGGTGCATGTAAAACATCACTGAATATGCATTTATAGAATCTTTCAGTAATAGAAATTCATTTTACTGGGTTCAAACACCTTTTTTGATTACGTCTTCTTTGAGGAAGTTTTTATAAATTTTAATATTGCAAATGTTATTGAAGGATCTATATTGTATTCATTAAAATCTTTTTTTTTTTAACATTTGATGGAGAGGGATAAAATAACTTAACTTAATGTCAGTAAAGACCAAGGAATTAACATCATGTGGACGACTTACCGTAATGTTGGTAAGAGTCATTATTACTCAATGGTATCATTTAAGTTGATGATAAACAAACTAAAGCTGCAAATTATAATGATTAGTCATGACAAAAACAAAAAAGGTTTAAAAATAAGGAGAATGTTGTTCAGTGTGAATAAATAGTTGTTAATTGTTATTGTATTACAGTAATACACACATTTTATCTTAATAGCCTTCTTTATTTAACAAGGCATTTAATTTTCAATCAATAATTTGTTTTTGTTAATTTATCTATAATTAATATTGTTTGTATTAATTTTGTCTGTTGGAATTTTTCTAGTCATGGTTATTAGCTTTCATGTTAGGTTTATTAAATTATTTTGTATTTATTTGTGTAATTGTGATAGTATTTATTGTTATAGAGAAATTAAAGTTAATTTTAATGTTAAATCAATTTTTTTTTACCATCTCTGCCTCCTTTAGTTGTGATTAACTTCTTATTCTTTTGGAGAAATAACATCTATAGACTGCCTTAAAAAATAAGTTGTATATATAATATGAAAGTTATTGAAAATTGCTGTAAAGTATTACAGTAGATAAAACTATTTTGAAATATCACAACACTAGTTTGAGTTGTTATTAGAATATTGAGTAAACATTAAACAAACTTATAAGGATTATCTCTTCTGCAGTTATTAAAGTGGGGGCATATTGTTTGAAAAACAATATTGGTCATTAATCCCATCAGTGTATTAAAAATCTATTTTCTATCCAACAGCCAAATCTTTTGTTGTATCTTGAGATTTTTTTTATTTCTTTTTTCCTTTCAAATTCCTAATTGATGATTCTGTGATAAATCACTTAACAGCTATGATTAAAAAAAAATAAGACTTGTGTTAACTATCAAGCTATTTTCCACCTCAAATTAGATAACTTAAATATATATATATATATATATAAATTAATTTATAATTTATATATAACAGCACTTTCTAAATAAATATATCTAAGGTTTGCCTTAAAACTTGAGTCCTACAGTTGGATGATTTGGGACTCAAGTGAATATAGTTTAATAGAAGTATTACTATAGCATAACATAAGAAGGTTTCATATTAGGGAAAATAACCAAAAATATATTTGATTCTTTTAACATGAGATTTATATTTATTTCAGAACAATGGTCATTAAAATATAATAGTGTTCAATGCCAAATATCTTTTAATTACAAGATAAAAACAAAACGAACATAATTGAATATGTGATAATAAATATTTATTTGAAACAATACAGTGTGTCAGAAGTTGTTTTTTATTTATGATCATATGTTATACATGCATAGCCAATGGAATTATGATAATCTATATCCGTATAAAGCATGAATACCAATTTTTTTCAACATTTAATTTTATTCAATGTTTTTCATTTAATAATTGAACTATTTCTTACTGACAACACAAATTAATATTTAGGTTATGAAATCAATATTTCTAATCATGTTCATATCATATTTTTCATATACATCAATATTTACAACAAAAATTGAAACTAGAGTCGGTAATTCTAGTTTCTTTTATCTTCTTGAAAATAAAAACATTTCAGCTGTATACAAAAAAGTACTTAATATTTTTTAAAGAAAACTCAAGGTTAACAATACAGAAAAAACATTTATAAAATGTAGTTCATAAAAATCACTTTGAAAAACAATTTATCTAATTATAATACAGCCTGGAGAATACACTATTTAATGTCTTATGTGCCTTTCCTCCACTTTTCAGCAGCTGCGAATTCAGTCATACCCTTTCCACTTACACCACAAGTGCCGATACCAACACGCCCATTGACATTATCAGGCGAGGCAAATATACTTTTCTTAATAACACCTTTCTTTGTTGTCTGAAAAACAGAAGATAATATAAATAGAAGTTAATAAAATAGTTACTATAATCAGACTTTTAAAAGAATTTTGATTAGAGTAGTTTAAAAATACTAGAAGGCCCATTCGAAAAATTCGTACATCATGTTGTTTTCAAATGCCAAATTAATAAGAAAATAAAATAATGCAACATATCAAAAGATAAAGAATCAATTGTTACTTTATCGATAAAGGAAACAAAAATTAATTTAAATCTTCATTAATGTTTAGAACCAACATGTTTACAAATTTCAATAAATGTATCTTTGCTAAAAATTGTCCGATTTCGATGATGTTTTTTTCCTTTTGTAGGGAATTTAGTGATCTTTTATATAATCTTGGGCATAATCACGGGGAAAATGTGTACTTTTTTAGTTATTCGCAAATAAATTTTTTTTTTTTTAATAATTTCATAACTTGTTTGCCTGAATTTTCGAGGTGATAGGACTATTTTGCCTGCCTGAAGGAGAAAGAAGCCTTCGAAATTGGTGGCTCAATCTTGAGTTTTGGAGAAGAATTAATGATGATATGGCTCGCCCATCAAAAACACCATCGATAGATAATATAAACTCCCCGTCTTTCGATCATAGAGTCCTCAAATCGACGAAATGAGATATGTATTCAATGACAGTACTACAATTAATGTAAGGTTGTGTGGATGCGAATCCTATGCCTTGCGTTATCTCGAAAATAGTACGTTTTTGGGCTTAAAAACACAGGATACGACAGTTCCGAAGGAACCATCTGGGTCTTGCTGTACGTCTCAAAATCTTCCAAGGTCCAATTTGTCCCTTATCGATCTACAGACTTACCACCATTTCAGTATTGAAGTCTAGCAAAATGTTTGTATTGACTTTATTTATTTTAGAAAGAAAATAAAAAGTGGAGAATACGATTCGCTAACCACCCTCTCCCCCATAAAATTCTGAATCCAACAATACCCCACCCCATTCATGGTATTTGAGAATGACAAGAGCTTATATTTGGTACAAAACCGATTTCGAGCCTTACTGTAATAATATATGTGGGGATTCTTTAATTAAAATAATTTAATGTCAAAATGAAATTTAATCAGTTTTTAAAATAAAAACTTTGAAATATTCTAATAAGAATTATGCTCAGTAATGCTGATGAAAAGGTAATAAATAAATGATAATATGAGAATTGATAATAGCAATATATTAACATAAGAAATAAAAATGTAGTTTTTGTAGATGGCCGTTAGCTGCCCATCTAATTTACGCAGTTATGTCAGAGGCAAAAGAAAAAATTGAATTAATATTAAAAATTAGGTACTTCTTGTCTAGGGGGGCGGACTGAAACCTCACTTCTTATCTAATGTCATGTCACATAACCTCCCTCTTCTTTTCCCGCCAAACCTTTAGTTATTGCATTGTTTAGTTTTCAGTTATTCCCTCATTACGTTCACTTATTAAATTCTTTACTTTTGGCCCGTTTGTGTTAATTTTTAATTGTTAGTCTGTTTGTGTTTATTTTACATTTTTTTTTTTAGTTTTTGGCCCCTTTGTGTTTACTTTTAATTTTTTTCCGTTTATTTTCGCCATATTATGGATCTTCTTAGAATATGAGATTTTACGCCTTCAGAAGAACAGGCAATTCAATATTTTCAAAATGTTGGGGTACTTGCCGACGTGAAATTGTGTGAACGAGGTCATCGAATGAAGTTAATCAGGAAGGCCAAATGGAGATGCTTTCATAGGACTTATGACACAAAACTTTCAATAAGGAAAGGTACATGGTTGGAGGGCTCGAGGATTTCGTTTTTGACAGCTTTAAAATTGATTTATGGGTCTTCCATCTTTCCAGTGTTGGGACCACATAGAAAAATTGAGAATTATTTCAAGAAATGAGATAAACCTAGAAGGCTTGCTATCAAAAAGTACACACCGACTGATATTATGTAAACCTCCTTTATACATATTTTATCTTAGACCATTCTCCTACTACAGAATATTCAGAGAAATAAAATTTTAAATCAGTACCACATAAGAAATATATAATTTACCTTAGAACTAAATGCAAGCCATTTATTTTTTTCTGTTTCCCTTTCTTCTTCTAGCTGCTTATATCTTTGAAGTTTTTTAAGTTTTTTCTTTTTCTGATATTCTCTAACTTTAGATATTGGATGTTTTCTGAAAAAAAAAAATATATATATATATATAATGCAAGATATAGTAATGTCTCCTCTCTATTAATTACATTTTGATTGTATGTACATATTGTGCGAATGAATCATGTAGCCTTAATATTTATGTCCTTTAATGTAGCAGAATGTATTAATATTCAATAAAGAAAGTAAGCACTTGTCAAAAAAAAATTAAATTTTGAAGACATGATTTCTTTTATTGAGAATAAGATCTGTATTAGAAGTCAATTCAATAAAGGATTGGAGCCAAGAGGGGATTAATATAAAGACTGCACACAAAACTTATAGTAATTCACAAATATACGTTTGATTACTAGATTGAATAAACTTATAATATTACTTAATTATTATATTTCAGTTTAATAGTAAAATAGGTATTAGTTTATCAATCAAGAAAAAACAACTATCCATTATATATATATCTTATTAATCAAGAAGACTTACTTTGGTTTAATTGACATTTCAGAGCGAGGTATTTCTTTGATAAACTCCAAGGTTGTGACTTCTGCGCTTCTGTTATGCGTAAATAAAACAGAAACTTCTTCATTTTCTATTGACTCTATCCTGGCTTCATAGTATCTGAAACAATATTTCTATATTTTCTGTGCAACAAGTTAAAAGTAAAATAATAATAACTCATTTTAATCTAAATAGCTGCAGGTTTAAAAACATATAATACCCAATATTAAGAACAGTTACAATATGAAACCTCATATAAATGAACAGATATATGTAATGAACCCAGTTTAAAGAAATATAATTTAAAAAAAATAATAATACCAGATGATCTAAAAACCCTTCAGTGTTTGCAGGACTGAGACTAAATTTCTGAATCATATAGGTATATCAATGTGACAATATATAACAATATTGTAATAAAAATTATAGTTTTCATTATTTTTCCTGAATATTGTCATTCAACCTAATTATGATAAATCTTAAATGTAACATATACCAGTTATAAGCCTAAAAACTACACCTGTACCACTATAACCTATGAAGGGTTTTGAGTTCAGTACTACAAAAGGAAGTATAGCATTGTTTCTTGTTCAACAGCTGTTCAAGGGGGTGATTTAATCCAGCTCACACTCAACAGCCATTTTTTCCTTAGTTGATGAATTAATTAAGGATACCCACTTTATAGAGGGGCTGTGTTTGCCCCAAGAGGGTCTCCCGACCTCAGGGTCATTAAAAGTCAATGAAACAGAATAAATAATTATCTGTCATCATAGGTTTCCTGATCCTTTATCAATTAGAGTTGATATGTTTAATATAACATAATTCAGTATAGTTTCATTTGTATGATAATAAATGGAGCATGCCCTCTCACCAAAGAAACATAATTTTGAAAACTTCATTATTTTTTTTCCCCACATATCACAGAAATGAACAAGTAGCTTAAGAGATATTTTTTTTTCCGTTAACAAATATTTATTACAATTAATTATTTTTGTTTGGTAAATTCACCTTTAAAAAACTGAAATTTAAAATATTAAAACCACATAAAAATTGTGTTTAGTAAGAATGTTTTGGAAGCCTAAAATTTACAAAAAGGAATTTAAAAACCAGAAAAAATACTCTCAACATCACTCACAATGGAGTTGATGAATTCGCTTACTTATAAAATTTACTTACCTCAAAATAGTTAATATTTTAAACACACTGGTGAATTACACCAATAAGAGCCACAAGGTTAACCCTATACATCACTAAAAATAAACAAAATAACTGACAATAATTTTAAAAATATTATGCTATTATAAAAAATTACTAATAATAGCTGAAACTAACCAAAATTCAATTTAAGTTTGATAACACCGAGGACGAGTAAACATAATATGGGCAGCATTCCCTCCATTCTTCCCTGATAAAGTGTAAGAACAGCTAACCACGTATAACTGGCAAGGAACCTTCAAAAATAAAATACTTTTCCAGAAATCAAAAACATTTATTGACAAGGATACCAGGAATGACAAATTGTAAGAATTTTAACATGGTATTAGTTCGAGTATTATATAAATGAGAAATAAAAGAGAAAATAATGAACATCTACATTACAATATAATGAACATATGTGTGTTCAGTATGTTAATCAGAAAGATGAGAGGTATTACTAATGCATTGGTGGTATTAACCACTATAAATCCATTAAAACATTGTTCGAAATGTAATTTTTAAATAATGTAATATATTAAATTTTAATATCCCTATAATGTATGTCAACATTCATCAAATTTAATAACAATTTAATTTAATGTAACACTAAAACTGTGAGATGGAAACCCCAAAATTTATTATATAACACTGTCGACAAAATTGACAGTAGCTCTATCAAAGGATCAATTTGAATTGTGACGTATTCAATCTGGAGATTGACAAACTTTATCTATTTAATTAGGTACTAAAAACTTGTAAATACCTATTTGCTTTCCACTTAGATCGTAAGGTAATTTGATCACAAAAGCGAGAAAAAAGGTGACCTACAAAAATATTGGGCCTATATAACATCGTTGGTTTGGCATGTGGGGGGTGTTGATCAAACGATCCAATATTTTTGATGGCCACCTTTTATCTCGATTTTGTGCTCAAATTATCTTACGATTAAATTGCTGATTTCGGAATAGAAAACTCCCCAATTCCAAAAATTTTCATAAATAAAATAGTTGTAGGTTATGATGAGATGAAACTACTTTTGAAGTTTCAGACCGATGCTAATAATTTGATAAAAAGGAGTCTGTACCACGGGCTATTAAGGTAATGATAAAATTCAGGATTCCCCAAAAAACTAGCCTCTTTGACAACAATGACCTTGAGCAGTGCTGGTAAAAAGGGAGGGGCAAATCTGGCAAGTGGGCTTCATGGTCCTTTTTGCTAAGACCCTAAGCGGTAGTACATCAATTGTGAAGATGAATGGCCTGTTGTCGGAGGATTTCGAGGTGAGAGATGGGCTCAAGCATGGTGATCCTTTGTTCCCTACTTTATTTAATATTGCTTTAGAGTATGCAATACGAAAGGACATATCCTGGATGACACAGCATTTAGCTTATGCTGATAATGTTGTAATAATGGCAAGAAATGGAATAATTGAAAACCTCATCAAAAGAACTTGGATGTGCTGATTACTGAAAATTATGAAATTGTATACAGCAAGGATGTCTGTAGGGGATAGCCGTTGTTTTGCCATGTATAAAATATTTATTATAGATCCTTTTCTCATAGAACAAAGATCCGAGTTAAGAGATAGTTATCAGACCAGTCGTCACCAATGGTTTTAAGACTTGGGTGATTTCTATAGCTTCGGAAAGAAAACTACTTGTACGGAAGAGAAGGGTTCTCTGCAGGATCTATCATCTGGTGTGTAAATATGAAGAATTCACACCCATAAAGAGCTGCATGAAAAGTATGTGAGGGGGGGATTTGATTTTAATTGTGAGGGTAATTAAATGAGATGGTTGGGTCATGTAGTAGTTTACACGTATGCCCAAATATATGGTTCCTAAACGCCTACTTGAGAATTCACCCGGTGGAAAATGTGGCAGAGGAAGAGCACACCTGAGATGGCTGGAGAAGATAGAGGACATCCAGAGAAGGATGGGAATCCGAAGATGGCGTCTGCTCGTCCAGGATTAGAGTGTGGAGGAAGATCATAAGGAAGGCTCAGGTTCTTGCAGGACCTGAGCGCCAAGAATAAATAAATAAGTCTTGAATGTAATAAAAATAATTTGTTTCATACTATTATTCTAAGCACATGTGACTATAAAGCTTATGAGATGCAGGATGTGTTTTAGCAAATTAAAGTTGAATTAATATTTTTTCTTTCACTTATCTTATATATATAAAATATATAGTAACGGTAAGTATTGTGATCATGAAAATTTTCGAATCTGAGTTTTCAATGGAAATACATGTTTTGAGGTCTCCCGAGTCCAAATAACCAAGTCCCATAAAATGGTCTGTGTGTATGTATGTGGTCAGTCTAGCTCAAAAACGAAAAGTCGTACATAACTGATATTATGTATTTAAGATAGGTACATGACTCAGATGTTATGCAAATCTCGTAATTTCATTTTAGTAAACTTTACAATGGAAAATAACAGTTTAATAACTAATAGTCCTACAATCCATAATCATTTATAGGTTAAATATTCAGATATACTTTTAAACCTCTCTAGGCATATATCAGCCTTTCGGTAGACAAAATGACTAACTCCAATTTTAACATTCTTTATTATTAATTTTAGTGATGTTTCTTGAGGCAAAATTGATACCTCTATTCACAGTTCAATATTTCAACACTGCAATCATCTACTCTGGAATCAGCTTACTGTCTGTATAGATACAACTAGAATTATCACTAAAATAGCATTAATCTAAAATGTTGAAATTGGAGTAAGTCATTCTCTCAACTGAAAGGCTCGGAGACTGAAATTGTGTGGTTTATAAAAACAGATAGAGTAACTATATTTTTATTGCCTACCGTCGATGTAATAAATAGTTTTATGTAATTTTAATGGTCTTAATGATTTGTTATGTGTAAGCTTTGAGCTTTAGCTGCGTTTAAAATGCACTTCATAAATTTTGTAATAACCCAACATTGCTAGAAAATAATTTCTGTTCAAAATAGAGTAGTAAGTGAAAGCTGTGTGTTGCGCATACCAGATTTTTTTTCCGACAGGTCAATAAAAATTGTGTTTCCTTAAATCATGTATATGTCAATAACCTCACTGCTCTTATAAACATAATAAGGATTTTTAGACTAACTTGATGCAGTGATATGTCATTTGCAACAATAGGACATCTCTGCTCCTTCCTTTGATTGTCATAATTTCCTGGTAATTTCAATCACTGAAACTTCCTAAATATTATAGTAAAGCATTATAGTATAGCTTTCCTATCGCTTTTCTAGTGCTGCTGCAGCTATTTCAAACAGTATAAGAATTATCAACTCAGAAAAAGGAGCTCTGACCCGACCAATAACATATGGTTTTAAGAAAAGTTGAAACAATAATAATATTGTTCAGCTATTTTACTAGTCTAAATTGTTGAACCCCCCCTTAAATAGAAAAGTTTTTTATCACATGTCCCTAAGAGAAAAACGGGCCAGGATTCCAAATCATGATATTTATTATCATGTCATCTAACACCAGCTAACAACAACAATGATAATAAAAAAATATTAAAACTAACAAATAACAATTACTGTTGTTACAATTTGTCGTGTTATAATTTTTTTCTACTGCTTCAATTGAATTTATCAATGGACTAGTGTATGCAAGTAAATCCTTAGAGATTTTTTTTTTTTTTTGTAAGATCTATTTTTACCTAAATACTTCAAAAATATACTATTTGCCTGAAGATGCCTGAATTAGAAAAGATTTAAGGATTATTTGATAATAAATTGATGTTATGACAGAGACTACTAATGCCTTAATTAAGACTTATATTTCTAATAAAGTATCTTTCCCAATGTCCTCATTAAAAATAATCTTCAATTACTACGTTAAAGCAGTTGTACAATATGGAAAATAAAACCACAAACAAAATGAATAACTTTTGGTAGGAATATAACATAGTGAAAGGATGCATTACTAATCAAGACATTCAGAAATGGAGATCTACAGAGGTGGTTCAATTAAAAAATTGGACATGAGTAATTAATAACAATTAAGAATATATGTGAATCTAAAGCAAAAATTTACTTACTGGCCATCTTGAACCCAAAGGGCTAAGCATACGTCTCCAGGTCTCCAATCTTTTTTTGAATTTGCAACTGGCGAATCGGGTTTAGAAAACTCCGAAAATTCTTTTTCTAATAAGTCATTACCATCTGTAAATAATAATATATAATAAATTAAACATTACTTATATAACACGTTAAAGGATATAAATAAATAGTAATAAATATTCACATTATAAATGTATGTATAATTTATAGACATAATTAAGAACAACATTAAAACAAGATAAAAGCACAAACATTTTGGAGCTATTTAGAAGCACTAACTAAAATATTGTTTTATAAAGATCAACTGTGCTTTGGCAAAATGTCTCATATCCCATCAGTCAAAGATATTCTTTTAGAACAACGAGGGTTTTGTAACAATATCTTATTTTCAAACCAACTGGCTTCATAGACCATTTGATAAGTTATTGACTGTTCCAGTAACATTTGGCAGTCCTCTCCTCTATTGAGTGCCGCTACCTTCCAATCTATTAAATTATAGAATTACAAAAAACCTGGTCCATTGAATTTATTTTAAAGACATTTTAGTGAATGTTATTAAATCTATAATTTTGTCATCCAGGAGCTGCTAAAATAATTCAAGAGGATTTCTCGTATTTTTGATAGTATCAAAAAACTCATTACACCACAAAGAAAACAATTTAGGAATAATTTTTATTTAAATCAGTTCCATCATTTAGCATAAGAGATGTGGCATTACGGTTGTCAATATTTATATGACTATTATCGATGTGCTTAATTTAATAGTTTCAAGAACATCTAGAAAAAGGTAGTCAACTGCTCTACACATCATGGGTGATAAATGTTCAATGCACAGTCATTTTAAAGGTTTTTTTTTTTTTTTTGGTGCCAACATATCAACCTAAACATGTGGGTCATCATCAGGGCTCAAAATTGTTTAATACAATCAGCGATATAATATTATAAGAAAGATAATGATTAATAATGAAAAAAAAATTACTGATGATACATGAAATGGACAAATGGAATATGTAATAAGTTATACAAACTAAAGAATAATTTATATAATCAATTTATAAGAAATGTAATATTTACACTTACTAACCATGTTTCGAGCACTGAAGGTATTCAAGTACCGAAACATTTGGTAAATAAGTAAAAGAGTCGGTGGAGGATTTTCCAGATGTGCTTTTTAAGATAGCAAAGGTAGATAAACAAAATCGGTGGGAGTAGATAACATTTTTGTTTGTAGAATGCAAATAATTTGATAACTAAAATATTCAAGAAGAATACAAGATTTACATTTTTTCATATAGTTAAAAAATTGTGACTATTGTCTTGTAACAAAACAAAAATAAATAAGATATGATAATCAATACAAACATATGTGTTAGTACTTGAATATCTTCAGTGCTCGAAAAACGGTTAGTAAGAGTAAATATTTCAGTTCTTATAAATTGGTTATATACATTATTCTTCAGTTTGTATAACTTATTACATATTTAACTTGTCCATTTCATGTATCATCAATAATTTTTTTTTTATTGTTAACCATTACCTGTCTTATAACATTATATCTCTGATTGTATTAAACAATTTTCAATCCTGATGATGACCCACATGTTTGGGTTGAAACTTTGGCACCAATAAAAAAAACTTTAAAATGACTGCACCTGAATATTTATCATTCAATCAATTAGCTTTATTAAGAGGCTATAATTAATTTTTCTCCAAATTTATCGAAAACTATGACAAATTACTATACAAAGTTGTAGAGCATCAAATTTTGCGTCCAGTGAGTACCAACTAATTTAATGTAGGTCATTTACAATAATCTGTACATTAATAAAATCTGTAATCTCCCGATGGTTAGAAATTGGTAATTAAGTTAAACGTGATTTTCAATATTTCAACAAAAAGAGTTATTTATGTTTAGAGTCTGTTACATGCAGTATATATCTCTTTTCCACCTCTCAGGAGCGAAGGATTTTGATAAATGATGGGTCGAAAGATACTGAATTTCATAAAGGAATAACGACTCCCAATTCAAGATATGTAATTGGCCTAAAATAAAAATGTCAGTAATCAGTGGATGCAAAATTTGATAACTTTCTGCAACTTTGATTTTATGTTTTTTTTCCTCTTTGGGTACTCATTTCCAAGTTACGAGCCCATTCATTGTAATTGTCTCAATTTTAGACAAATTTGGTAAAAATCAGCGTTGGTTGACCATGGTTTTACGTAACCAAATTATAAAATTTATGAACTTATTTAATGCACAATGTAACACTATTTAATTTATTGACGAGTACATTTTTTGCTTTGACGCATTGTTAAGGAGTTATAGGTAAAAAAAAAATTCAAAAAAATCTGACTTTTTTGGCTGCAAAGTTATCCCTTGGTGGCCTGCGTAAGCAATTTTGTTTTTTACATGTCTAAATCCATAAATACAAGTTAAAAAAATAAAAACATTTCTCAATTTTTCGCAATGGATTTCCCGTTTTGATCCTCAAATTACTAGTCTAATATTCTTTAAATCAGCTGCCATTTTTGAAAGCAGCAGCTCTGGAACGGCAGACAAGGTTCTTTTTACTCAGAATAACACACACTTTCGTAATATATAATCAAACATTCTCCTGCGGAGAGGTAGATTTTTTGGCCCTAGCTTCAGGGCTATAGTCAATACTTGTTTTCAAAGTAACTAAAAAGCTATAAGTTAGCAATAATGGCTCTAAAAGATTATGTAGAAGAAATAAGATTAAAAAAGTTACAGAGTGCATTACATCTTTGTCTTAGGCCTACAAAAAAAAAAAAAATTGAACCGAAAATATAATGCCCATAGAACAAAAATTACACAGTATTTTTCTTCTGAAAATTTTTAGTTTTTATTCTTACAGGCATTTGCAATGTGGCTGTATACGATAATAAAAAATGTTCAGTGACTAAGAAATTGTGTTAAATCTTAATTTGAAATAGAATCTCAACTAAAATAAACATTGGTGCCATCACAAGGTGTTAACAGTCCCACTCAACAAATTTCGGTAGTCCATGTACTGAGATATTGATGTTGTTATAACCTGCTTATTAATCATTCATGACACTCGTGGACAAGGAACCAGGATGAGAAATCATTTAAAATAACACATTCAGTTTAAATTACATTAATTAGCTAACACGATATATAAACAGCAAGGCCTTGACAATCACAGAGGATGTGTAGAGACTTTTTTTCATTCTTTAGGCCTATGTATTAGGTGGAATCTTCCATCGAAATCACTTAATAATGGTAAGAGTATAACAAAAACAAAGTAACTTGATAAAATTCTAAAAAAGAAACTAAACAGTTTGGTAAGCCAATGTATTAAAAAGCTACCTGCATTTGATTTATCATCCAGCAACTGGGCCTTAATTAAATCACAGGTCAACTGAATGACTTCTTCTAAATCAGTTTTAAGTTTCAATAATTCTTCATTATCTGGGGAAGTTGTCAAAGCAGCTTCCACCTGAGAAAAAAAGGCAAAACGACATCAGAAAAAAACGATACCAGTTAATCATTCCTAATCCATCAAATTTAAAATTATTATACTCAAAAAGTAATAAATACTATTTTACACTTGACTAACCTGCTGTAATTGAAGTTTATAATTTTGGAGATTGGTTTCTAGTTCCTCCATGATAAAAAAATAAAACAAATTAACATTCACTAAATATTTTTATTTAAAAAAGACTTAAGAGTAGAAAACATGGTAAAAATACACGAGTAAGTTCAATAAATAGGCGTATGTTATTGTATACTTCTAAACGACGAATGATTTAAGATGGCGGCGCAAAGTTAAATTGAAAGAATCTTATTGGTTATATCGATGGATCGATTATAACTTAATCGATAATCATGAAAAAATCAAAGTGTGGTGTTAAGAGGAATAAATTTAAATTAAATAATTTATTTCATTACATTCCTCATCTACCCAAACGGATCATTAGTGACAGAAATTTAAAATTATTTTGAAGCCAATAAATGGTGGAAATATTAAGATATTAATGATTAAGATGATAAATTGAATACCTCAGCAATATGTTTCTTATAAGAATATTATTACAACCATTTGCTAGCAATCATTTCTGACAAAAAAAGCAATGTTAAAAATTAAATATTAATTTTGATAAAATAATGTTGAATTAAAAAAAAATATAATTAGTATTTCTCTAATTATTGGTCAAAGGTAATAATTGTTTTTTATATACTAAGGAAAATGTCTACATAAATGAATTATTAGTTACTTAATTTGTTTTTAAAACACTAATGACATTTCTAAAACTAACTCAGTTATCACCATATTTGTCAGAATTTAATATTATTTCTTTTAATTACTTAGTTCTATTGTCTTTACTTAGTAGTAACAAACAGGTATTTTATTTATGTATTTTAATAGTTAAGATTTACTATATGGAATAAAATTGTTTATACTGTGATAATTCTCATTTTAGGCACTGTTTATACAACCAGATACTTACTATTTATGAGAGGGAAGTAGTCAATTTGATATTCAATCTGATTTGAAATGATAAGTATTCTGTGGAAAATGGAATTCCTATGTACCATTATTGTAGTAGTTTTTGCTTTCTTGACCATCATGTACAGAATTAACAGGTTTAAAACAGTTAAAATTAATAAAGATTCAGTATTTATCACTGGTTGTGATTCTGGTATTGGATTATATTTTGCTAAACACCTAGCATCTTTGGGATGTATGGTGTTTGCTGGGGTATTGGATTTAAGAAGTGCTGGAGTCAATGAATTGCTCGATCTTCATTCTAAAGGAGAAATAAGAATTATTAAGGTTGATGTTACTAACGATGGCAATATTAAGAGTTGTTTAAAAGAAATTGAACAGGAAATAGTTAAGAAACAATTAGGTAAGAATAACTATTTTTTTAATAATAAATTTTATACAGTTCTTATTATAATTTGTATTTATTATTAACGTAATCCAATATTTAATATGTGCTCAAAATTTTAAGAAAATATTCAGTTAACCCACAATTGTAATAGATTTTTATATTAATAATCTCACAAAGATTTTTTAACAGAATAATATATTTTTTAACAAGGAAGAAAAAAGGATTTATTTTAATTAATCTGTTTAATAATTTCAGAACTAATTACAGTTATAAATAATGCAGGTGTGATGGTTTTTGGTGAATTTGAATGGCAAACTGACGAACAGATTATGAAACAAATAAATGTAAATCTTTTAGGCTATATGAAAATTGCCAAGACATTTCTTCCTCTTTTACATAAATTTAATGGTAAATTAATTGACATTAATCAAGCCATTGTAATATTAATTTGTCATCCTATTCAGTTGCAATTTTGTATAAGAATGTTAGAAATCTAAATACTAAAACATATATTATTTAATACAGGGCGTCTTATAAATGTAAGCTCTCACTGCTCATTAGTACCACTTCCCTGTCTTTCAGTTTATTCTGCAACAAAATCTGCTATAGAAGCGTGGTCTTCTTCTCTGGCTCTTGAATTGCATAAATTTAATCTGCCAGTTATAACGATTCTTCCAGGTATTCATACTTTCTATTGTTATTTTTGAATTGAAGAAAATGTAGTTATTATTTTCATTTGAAAATCACACCATATTTAAAATATATATATATTGGTACATTTGCTAATTTTAGGATCATATGTACAACAAAGTGGTATATTAAAAAACCATCAGAAACAAAAAGCAGAAATGTGGCAAGAAATGAGTCTTGATCAGAAAGCATTCCATAAAGGATATTTTGATCCAGTGATGGATTATATGTCTGCTGTATACAATCCAGGACCTATCAATGATCCGGCACTACTTTCAATTCTTAAATCTGCAGTATTTTCTTATAAACCTAAGCAAACCTATATTAATTCACCATGGCGCTACTCCTTATATCATAACTTGATCAATATAGCAGGACCATTTAAAAATCTTAGGCGCTTTTTAATAATGTCTTATATCAGCTTGCCAAAATATAAGTAATGTGTCTTAATATTTCAAATGAATGTTTAAGTGATAGTTTTAGTGTATTCCTTTGTATTATTTACTAATGAAGAATTAAATTTCATCATCAGAATTACTTATTATGTATGATTAACACTTATTATTTTATTAGTGAATTTTTTTTTGTTGATAAATCCACCTTTGTTGTAAATTAAAGTAAATTTCATAAAAAATAGGTTTTAGAGCAGATGTTTCCTACTTATAAGAGCTTGAAGACCACTTATCTAATCTTAGGAATTACAAGATATACTTACTAATAGCAAAAATTCAATTATAAAATTATACAAATGTGAAATGAAGTTATATTTGTAATTTTTGCTTTCTCATTTTTTTTTTAAATAAATAGTTTATGATAGTTTTGAGGGTTATATTTACAACATATTTTTTTTGTAAATTTATTCTTGGACTGTAAGTTAGAAACAACTGTTCTAGAGTTTTTCTTATTTACACTAAAACAAAGGACTTTTAAAAATTAGGAAAATCATTTTATATAATATGATATTAGTACAGTTTTTATTTAGATGATATTTGCAAAGTTTTTGTAAGTTTTCAAATTAATTATCTTAATAAAATTTTTAAAAATTTGCTGATTTTATGTTAATAATATATTATTATGACATTAGTTTAATTACCTAATTAAATTGGCTCAATACCTGATTAAAAAAAAAAAAAAGTATCTTGAGAGTTTCATAACTATTAATTATTTTTCATTTTAAATAAATCATAGTTTTGTTATCTAATAAAATTGTTAAAAAATAAATAAAAATTCCAAAGTAATTTAATCATTTATTCCACATTATTAATGATTTATTAGATAATACTACAAAGAACTTGTTTATTATATTTAATTTTAAGTATAATTAAACTTATGTTTCACTATTTGCAAAACAACTTTAAAAACTGAATATATAAACATTTTAAAGTTTAGAAAAAATAAAAATTTCCTTTTTTTTCTTAGCGATCTACATCACCAAACACAATATCTATAGTACCTGTAAACAAAGAAAGAATTAAGTGATTATTTTGACCATTTAACTAACCATAGCAAAATGTTTTGTTCAACAAAAAATATCTATTTTCTATAATGTGACTAAAGAGCAGTGCTTATTAAATTTTCAAAAGGAATACTAAATTACAAAATATTCAAATAAGTAAGTTATGTTGTAAGTAATCTAGACAATACTAAATGTGCCTTTCAGTTGACAGAATGATTAACTCCAGTTTCAAAAATTTTTGTTATTAATTTTAGAGATATTTCTAGTGGAAAAATGTATACCTTTATTCACAGTTCTATACTTCATGTTGCAATCACCTGCTCTGGAATCAACTTATTGTTTGTACAGAGATTATAAATTTTTCAACTAGAAATATTTAGTGATATTTCCTGAAGATTTGCTCAAATATGTTGAAATTGGAGTTAGTCATTCTGTTAACTAAAAGGCTCAAATAATTTATTATATACATATATTTCAAATAATTTATTATATACATAGCTACCTAACATTGCCACAACATCAGCTAATAAGAGACCCCTCGCTACTTTGTTCAATGCAGCTAAATGAGGATAACCTGGTGTTCTTATCTTGCAACGATATGGTCTTGAACTTCCATCAGATATTAAGTAAACACCAACTTCTCCTACAAGGAAAAATAATATGTTAATAAAGTAATATGTGGTTATAAAATAAGTTTCATTACTTCACTTTTAATTTGTTATTATCTTCTGGTTATTAAATCTTGATCAAATGTACGATGTTCCATAAGTAAAAGGAAATATTTAAAGAGGTGATAGCAGACATCAAGAGCTACGGAAAAGTGTTTATAAGTCATGCTGCGATTTTCTGAAGTAAATTTTAGTTATGTTTTTTGATTATGTCTCGTTTAATGTTGAATTTGAAGTGATTAATATAAAAATTATTTAATGTAGATAATTAATAATTGCTTAATCACTAAACTAGACAAAATTTCCTTCAAATGCAAGTAGATTTTGTCTTTGTTCAAACCATTAAAGAGTACTTTTAAGTACTAAATTCTATTTTTTACTAAACCATGGATTATTCGCTACTTCATTTTATTATTCTCCTGCTTGTAACAGTAACTGTACTTTTAGAAAAACTTCTTTGTTTAATAAGTTTTAAGTCCATAATTTAGTTGTGGTTTGTTGCAGGATAATTTGCGATTCATCTCTTGAGTAAAATTATTGTATGATTAGATATTATATCACTGCAAAGTACCCTTGTTTTAAGCAAAAATAACTATGTTAAATAATGGTAAAGAATTGATTTTTTCTGCTTTTTTTTAATATATTTTTTTGTGCCTGTGTGACCTAGGATGTATTGTAATAAATTAATTATGAAAATACACTTTTTAAAAATAAAAATATGTAAAAACATAGTGTAGGAATAGCTCAGTTATAAAGGACCGGGATTCCTAGCTCCCTGGCCTGGGTTTGAGTCTAGTTGTGGCAAATAATTTATTTATTCTCACATGTCACCTGTGGAGTACTCATAGTTTTTATTATATGGGTACCTGATCCTTCAATGAATTGGGGAGAACTTCCTTACCAGATAATGAACCCAACACTCTACTTGGTTTGTTATAGTATTAGTATTTATCATGTGATACTACTAGTTGTTTTTTTTTTTACTATATAAAAGAAGTTATGTAATGAATTGAAATAACATATTACAGGGCTGTTAATAGATTTTATTGCTTTGCCTAAAAATTAAATAACAATAGTAATACTTACATCAATATTTGTGGTATTTTTATGGTGTTTTAGCATAGTGTAGAATATTTAGATTGAAGAAGGAAGAGTCAACTGGAGGATTCAGAACGTTAAACAACACTGAATTGCGTGAACTGTACCCAGTTAATATAATTGAGGTGATTATATCGTGGTGACTAAAATGAACATGTAAAATTGTTGGACTTAGTAACAAAAGAATCCCTAAAAATTTAATATGTACTCTGCCGACTGGTAAATGTCTGAGAGGTAGACCAAAGCCAAAGTGAGAGGATGGCCTTAAGACTGATCTTGTGGTGTTAGGTTTGATTGGCAGTTAGTGGATGGAAAGATGTAGACAGTAATTGGTGGTATTGGCATCAAATCTTCGGGTTCACAAAGCCTTTTTTGGTATACTATTATTATTAACAACGAATTATGAGAACAGGTTAGCTCATAGCATAAGTCACTGTGCTCCTATTCTTGCAATCCCAGGTTCGAGTCTGGCTGTGGCAGGTAATTATATATTTCTATACATCAGCCGCGGATCAATCATTGGGTCGGGAGACTCTCCTAAGACACACCCAGTCTATATAAAGTGTGTACTTCTTCTTGTCTTAATTAAATATTTAATTAAGAGGAAAACCAGGTGGTTGAGTATGATTTATATGATATCACCTTCTTGCATGACTGTTGACTTAAAAAAAGTACTTCCAAAGTAAAAGGGTGGTAATTTTGTTTATGTTAATTCTGGAATTGCAACTATAACATATGATGTGTGTAAACAATTAATGTTGACTTTATTACCTTTAGGAGCTTCTACTGCTGTGTATGTTGTCCCTGGTGGAACTGAGTAACCTTGGGAAAAGAGCTTGAAATGATGAATAATAGCTTCCATTGAACTCTGTTTCATAAAAAAATTTAATCCTTCAATCTCATTTAATTCTTTAATTTAATTTTAATTTTAATAGTTGCTATATCATCTAACTATTATATAAATAATTGTGGATTGATGGTTGACTGTAGTGAATAATTGAAGAGAAGGATGGTTGGAATGATCAGTCAAAATAAAAAATAGTAAAAATAAATAACTATATTTATTTTTATATTTGCTGAAGTTCAGGACTTCATCAATACCTTTGTCTTTGATAATACCTTTGTCTTTCCACCCTTCTTCAATTGACAAGCTCTGATGAAGACCTGAACTTCGGGCCAAAACGCCAGCAAAAATAAAAATAAATATAGTTATTTATTTTTTATATTGACTGATCACTCCAACCATCCATCTCTTCTATTATATAAATAATCTAATTCTTAAACTTAGTTTTTATATTATTCTAAGTTAAAAAATTAAAAAATAATTTTTATGCAGTTAAATTATTTAGATGACAACACAATGAGAAATAAGAAAAAAATATAAAAAAATAAATGGATTACAGGTTACTTTGAATAAAAAAATAAATAATTTCAATTATTGAATAATTATTACATAATGTAAATTCAAAAAACAGAATATTATTCAAGAAAAGTTATGAAAAACAGATATTTATTTTTTTTTTGGTATTTCTGTTTACCTTCATTTCAGCTCTATGTGGTGGACAAACTTTTGCATCATCTGTTTTTACTTCTCCTTCAGGCATTTTATTCAAGCATTGCAAGATTATTTTACATGACTCTCTCATCTCATCAACTCTGCACAGAAACCTATGCACAGCATTTTTACAAAGACTATTATATTTTCATGAAATTAATTATAAAGATACTTATTTTCAAAAACTATAAAACAATGAAACATTAAATATCTAAAATATTTGTAAAATACTACACATTAAAATCATAGAACTTATTGTCCTCTTTCTAAAGAATAATTATATATTTTTAACTTGCTTGTGTAGTGGTTATATAATATGATTGTATGATGGTTTCATATATATATATTTTTTTCGGCTTTGTTTTTTCGGTCTCGGGCAGCATGGCTATCCCAGCCCTATATGTGTGTGTGTGTGTAATTAATTAAACTACAGATGGATATTTAAATCATTTATACATACATACATATATACATGCATATATGTGTGCGTGCGTGTGTGTGTTTGTGTGTGTATTAATGACCCAAATATCCTTCTGTAGTGTAAGCCACAGTCTGAAGTTCTATTTAAAAAATATAAGTGTGTATATATATATATCTAGAACATGTATTCACTTTTATTTTTGATAGAGGTTGACTTTACAAATTCTAATATGGAACTTGCCTTAAATAATCATTCCCTCCACTTAGAATCCACCAATGATCTTAAGATCAAAAACTTGTTATTTAGGGAGAAAGCATAATTTATTCTTATATTTACAAAATAAATAATAATAAAAATAAATGTAAACTGACCTGTCATAGGAATCCCCTTTGACACCAACAGGAACGTCGAATTCAAACTGATCATATACATCATAAGGTTGAGCTTTTCTAAGATCCCATTTGACACCTGAACCACGTAGCATAGGACCACTTTGGTAAAAACATAATGAATTAAAATTATTTTAAAATTAATCTATGATAATTAAGTTATCTTAGATTAGAGATGATGAGATGAGCCTTATAAGTAAATTTTATTCAGGGAAGTTCATCATGCTTTTGGGAGAAACATCTGTAGGCAATTTCAGGTTCAGAAATTGGTCCAAGTGATGGGAACCAATGGCCTGTATTTTAGGAGTAAGTTTGAAAGGTCCATTATATATACACAAGGATAGACAAGGTGACAACGGATCGGGATAATAAGAAGTCGTGATGGCCGAGTGTGTTGGCAACCAGAAGATTATGAGTTTGAGATTGTGTTGGGGCAGTTGACACAGGTAATAATCCTCTACCATCTCCTCAGATGCGGGAAAATCCACGAAAAGGCAAGGTATGAGAGAAAAGAAAAAAGGTAAATATAATGAGAGACCGTGGTGGATGTGGCTGTTAAGTCATCTCAATTCTGGCTAAGCTGGTTTAAATCTGGCTTGGGCATGTTGAAATTTATTTTGTGGGTCAGACCCAAGTTCTATAAAACTAACAGTTTCGCTCATTCAGAGTGAAAATGGTAGGGAGGAAATAAGCTCTGGCGTAAACACTAGACCACTATTACCCCTCCAGCCATTGTTTATGGACGTTTTAAGATTATTACTTAGCTTTCTATATGAAATATTTAACGTACAATAACTTATATAAGTTAATAATAATGTAAGTAATAATAAATTAAAAAGTGAGAGAAAGGTTTATTTGTTATTCTGTTTATTTTCAAGCAATTATGTGTAATTTAACAAGTTGATTTTTTTTTTAAATATAACATTCTTATGTCATGAGTAAAACTACTTTGTGATTTTTTAATTTTTTTTTTTTTAATTGCTGTAATCTTCTTGCGGTATTTAAAAATTTTATTCTTACAAATACATGTTTTTGAAAAATAAATCTTTACTATCTCTTCTTCAATTTCTACATTTTCCTTTCTAAGAAATTGTTTTCTTATATTTAGTACAAAGTGGTCCAACTTCCAATAATAGTTATATCATCATGAGGACCCTATTAGAAAATTAACAAACTATGGGACAAACTAATATATAAATGGTTATTTAACTAAACTAGTATTTTTACTTCTTGTTTTTTATATTTTCCATCTGCTGTCGGTATCAATGGTAATAAAATGTATAGATTGGTTTAGCAACAATGTAGCTGATGGTTACATTAGATAATTGTGTTTCTCAAATTAGTTTTTGAAATGTCTAAATGTACCTTGAAATATACAAGATACATGAACAACGAATTATTAAAAACATATTTAAAGAAATACTCGTTATATTATTATAATTATATCCTTATACTGTTAAAAGAAATACTCGTAAGATTTTTTAACAAAATCACAACACAAATGGTGCTAGAATTTTTATTTGTTCCTTGCCTATTATTCAATGTAAGTGACTTTGAAATAAAGAATTTTAAAATAATCGTAATATCAATGTCTCTCTTTCCATTTTAGGTCTAGCCTGTGATTTTCATAACATTTTATCCTAGGTTGCAAACCGTATTTATTTATTGAATATTTAATAGTTGACCGTTGCATTATAAAGGAAGGAGATGGTCGGGGGTTGCGGTCATAAAAAGGCTAAATAGTGGTAAAACTATTTTATTGAAAGCCAACGTTTCGACCCGACTTTGCAGGTCTTCATCAGAGCTAGAACGGACAAGATACAAAAAGATAGAGAATTGTGGCAATTACATAATATTTAGACTCCATAATGTTAACTCCCCCTATACCTGCAATCCTTACCGCTGCCTTTCCAGTTCTAAGTGAAACTCCTAGAGGAACACACCTGTAAGTCTCTAATCTTATTTTTTTTTCTCCTGTAGATTTTGTAGAATTATACTCACATTTTCATTTGTTATATATTACACTACAACAATTGTTAGCATCTATTTACTTTATTTTAGGATCTTGTTACTCAGCTTACTTAGTCCATATTTTATTGTACTTACTGTTTATAATTCTAATAAGCTTATTCACATTGTTTATAAATTATGTCTAAATATTATGTAATTGCCACAATTCTCTATCTTTTTGTATCTTGTCCGTTCTAGCCCTGATGAAGACCTGCAAAGTCGGGTCGAAACGTTGGCTTTCAATAAAATAGTTTTACCACTATTTAGCCTTTTTATGACCGCAACCCCCGACCATCTCCTTCCTTCCTATTTATTTATTTATCTACTTGGAATCCTCTTCAATCCAACGTCAACAACCCTCGAGAGTATTCTCTTCAATAAATTAAGTAGGAGAACAAACAAAAAAAAGTACAATAATATTCAAATAAACCTTCAGTGATAAGTTTGAAAGAGCAATAGGTAGGTTTGGCGGTCTAGTCTTTACGACACGATTGAAGTACTCCCCACTACCCATTTCTGAGGAAGTGAAGCTGTTAGTTTTAGAGACCTTATGGCAGAAGGGTAACTCTCAGAAAAGTAACTTGGGAATAGTTGATTAGATCAATTACAGATAAATGAAAAGTAAAGTGTTTCAATTAATGAACATCTCTTTGTTTATAAAACATTTAATATTGACTCTCAATAAAATATTATAAATCTATTTGATAACTAATATTATATAAATTGTAATTTATATCTTCTTATACATATATGTATAAACATAATGTTTCTTACGTTAGTCCCAAATTCAGTGCATCCTCAGCATTGTATACACCAACATCAATCAATCTTTCTTTGAATATTCTATTATCTGTGAACATGTCCTCAAGCTCATCTATTCTTTCCGGAAATTTTTTAATGAAATCATATATATCCTCCAATAGCCCTAAAGGTATATCCTTAAAAATTAATAAAACATTAATCTTTTTACACATGGTACACTCTCGAGATGTGCATTTCATTGATTATTTCTCATGATTAACTGAATTTCTATAGAAGAAAAACATTCAAAGTAATCTTTCTCCTTATTTAACATGATCAGATTTCAACACTAGTAAAGGGGGACACCATTGACAAGGAGGGGAGGAGGATGGTCCAAATTTGTTGTTACAATAATTTTTTTTTGAAACTTATTTATTCAGAATTATTACAATCAGTCACAATTAAGGACATTTATAATATGAAATGAAAATATTTTTTTTTATCGTCCTGGGACTGTTGTCCCTTTAGGACAAATTATAGATACAGAATAAATACCTGTGTGGCCATACATAAAATTAATTATTTACAATTCTTATTAAGATTAAAATATTGGAAAAAGAATAAAACAATAATAATAAAAACATACTGATATGTATAATACAAACGTGGGAAAATAAAATAGCATAAGTAAAGAAAATCATTTCTGGGAAACTTTAAAAAGTTCTCTTATCTACATTTCATGATCAATCGGGTTGGGAGTAGGTGCTTAAAAAGGAGAGATTTAAATGAGGAAACTGGTTGTACATGTCGGATATCTGCAGGGATGGTATTCCAGAAGGAGATGGCTTGAATTATAAAGGATTTATCAAACACAGGAGTTAGGTGAGGAGATGGAAAGAAGTCAGAGTTACGAGATTGGTGGGACGGGATTGAATGGAATATTTAAATTGTAGGCTGTGAAAAATGTAGGCAGGCCGCCGAGTTCTGATGGCTTGGTAGAGAAAGGTAGCAAGGAAGTACAGACGGCAGCTGGATGGATAGAGCCACTTCAACTTGGTATAATACTGGGTTATATTATTTATTTATGGCTCCCTTCCTTGCCTTTCGGCTACACGGGATTTTGCAGGGATGACATATCACACATGTGCATGCCATTCCTGCTATTAATACTGGGTTATATGCGTATCTCTTGAGATTCCGAAAACAAAACATATTGCGCAGTTCATTAGGCGTTTAAGTTTGGCCTCGAATTCTCCCGAGAGTCCACCATAATGCTGTTCAGAGACCACATTCACACTCTGTTTACAATAAACGATACAGAAAAATAATAATACTAAAATCAAATCTATATAAGCAAAAGAACTAAACTAAAATCAAAATAACAAATAAAACACGAGCATACTTTTATACAATATTTACAGAATCCATTCACTCAGGTGAACACCAAGCCAAGCCTTTCTCCCCTCTAGTGGAGACATAAAGGCAGGACTCTAGGAGATCTCAGGACCTCTTATT
The DNA here is from genome assembly GCA_928085145.1 of Nezara viridula. Taxonomy (NCBI): domain Eukaryota; kingdom Metazoa; phylum Arthropoda; class Insecta; order Hemiptera; family Pentatomidae; genus Nezara; species Nezara viridula. The sequence continues at coordinate 106,214,756 of OV725082.1, forward strand.
CAGTCCCATTACTGGTATTTAGTGTTGCCCAAAATCGGTCTTGGTCTTGTACTTTGCAAGACCAAGACCAAGACAAGGTATGGTACCAAGGAATGGTAAAAAAAAAATCGATTTTTTAAATTAAAATTAAGGCAAAATAGTTACTAATACTTAACAATCTTAGTTACTATATGTTAATAATTGGTATAACCAATACTTTTGCATTTAACTCCTCTTAATTTTTCATTCGGGCTTAGTCAAGTTTCTCCTATCTAAAAAATTACAGTAATATCTCTGTAGTAATAAGCTAACAAGTAACTGCTAGACTGTCTGGCGAGACTCTTGTGCAAGACCAATACCATGACCAAGACTGAGTTTGCAGGACCAAGACTCGTCTCGGTCTTGCATTTGGGCAACACTACTAATATTAAGGGCCAGTAGAGGCTGAGCAGAGGCACAATAATCACATATACATGGCTTAGTGGAGAATTTGGCCATTGCCAAAACTCTAATATATGCTTATTCACAAAAGGTCTCTGGGCCACTGCCACAATTGAGAGCAGACAACATGGTTGACCATGTGAATTCATGGTTCTAGAACTCCATTGTTGCTGCTGTCAAGATGAAGAGATGTCCTAAGGAGTTGAGGAGAAAACTGAATTGGGCAGTGGATACGGATCAGTAAGAAAGCAAAAATCCAGACTTATCAAAAACACTGGGCGCGGAATAAATTGTTAAAAATCGGGACTGTCCAGCCAAAAGAGGGACGTCTGGCCACCTTATCCTTGATACAATAAATAAATCTCTTTATAAGTTTATTTTCATAAGCTAGCATTTAATAGTGAATAGTGAAATTTACTCTAAATTCATACTGAGTAGAAAAAAAAAATCATAAATTTTAGTATTTTAAAAAAAGAATACAGCATTCTAGAAAAATAAATGTTATAAGCAGCAAATCATAGAAGTATAAAACAAATAAAAACAATATTTAAATACCATTTTTAACTTTTTGGTTCAACATAATTAGTTTTTGATGATTTTTTGCTTTCACATAACCGTATTTTTATGGAAGATTAAAACAAAATTGTGATGAGAATCAAAAGTTTTCACTCACGTTTTACGTTTTAGACATGAAGGAAAAAATTAGTTACTCATCTGTCTGCCTGCAGATAGTTAAATATATTTGACTGTGATATCAACTACTACTTTTAATCCTATTGATTTTGATGGAATTTACGTGGATCGTTTGGGTTAATATCTGGATAATCCCACATCAATTTGATCAAATTCCGGATGTGCGGATGAGTTACTTCTGATTCGGACGCGCAAACGTATTTCCTACGCCAGCATTTAAAAAATGGTTCATACCACTAGCGGATCCAGGATTTAATTTTTGGGGGGGGCTTCAGCCCGGAAGCTTTTTTTTCATATATATATAACGATAATTACTTTAGAAAAACAGAAAGATACTAACTATCTATATGAAATGGTGTTTAAGTAATTCTTGAAGTCCTATTAAATGTAATTAAACGAGCAATAATACTTTAAGACATAATTTTTTAATATTTTCTACCATAAAACATGGTTACATTTTACCATTTTGGGGGGGGCTTCAGCCCGAAAGCTCCCCCCTCCGTAAATCCGCCTGTGGTTCATACAATATGACCCAAAGTATGAGGAAATTGGAGATAATGTACAAATGGTCTATACTTTCTATTACGTTCTGTACAAACAAAATTACTTTTTAATCTTAATATGATTTTTTCCTATCAACAGGGCCGTGGAGAGAATCCGCGGGCCCCAATGATAATGTTTCCAGGCTCCCTTCAAATATTTGTATTATAATAGGATGTATAAAAAAAATAAACCTTTTTAAACCAAATATTTGTATTATTATTATTATTCCGTTGATTTAAAATACAATTAATACTCGAAGTATAGTCCATTGTTATCTACCGTCATTAGCCATCTGCTAGCAATTTTCTTGATCCCATGCTGATACCATTATAAAAGGACTTTGGGGTGGCTGTCAAAGAACTTTTGGACCGCAGTTTCAACTTCCTCAAAATTATCAAATGTTTTCCCTTGAAGAAAAAATGGATCTAAATATGTAGTAATCCGATGGTACATGGTCTGGACTATATGGTGGATGAGGCAGGAGTTCGAACCCATGACGTTCTTTAAACTTTTCTTTGATTTGACGGGAAGTGTGCGGACGAGCATTATCTTGTTAGAATAAAATTCCTTTTCGGTTGATCGAAGCATGATAACGCTCTGACAACTTCGCCTACAATCTTTCCAGTTGTTTGCAGTAGAGTTCAGAATTTATAGAGCATCCATCAGGAACAAATTCGTGAAGAATAACACCTTCAAAATTCCAAAAAACGCAAAGCATGGATTTTGGAACGGAAAAGCAGTTTGAAAGCGTTTTAGCCATTGCTCACGAATATTCGGATTCCGCCAATAAACACGTTTTTCGTCAATCAAGGTGATAATCTTCCGGTAATATCTCATACCAGAAGGGTTTTTAAATATTTTCACAAATCTCTAACCTCTTAGCTAATCGCTGAGGAGTAAGTTCGTGAAGGACCAATCTACTGCTTTTTTTCGCCTTCCCCATGGAGAGTAGATGGTGACTAACAGCATCTTTTGACACACCACACTCCCTGGCAAGTTCGCGAGTACTTTTGGACGGATTTGATTCAACAGCTTTCCTCAGAACCTCATCAATATCCATTAATGGTCGCCTAGAGCCCTTCTTCCTTCCCAACGTCGTATCTCCACTGCTAATTTTTTTAAACCAACGCCGCTCTGTGCGCTGGTCAAGGACACTTTCTCCTTCATATTTAATAATTTCACAAATTGTTTTATTTAGCCGCCGTGATTTTTTTCATCCAAGTAATGCCTTAAAATTACGAGAATTTCGTAGGACACTGTCATGTTTCATCTTTGAAACAAATAACTAAACTGACTAAACAAGCTTAGAAAATGCTCTAAAGGGATTATTAAGTATTGGTAAGTATTAAATAGGATTAAAACATTTACAGTCCTTTGAAATCTTGAATTTGATAAAACGGTCATTTCTTCTAATAAATCCTATTGTTTACAACTAAAAACCAACATCGTCCTTTACAATGTACAAAACTAGAATATTATTTAAAAATATTGCGTTATGATTATATAATAGATGTTATTTTATCTCTATATTATTTTAGATGTTAAAAAATATAACCATTGTAGGTCAGCCCGAGCCTCTTTTGGGAGCTCGGAACCCGGCTATTACCATTCCCGTCGAATCTGCATAGTAAAACTATTTACTTAAAATGGGCACCTAACAATAACGCTACATCCGAGAAATCGTTATAAACAGAAGTGTTATAACAAAGTTTACATTTAATACATCAATAGTTATGCAGAGAAGAAAATGTAGTCCTGCTCAACCACAGGCTCCTACCTCAATCGCTTTTATCGGATGCAAAGAAGAAAAACATGGAAATGGATAGCAAGAGAGAACGAAATGTTAGCAACCTCCAGAGATCTAAACAAGCTGCCAGAGAAAGAAGCCGAGAGGAATAGGAGAATGAACTGGCTCATTACATGTACTATAATTGTGTAATTAAAGCCAACAGCCAAAAGCAATTCTTAAAATTGAGAAATTGAAATTCATTTCAGATCACTCTGCTGTATGTTTCTAAATTTTTGTATTCTACGTCAGAGGTGCCCAGAAGAGGGTTTCATGGCCCAAGTTAAGCCATCAAAATTTTTGAGGGAGGCACATTTTGACGGGATTCTGAAGTGTTTGAGGGAACATATTTGACGAGGTTATGAATTTTCGGAGCAAAACGTTTCAAACCAGGGGACTAGGGGGGGGGGGGGAAACATGGACCAGACCAAAGCAAGTATAATAGATGATGTCTGATTTACAATTTTTCTAATTATACTTTCGCTTGCACTGTTTTTAAGAGGAGCAGACCAATAACATTTCTTGAGAGTGGGGAAAGGAGTTCATGTGCCATTGCCCTAGGGAGGGATGGGCACCTCTGTTCTACGTATATTGTTATATGTATATTTTAAATATTCATTAAACGTTAAATCCCAAATTTGAAAAGATTTTTTTCTTGGTTGATCACAAAGATTTTTTATTGGGAATAATAAACGAAAAGAACCGCAAACATGTGACTTGATTATGTACCAAAATATCATTCCAATTCCAGTCCTGTCTGCTCATTTTGTTTTGTCATTAGGCCAATTGGGAGTCTGTTTGTAAAGATATTTGTAGCCAAGATCACATATTTCCTGCATGAATATACGTAAACTATCGTCATGTAAGTTCTTACACCAAGAAAATGCATTCTGGAATGATGAAGTTCTAACAGAAAAATTCTAATATTCAAAATGATATTAATAAGTCAGTTAACAATTGAGTCAGTGCCGGCCTTTGACTTTTGGCGCCCCCGAACAATGATATCTTACCGCCTTCCTAAAAATATTAAATTTATTTCTTAAGCTGTCTTATACTATGTAACATTTGAATTTTATTCCATTCAATATTTCTCTAATAAAGTTGCTTTATTGATAGGATAATATTAATTATTTTAATAAGATTTGTATATTTTTTTAATTTCTAACAAATGGCAAATTTCTAAGAGAGTAAGTAGTTTTTTTCTTTTACAACTGATATTCTCTAACCTGTGAAACACCACCAGGTCTTATATATGCTGCATGCATTCTAGCTCCACATACTCTTTCATAGAATTCCATTATCTTTTCTCTTTCTTCAAACATCCAAAAAAATGGGGTGATGGCCCCAATGTCTAGCCCTTGCCCTGTTAAAGCAAGCGCGTGATGTAGAACTCGTGTGAGCTCTGCAAATAGTACTGCAAGGAGAAAAAAAACCTTTAAATGTAATGATACGAAATTTTAGGAATAATCAATGTGTTTATGTTTACCTCTGATATACTGTCCTCTTATTGGAACAGCAATATTTAGTAATTTTTCGACTGCTAACGAAAAACAGAGTTCATAAGCCATTGGTGATACATAATCAAGTCTGTCGAAATAAGGCAAAGCTTGAGTATACGTCTTGTACTCAATCAATTTTTCAGTTCCCCTATGAAGAAATCCAACGTGAGGATCTGCTCGAACGACAACCTGCATTTATAAAAACAATCAATTGATAGGAAACGATAAATTTATTTAGACACTAAAGAGAACACAAACCTCTCCTTCAAGTTCTAAAATAAGTCTTAGCACCCCATGGGCTGATGGATGATTGGGGCCCATGTTGATAATCATGTTCCGAATGCATTTTTCTTCACTTGGTACTTCACCACTCCAATGTTCAATTTTATATTTTGTCGGATCGTCACAATATAACAGTGGTCCTTGAAATTTTTTCATATATTCTATGTCTGGATACCATTTATCTGAGTACTTATTGTTTAAACTAAAAAAAAGTTTTACAGATGCTTTATAATCGTTAACAAATATGCTAATAAAACTCTGGTTACAACACGTCTTACGTCAGGAAATTGGCTGAAATCACATCTTTCAAAAGTTTCTTAAGACATGTTTTGTTAACAGTGGTCATTTTTAAACTTACTGTAAACATTTTATTTAATTCAATACACTGTAGTTAATACAGTATAATAAACCCAATGGTGGCAACCTTTGCTCGCTAAATAAATACAGAAAGAATTATTATACGTTACAAGTATAATAATAATTATAAATATTTTTAAAATTGGTATTATAAACAAAATATAAAGTTATTGTTATTTGTAGTTTAATAAACATTTTTTTTATTTTAATTGTTTGTCAAAGTTGGCTACCTTTAATGATAACAGTTGTACACGTGACCCTGCTTTAAACCTTCTGGGCGACTGCCCTGATTGATAACTGAAACATCTTTGGTTTAAGCTGTGTCACCCCTATCACAATAATGGCTCCAAATTTTAAAGTCCATGCAGCTCCTCCAACTCAAGATGATGTCCTAACTAGTAAAATAGGAGCCGTTTTATTAGGGCCACCAGGTTCGGGTAAAGGAACAGTGGTAAATACTTTTGGTTAATAGCCATTTCAATTCATACACATTATTCTTTTTTTTCGCATTTTCCTTTTTATATTTTAATAATTAACCTTTAGATTTATAATAGACTCTCAAAACCAACTAGAAGTTGCTATTTTTATAAGGTACTGTACATTTTATTACTCTTCTTGTTTAACTTCATCTTCTGCTTATTAATTTTTTTAGGCCCAGAAATTAAAGGAAAATTTCTGTTACTGTCATCTTTCCACCGGGGATATGCTTCGGGCTGAAGTTTCTTCTGGTTCTGAGCTAGGAAATACAATTAAACATTGTATTGAGCAAGGTACTTTAATCTCATTATTAAATATGGAACTATTTTCCGTTTTCAATATTTACAGAATATTAAGTCCTGTATTTCTACTGTTGGGCCTGCATATAAAACCTTGACTCTATTACTCAATACATTGATTAGTTTGGCGTATGCTATAGGTTATAATTGATTTTTGTTATAGCAAAAATTAAATCAAAATTTATTACTCTCAGAAAAAAGAAAAAATTGACCTGGTTTCATAATTTCAAGGACATGCTAATACAGTAAAAAAGTAAAAGTATATTTTATTGCATTGAAATTATTCTCTGAAACTTATGTTTCAAACATTGCCTATTATTATTTTATTTAAATAATATTCTATTTTGTTGTATTTGAAGTGTTTTAAACTGCTTTTATTTATTGATTTGGTTTATACATTTTTATACTTAGTTATTATGTTGCTGATATCTTCAATACCTTTGTTACTTAATAATTAATTACTTATTCTTTTTCTGAAGGTAAGCTTGTAACAGATGAAGTTGTAGTTAAGCTTATCGACTCTCAACTTGACAAGCCTGAGTGTTCTAATGGATTTCTCCTTGACGGCTTTCCAAGGACAGTTGTTCAAGCTGAAAAAGTAAAAATCTTAAAATATTCTTGATTATTTAATAACTAAGTTCATAACCTTTTATATTTAATACTACTAAGTTAATACTAAGTCTTCTTCAGCTTTATAGCATTTTGGTTATTGTTTTTGTAAATGTTTTCTGGAAAGCACCTGTTTACATTTGAATTCATACAGTTTAGGTTAGTCTACAAATTAGAAAAAAAAGAAGTAAAATATTCGTTTAATTTTAAAATGATATTTCTTTATTTACTGCCAATAATTACAAATATCTAATGTTTATAGATTTAGGCTGAATTATTTTAATAATAATAATTCCTAACAATAATAATTCCACCATTTGAGCTAATAGTTATTGAATCATTTTTTTAGCTCGATGAACTTATGGAGAGACGGAAGACGAGTCTGAATGCTGTGATAGAATTTAGTATAGATGATTGTCTCCTTGTTAGACGAATTATAGGTCGTTTGATTCATCCACCATCTGGTCGTTCTTACCATGAAGAATTTATGCCTCCAAAGGAACCAATGAAAGATGATGTTAGCTTATGTTATTCAAGTTTTATTTGAATATAAACATAAATAGTTTATAATAACTGACAAATTTGGCTGATATATATTTTTTTTCCTAGGTTACTGGGGAACCTTTAGTTAAAAGAACAGATGATAATGCAGAAACTCTAAAACAACGTTTATCATGCTATCATGAATTAACACAGCCTCTTGTAGATTATTATAAAAAAAGAGGTAAATATTTTTGCTTTTTAGGAATGAGTATTTAATATAACTGAGATTAGTGATTTCCAACTGGCAGCCTGTGAGGCTATATTTTTCAATCCATGAAAGTACATTGAGTTTTTAGAACAATATTATTATTTACATTTCTTATTTTTTCGTTTATCATTATTTATTCGTCGAGAAATTATTTGTGTATAGAAATAACGAAAAAATTAAGTTATTCTTAAAGCAACACATAAGGTGTGAAAAATTCTTAATATACTTCTTAAATTTCAGGATAAGGGTATTCTTAAATGTTAATTAAGATCCCATATATCCATTACATAAAACATCACAACGTAGAAAACAAAGACATTAAGTAAAACTCAATTTTTAGTCAAAATAATAAAGAACAATTCCCTTTAGAGTTATTTATTATTTGTAGGAATGTTTTGATTCTTCAAAATATAAATTCATTATACAAGATTATTTTTATTTTAGTTTAGTTTTCCTATCCCTGCGGTCTAGAATCATGTTTGTGTATTTGTATATATATGAATATATATTAAATAGGACCATTTTTTTTTTAAATGGTTATCCTTCTGTAGGAATCAAATGCTTTTTTTACTCCTACAAGAATAAATAGGATAGGTTATGCTAGAAGTCATTTATTTTATCTAACTGTTATTTACTTATTACTTTAAACTTTATTAATGTTCATTAAAGAAATTTTGACTGAAATTTTTGACAATTTTGTTTCATGCTTATAATTCATCAATCAACTACTTAACGTTATTATTTTTACCAAGTGGGCCAATATGTTAAATCTTCAATTTGTTTTTTTTTTTAATCATTTGATTTTTTCCTATTTTTCTTTATTCTATATTTGTGGCTTGATTACTCAAATGTTTAATTGTATGATATGTACTTTTTTTGCCTGTTGGATCATTTTTCTATGTAGCAATAATATTTAAAGTGCCTCAGAAGCATTTTTTTTTCTATTTTAATGTTGGTTTAACTTTTCAGGTATTCATCATAAAATTGATGCTTCACTACCAGCGCCTCGAGTTTATTCTCTAGTTGAAAGTATATTTTATAAATGTATGATTTCTGAAAGGAGACAGGGAGCTAGAGCCAATGCCTAATTCTGAGGCACTTATTCAGAATTGGCCTGATTTGGTTATTGTTGATTAAATCGATTTAGAATTTAAAATGGACAATGAATCTGACATAGAAAACCAACATTGTTCACTCTCCATAATACCGGTGGTTTGAAAAACATAAGTGCATTTTTGAGTTAACATAGGGGTGGTATCAGCTTAAAATAAAATTGAGTTGGAAGGTATTGATTTTGTTTAAACACTTAATGTACTTTATTATTTTTAAATTATTTCCATGACAAGACCCAAGAAACTCATTCATATTTGGTTCTTTACTCATTTACATTAAAGATAAATAATTGTAGAATTATGATTTAAAATTTTATTGAATCGGTCTAATTGCTGTAATATAATATTGCATTTAACACAATTCATTAATGTTTTGTGGATCATGCATTTAGTGAGATAGAGAATATAATTGATATAACGTACAAATCAAGTTAAGAATCATTAATTTGATGCAGCATTTAAAAATAAATGACATTCCTCTCTGGTAGTGATTTATTTTCTATTTTAATTTATGTTCCTTTATTGTACTATATTCTTAAATTGGCTATTTTGAATTTAATTTATAAGAGGAATATTTGATTATATAATAAATTAAATTTGATGATTTCCTAATAATTTGTCCTGATCTGCTTTTAAAATTAAAAAAAAAATTGTTATTTTAATGTCCATTTAGTTTTACTCTAGTGAAATTTTATTCTAAATTATCAAATTTTATTGAAGGTTTTGCCACTGGTTTAACACATATCATTTATGTATGTTTGCATTTATAGATGGAATTTAATTATACAATTTATAAGTAAACATTTTTGTTTTTAATTCTAAGTTCAATACAATAATTAGTGTGTTGAATGGACTAAGGGAGTAAAAGTGTCATTATTTTATGCATTCATTAACTGTAAAAATGTCTATTTATATGTACACTTCCACTTTCTTCAGATGGATCGAATAGTCTTGAGGTACTGTTTAAACCCCCAAACTAAAGATTATTTTAAATGATTATCAAGGATAAATAAGTCTCTCCTGGTGTCGGTATACTCAATTTTTTGCTTCCTTTATAACGCAACATTTCAATGAGTTTGACTTATATTCTACATATCCAATATACATATATATTTTTTTTTTAATTTAAGAAGTAAATGCCATTGCTCCAATAATGAAAAGATTTTTAAAAAAAGAAAATAAAGTTATCGATGAACATTACCAATTGTCAAGAATTAAGCTAACTAAAAAGTCCTATCACTACAAAAAAAAAGGTTGTATTATATAAAGTTGAAGATTCATCAAATAAAAATTTAAAAAATGTGTTAATATTAAAAATGACTTCTTTTTGTTGTAATTTAAAATCCATTTTTGTGTATTAACAATTTAACATCTATTTTTTTTTTTTTTTTCAAAATTGTTGGATTGATTAAATGCAACCTACTGTAGGTAATTTCACAAATCTGTACCTCAGAGGTAAAAACGGTCAGTTGTCTACGATAATTACAAAGGTAATAAAATGCAATTTCAATTTCTTTATCTTTATGGAGACCAAAGGTCAAATCGACAATGATAACCTCAATGACAATGATAAATGTGCTCAGTTTGAGATTTTACTGTAAAACACGTTTAATGATGTCCACAAGCTGAAAAATGACTGATTTGTATCATTTCTTAGGAAATGTTAATGTAAGTTTATGTCCTCAGTAATGGGTGTTTAAAGATGAGTATTTTTATTTTTTGCTTGGCACAATTTCCTGTCATGCCAAAGAAACTGCTTCTTCATATTCAGAAACACAATCATCCCAAGAGATGGATAATTATGGGTATCTCTCAAGACATTCCAACATATAGTTTTGCTTATGTAGAAAATAATGAAATTGAAGTAGTGGATATCATCAATTTTCCATGCCTTCTTTGATAACATTCTCATGCAAAGAAGAAAATGTTATTCCTGAATTTATGTGAAAAAATGCTTGTTCAATCAAGTACACCAACAAAACTTTTCATTTAATTTATTTTTTTTAATGAGTTTATTTTCACTGAGCCTTTAATGTTTTTTTATTTGTAAATAAAAACAAATTACCTATCAAAGATTTTCAATATCTTAAGGTTATTTTTTAAAACATTTTTTATTTACTTAGGCTTATATATGTATCATTCACAGTAATTTTTAATGAATTTGTATGAACTTAAAATAGTTTTATGATTTTTTTGACAGTAAAAAGGTCGAAAGTCCATTAATATCTTATTTATTTTTTACTATTGTTAATTTCAATATTATAGGCCAAATCTGACCGCTACAAAAAGTTATGGGAAAATTATGAGCTATTTGTAAGGGAAAAAATCGCATTTTTCCATCTGAAAAATTTCATGAATATTACAATTAACCTTATATGCATTAGATTTAGAAATATATTTGTCTTTATTTATAAAATTTTTACCTTGAAGACACCTATTAGAAGATCTTAAGTTAGGTACAATCAGGGGTGCCCAGAAGAGGGTTTCATGGCGCAAGTTGCGCCATAAAATTATTTGAGGGATCATATTTTGACGAGTTTTTGAATTTTTGATGGGGGCAAATTTCAATGGGTTTATGGAGTTTTGGACCGAGGGGCAAGAGGAAAGCTAGTAACAGATCGCAGAAAATGTAGTTGTATATGATCTCCGATTTTTCTAATTCTACCTTAGCTTGCTCTGTTTTTAAGAAAAGATGAACAATAAAATATTTTAAATATCTTGGGAGGAGAGAGGTGGGATTAGATCACACTCCCTGGCCCGGGGAAACCCCCTATTGCCTAACCCCCCCCTCTCCCAAAAAAAGTCATGTATGAAAACTATAATGGAGGATTGAAAAAATGTCTAAGGAACTTTGTTCTTAAAAGAAAAGTTGGAAGACAAATCAATACCGATAATCGGCTCTCGATATTGATGGCAGAGAAAACAGGATTGATCCAAAGTATTTTTCTCAATAGCTCAAGCTTTGTACAATATAGATATTTTAATGGAACTGTGTACAAGAATATATGAGTTGCTAAAAAGATAAAAAATAAAGTTATTTGGAATTTCAGGAAATCGAATGACAAAGTAGGAAGAGCTATATCTCTAAACCTTGGGGCCTTCATTATTCCTGAACACTAAAGGATCCAGAATTTAATTTTGGGGGGGGACTTCAGCTGGAAAGATTTTTTTTCATATGTATATAACAGTAATTAATTAGAAAAAAAAAAGAAATGAACTACCTATATGAAAAGGTGTTTAAGTGGCTCTTGAAGTCCTATTAAATGTAATTACACGAACAAAAATAGTTTAAGAGATAGTTTTTAATATTTTTTTCTGTAAAACATGGTAATATTTTACCATTTTTTGGGGAGGGGGCTTCAGCCCGAAAGCCCCCCTGTAAATACGCCTGTGTTCCTGAAATATGTATAGCGGTTGGGGAATACATTGCTCACAAGGACATGTTCAAGGTCGATTGGGTTGCTGAGGCTTTCGGGAAAAATACATTAACTATGATTGCGAACAGCAACAAGAAACTAAGAATCTTGACCGACAGCATTGTTGCTATCTGCACCTCAGCTGCTCTCAAAATCGAGAGTCTAACGAAGAGGGTGGAAGCACATGTCGAATGTAAAATATCGTTCCGAGAGGTTCATAAAGTGGTAAATTAAGAAGACAGCCCATTCTATTTAATATTGTATTGAATTTTTTTATTTTTATTTTTTTTTATTAAACGCCTCTGCCGTTGGCTATTAGGCCATTCGGCTCCTGGCAGCCCAATACAACTCCGCCATGAATCCTTTTCCATACATCTAACTGTACAGCCTCCAATTTATCATTCTCTTCCATCTTCTTTTTAATTGAAAAGGTTACCTTGAGGAATGATTTAGCAGCGACAATTGTTCATGATGCAACCTGCCTGGCTCTTTGCAGTTTATAAGTTTGATATCCCGGTGATTATTCCTCCTTTGTAATAATCGTCTTCCATTCGGTGAATTTGTCAGCAGTTAGGCCACCAGCGTTCCTGAACATAGCCTTAAGCTATTTGTTGACTGAGCCTTTTGGTTTCCTTAATTTTGAAGGGATTCATATTTTGTGGATTCTATGATGTTGAACTGTCTTCGCGGCGAGAATATTGCTCATTTAGTTATAACCGGAGGGCACGTGTACAATGTACGGACGCGAGCAAAGTTACCCAATTTTTATTAAAGCTTTTTAGTTTAAAGTTTTAACAGCTGTTCCTAATAATTTATATATATATAAAAAAAAAAGGTTTTGAATTAGTTATGAATATTTAAACTCCAGAGAAAAATAACTGTCCTTTTTTTTTCTTCAAATTGAGTTATCGGTGGCAGGGGTGCCCAGAAGAGGTTTTCATGGCGCAAGTTGCGCCATCAAAATTTTTGAGAGGAGCTCATTTTGACTGGGTTTTGAATTTTTGAGGGAGACGAATTTCAATGGCGTAAAGAATTTTCGAAATGAAAAGTTTTAAATCAAAAGACAAGTATAGAACAGGGAAGCATAGAACAGACTGTAGGGTTTGTAATTGTATATAATCTACGAATTTGTAAATTCTACTTTTGTTTGCACTATTTTTAAGAAGAGGAGAGTAATAAAATATCTTGAGAAGGGTGGGGGGAAGTTTATGCGCCATCGGCCTTGGGGGGAGGATGGCTACCCCTGATCGGTGAATTAAAATAGAAGAATAATTGGTAATTGGTTGACTGTCGTGGATAATGAAGAGAAGAATAGTTGGGGTGTTCAGTCAAAAAGGAAGGCAAAAATAAATTATAATATTTATTTTTTAGAAGAAGTAAAACACTATTATCTTATCAGATGTAACATACAAAATAATGTTTCTGTTCTTGATAAAAACTATTCGAAAAATTAGCTACTTTACAGAATAAAAGTCTACATCCGAATTTGAATATCGCTTTTTTCTCGTATTCAAGGTTTTTGGGTTATGATTGTTTTTTCTCCTGGTCGTCATTTAGTGTAATAGTAGGATATCGTCGCTGATTCAAAATTATCTCTTTTTGGACAACATAATGGTATTCGCTGGCGACCATAGGCACCTTCAAATAGCTCTCAACGAATAGCTTGGAGAGATGAGAAGGAAAGGGGAAATTGCTAATATCAGTAATCACAAAGCCATGCATGTTGTAAGGAATGCAATGTATAATAGAATCATTCGAATATTTAATACATGAGATAGGAAAACCGAGAAATTCCGAAACTAATGGAAACAAATAAACTGGATTTTTCAAATATCTTCAATACTAAAGAGCGAATGAGGAGAAAAAGTTGCACAAAGTTAAATCGGTTTCCTGGGCTCTCCTACCTTATAGATTAGAAAACTGGATATGTGGAAAAAAAAAAAAAAAAGTAATCACAAAGGAAATGAAATAACTATTAACGTCCCTCTTTCTGTTGCAATAAGAATACATAGGCGAGGGATCTCTTGAATCGATCCAAAGGTAGTAATCAAATCAAAAGTTGGTGTGGCTAACTTCTGACCAATGTTACTTTAATCTGGGTATTACCAGGTGCAATTGAGGAAATAAAAAAATCAGGCAGCCTTCGAGCATACAAACTTATAGTCCGTGGTACAGATACGTTTTTATCAAATTATTAGCATCCGCTTGAAACATTGTAAATAACTTCATCTCATCGGAACCTTCAAATATTTTATTTACGTAAATTCTCGGAATCGGAGCGTTTTCTATTTGTAGGGAGTCAAACTTTGTATATCTGATAGGTAGTAAAAACTCGTAAATACTCATTTGCTTTCCACCAGAATTGTAAGATAATGTTAGCGCAAAATCAAGAAAAAAGTTGGCCTCCAAAAATATTGAGGCGTTTGGAGTGACGTACGCCCGCGGAATTGTCAAAATAACGAGGTCATATAAGACAAACGATTCCATATTTTTGTAGGCCACCTTTTTTATTGATTTGTTGATAAAATTATCTTACGATCCAAAGTGGAAAGCAAATGGGTATTTACTAGTTGTTAGTACCTAGTTAAATAAACAAAGTTTGACCTCCTCCAGATTGAAAATACCCCACCCAGAGTTTTCGTTAATAAAATAGTTGTAGGTTACGGTGTGATGAAGCTATTTACGAAGTTTCAGGCGGATGTTAATAATTTAATAAAAAGGGGTCTGTACCACGGACTATTTTATTAGTAATGTATTAACAGCTCATAGTTAGAAGAGATTTAAATTTTAAAAAAATCAGTCCGTGATAGGTCAAATCTTTCCGAAGCATTTGGAACCATTTGCGAAGTAGGACAAGGAAAGGCCTTTGCTTTGCCTCCTGTTTAATACGACATTAAAAAATGGCTTTCCGAAAATTGAAAATTCAGTGAATAGGCCCCATCTTTGACAGAGCAGTACAGTTGCTAGGATACGTCGGTGACATTGACATCGTGGCGAGGTCAGAACAGGCAATGTTTCACTTCTTTTGAAACAGCCGCCAGCGGTCTCGCAGTTAATGAGAAAGAAACTAAATATATATGAGCCGATGGTGGTGGAGATACATTTTTGCACCCTAAGTTGGAGATGCATATTGCCTCCTATAAGTTTCAGAGAGTGAAGACTATTGTGTACCTGGAATCCATGGCGCATGAACCTCTCCAAACATTTTATTACTCTCTTCTTCTTAAAAACAGTGCAAGGTAATTTATAATTTGAAAAATCGAAGATCATATACCCTAGTTCTCTGTTTTGAAACTTTTCATTTCAAATATTCATAACCCCGTCAAAATGTGCTCCCTCAAAAATTCAAAATCCCGTCCGAATGTGCTCCCCTCAAAAATTTTGATGGTACAACTTGGCTCTAAAACATCCTTCAGGGCACCTCTGGATGGTGCAGAATTGGACGTAAGAAACTTGCTGAATCCGTAACTGGACTGCTGCAGTAAAAGACAGAGCCGTTTGGCGGATGCTGCTCGAGGAGACCTTGGCTCCCTAGTAAGGTAATGTATTTATATTTGTATGTATTTACAGATTTTTAAAAATTTTATTAATTAAATTTGGTATTATACAAATATTTACAGCTAACTAAAGTGGTCTAGGCCATATGTCAAAACATGGTGGTTTTGACATATGGCTCAGAGGCTTGGACGATGACTAAAAACGATGAAATGAAGCTGAGTGTGTTTGAGCGAGGACTTCTCAGAAGGATTTATGGTCCAGTAAAGGAGGGTGATGTTTAGAGGAAAAGAAAAAGGGAGCTCAGTTCTCTCTATACAGACATCGACGTAGTCACGTATATTAAACTGGCCAGACTAAGGTGGGCAGGGCATGTGGCCAGAATGAGCACCGTTGAAATACCAAAGAAAATAATGATGAAGGAGCTGCACCTCGTAAGACGGGTAGGAAGGCCGAGGACGAGATGGTTGGACAACGTGGCCTGTGATGCGAGAACCCTGCTTGGTGTACGGAACTGGAGAGCTGCAGCAGAAGACAGAGCCAACAGGCGGAGGCTCTTGGAGGAGGCCCAGTCTCGGTAACGGGATGTCGTGCCACATATGATGATGATGAAAGTGGTCTAGGAATAAAATAATATCACTTAGGCATGATAGTAAAGGATACGAAATGAAACTCTTGGTAATAATTTCGATGATGCCCGCAGCCTTTTGGGGAGGAGTGGGGACGCTTATTCTAGAGGATTGTTTACATTTAGGTTACAGTTATGTTAGGCTATCTCAATCCCCCACCACTTTTTGCTCCATAGGCACCTCAAAACCGTTAATTTTTCATATTTTATTGGCAGTATTTTAGTTTAGAAGCTTAATTTTGTTGTTTAAGTGATATGTTTAGTTTATTAATAGGTAGTTTTTTATTGGATAGTTATACGTTTTAGTGTTTAAAGTGGTAGTTTTGGTTTAATGTTCAGTGATAGGTTTCATCTTCACAGACTCTTATTTTATTAGTGATATTTTGTTTAAAAGTTTAATTATGTTGTTTTAGTAATATATTTAGTTTACTAATAGGTACTTTTTATTTAATAGTTATACATATTAGTGTTTAAAGTGATAATTTTGGTTTCTTCTTCATAGACAAAATCGTGAGTATACTTTAATTCTTTACTTTATTTTATTAATTTTCCTTTTTAATTCAGTGGTAATGAAAGAAAAAGATGGAAATCAAGTTTGTAACTTGGTTATAAGAAGCTAGTGTCTATAGTTCGAGGCTACTAGCTAACACAATTTTTATCTTGAAGTCAGTAGTTTCTAGTATAAAATTGAAATTTGGTTTTCCTTTATAGTTATGATTACTTTCATCATTAAAATATGAGTATAGTTGATGATCCTTAGCTTTATTGAGATCTCTAGTAACTAAAAGTAGTTTTCTTTTATGCCAGAATAAATGATATGATACTCATCATGACTGATTTTTAGAAATAGATTGTTGTACTGCAAAAGTTCTGAAATGAAATTATTATTTTTCTTGTTGAAATCCTAAAACTATTAATGTTTATTCAAGATGTTTTTTTATCATTTAAGGTCAAGATTATCATTTAAGGATCATCAACTACACTCATATTTTTAATATTGAAAGTAACAATAACCAATAAGGAAAACCAAATTTCAATATTATACCTGAAATCACTGACTTCAAAATAAAAATTGTATTAGCTAATAGTCTCAACCTATAGAAATATCTTCTATAACCAAGTTTCAAACTTCATTTTAATCTTTTTCCTTCATAACTATTGAATTACAAAGGAAAATCAATAAAAGAAAGTAACAAATTAAAGGATTAAGTCATTTTGGAAACCTATATGAGCCCAAATCAACTCAGCAAGAGGTGATTTAAGAGGATTTTACATAGAGAAAAATGAGGGTAATTATTTACAAGTGGTACTCCTCCGGCCATCTTGTAAATAACCACTTGTAAATAATTACCAAAATGAATATTTAATAGTTGACCGTTGCATTATAAAGGAAGAAGATGGTCCGGGGTTGCGGTCATAAATAGGCTAAATAGTGGTAAAACTATTTTATTGAAAGCCGACGTTTCGACCCGACTTTGCAGGTCTTCTTCAGGGCTACGGTTACTGACTAGTCCAACTACAGCAACTGAGTACTATAGAACTTTAGTTGGACTAGTCAGTAACCGTAGCCCTGAAGAAGACCTGCAAAGTCGGGTCGAAACGTCGGCTTTCAATAAAATAGTTTTACCACTATTTAGCCTATTTATGAGCGCAACCCCGGACCATCTTCTTCCTTTATTACCAAAATGAGTTCTGTTGATGAAGAACACATAATTAATTGTCACATTATTAAAGATAATGACAAGGATTCTTAAGGGGTTTATTGTATTTAGACTTAGGATAAATTCAATTGGTAAAAAGAATTTCCCTCATATGTCTATTAAGGGGTTTATTGTATTTAGACTTAGGATAAATTCAATTGGTAAAAAGAATTTCTCTCATATGTCTATTTTTAGCAGTAAATCTGTAAATGTATATGTGCAGCATTTATAAATTGAAATTCCTTTGTAAATAAATAAATATTCTCTGTTTTATCTAATGTTTTTTATATTCCTTTGTTGATTAAAAATGTTTTCTATTTCAAGTTAATTTGGATATTTTTTCAATCAATTGATAGTTGATTGTATTTTATCCTTACAGTTTTATGTTTCACTACTAGTTATTTTTACTTGGTATATCTAGTGTGATAAAATTGAAAATATATTATAGCCAACAACCTCTAATTTCCCAAAAAAGTATTGAAAAATAAATAAAACTAGGGAAAGCTTATATTCTGGACTAATGGAAAATTCAGGTGTGACAAACATTATTACAATTTATCATATTATGATTATTATTCCATTTCAATGATAACAGGTGTATTGATATTGGTAAATAGAAATTTTCAAATTATACAAAAACTAAGTTATACCACTCTGAAACAAATACTCTCCTACCACCAGGCTTAAAAGTAAAATGAACAACTTTTTCTATTTTAGATGCAATATGCAATATCTACATTATGGTAAGAGGTAAACCATTTCATAAAAAATATTTTATATCAATGATCAGAAATGAATCTGTTGATCGAGGATCAAATTTTGAACTATTTAAATTTGTAATAATAGTGGATTTATAATAGTTGGTGTTGTCCAAAATCAGTCTTGGTCATGCACTTTGCAAGATCAAGACCGGAAAAAAAAATCCCTTTTATGTAGAAAAATTAAGGTAAAATAGTCACTAAAACTTGAAAAATTGAGTTGCCATATGTAAAGAAGTGGTATAACCAATATCATTTGGAATTTAACTCTCAATTTTTCATTTGGGCTTAGTTAGGTTTTCCGTATCTGAAAAATTACAGTAATTTCAGACGTCTCATTTCTCTATTCACTAGTTTCATTTTGCTGTGGAGCACAAAATATACTTCAGAGAATTCGTTGTTTACATTGAACAAACTTTGGATCATTATTCTTTCTATAATCTATTCTTACACCACAGAAAGAACCTTAAAAGTAAATAATGATGTTGCTTTTACAACCCTCATTTCTTAATCTGCCTGTGTCCCTTAACAGGGGTGCCCAGAAGGGAGTTTCATGCCACAAGTTGCGCCATCAAAATTTTTAAGGAGGCACATGTTGACTGGATTTTGAATTTTTGAGTGAAAAGTTTCAAAACAGAGAATTGGGAAGAAACATGGGACATACCACTCCAGGTATAATTGTATATGATCTTGGAATTGTCTAATCTTACTTTCGCTTGCATTGCTTTTAAGAAGGGGAGTGAAATACAATTTTTGGAGAGAGGGGGATGGTTCATGCGCCATCGACCTTGGAGGGGATGGGCACCCCTTAAATAGATGTACAGGGAAAGTTTGAACTAATTAATATATTTTACTAATTGAACTAGCGTAATGAATGAAAGAGTTGAGACAAAATATTACGGGAAAAAGATAAGAATAATTTTGGTTATTTTTCTAGAGGGGAGGGCATACAGAAAAAATTTCAATAGAACCTCATTCATCTTCAATAATCTGCATAGACTTTAGATAAAGATATTTTTCCAATCATGTATTTCAACTTTGAAATTATTTTCATTTTTTATATCAAAAAATAATTATAGGCTAGGAAAATCTTAATCTTGGTATCATCCAATTCTCCAAACATGTTAGAACAAATGAATACATTTTCAAGAATTTAGTTCAATAAATACTACTTTACTTAGAGAAGCAAAGATGCAAACATGCTAGTTCCAGCTCAAATTTGTTTCCAAAAAAGTTCGAATCTCTTACTTTCAAATATGAAACTGCTTATTATAAGTAGGTAAAATTTGACACTTTTTTCTTATGTGTGTATTCGCTTCCTAAATATAAAATTTTCATTAAAAACTGTACTGGGTGTCCTGACCCACCCCTGTATGATATGGAAAGGAATGACCCATGGTATTTATTCCATTTAATAAAGTAGAATTTTTATTTATTAAGAAGTAAAGCACTAATTTTTAAAAATATTCTTTATAGTTTGTGTAGATTCAAGAGTTTTTCTAAATTTATGTGTTCTTGGTTAATTTTTGTAATATGGTAATTTCTAATTTCCATATTTCTTAATTCTATTAAGTTTTCTGTGAAGACTTTACACGTAAATTAAGAATACAACAATTTTTATGAATTGAAACTGTAACATAGAAGCACTGGTTGCAAAAGTGGTGTAAGTAATTTTTATAATAAATAATTAATTAAGTATTAAGTGCATTAACTGATTGGATATGCTAGAGACAGATTATTTTTAACAAATAAATTGAATTTATTTATTATTAATTTGTTGAATTTCTCCATAATATTTGATTAATTCAAAACTTCAGTTTTTTACTTACACCATTTTAGTATTCAATGGCTCATGTAGTGTACTAAAGAAAAATCCTTGTATTTAAGTGAATTTTCCTGATAAGTTTTTAAAGAGATAAATTATGATTTGTTGAAGAATTTCTTTAAATGATTGTTATGCAATGATCAAAGATCAACAATACCTCCGAGTGAGGTTGTCACCTACCTCAGCATTAAGATTCGAAAAAAGTTCGAAGTGATAGCTTATTTGGACTATTTGAAAAGTAGAGTGACCATAGCCCTTAACAGATTCAGTTGTATAGAGGGCACCTTTTGGGGTCTCAGATGCCTAGAAACTGTGAGCATTTATAAAGGTTTTATTTTGAGTAGCCCCTGCCTGGAGTCAAAATGGCTCTGCTTCAAGTCACCAGATCGTACAGGACGGTGTCCATAGTATCTCCAAGTGAAAATAGAAGAAGATCGTAGGAGTTGGAAAAGGATTATCTGGGAGGATACAGTAGAAGAGTGGAACTGGGGGTGGTTGACAACTCCAAAAGGAGCAACCCTGAGAAAGTATTTTCCCACCATCGCATCGCGACTAGAAGCAACTTGGGTCCTCCCGGACTACTACACCTCTCTCCCTTTCTGAATATCATCATTTTAAACTCTTCCCGATTAAATGTAAATTCCATTAATCACAATAGTTTTATAAATCTATAATCATAAGTTGAAGTCTATCTGCCATAAAAGCAATGAAGGCTTAAGTACACACTATCCTAATGATATGACATTCACTCCTCCTGCAACACAATCCTCTATATCATTAATGTACCCACTGAAAAGAAATATACTAACATTAAATTGGTTATTTGTGAAATGACAAATGTGCTATTTTTAAGATACAAATGTATGGATAAACAATCAATCTTTACATTAGTTATGTAATGTGTTTTCTGTTACTAAAAGATGCTTCTGCGAATAATGCACCCTGAACAGCTCTCAACTCAAAAGTGGTATGAATGTGTCATTTTTTAAAATAACCTATTCAATTATTCCCTAATAATAATAACATATTATTATGTGATATACAATTTTAATGTTTACAATAATATACATTATTCCCATACTGTATCCCAAATAATATTTCAAGGAGTTCTGTCAATCCTTATTGACTGCACTGCTTGTTTAAGGTTTAAGCTCGTTATTATTTTAACAATTTTGATTGATACTCCTGTGTTACAATTTGTAATATAATGCCTAGTAGTGAACTATATGTTTAGTTCTATAATAATTGCAGATAGCAAAATATATCAAACAAAGTATAACATGTGCCTTATTTTCTTTCTTCTGCAAATTTAAGATAATTATAATAAGTAAGATTTTAATAGAATAATATTTCCTAAATGCTGCCTATATTCTTTAACTAGTTATTGGATATTAATGAGTAAGCCAATAATTTAACTATTGGGTTTTCAAACTTGATGCCCATGTAATTCATTGTGTCATTCTTATCCTCTACTTTATGAACAGGGAATATGATGGATAAATAAAAGCTATTAGGTGTTTCTCCCATTTCAAAGTCTTTATTAATAGAATTGTGTAGTTGTTTTAAGTAAAACATTGCTGTTTTTTTATTTTCAATACATTTTAACATTATTAAACTATTTATTATTTCATTTATATCTTTTAACAATGAAACTGAACAAAAGCATGAACAAAATCATTTCTGACACCAGAAATGAAATAGCAACTAACAGTTGAAGATTAAATGCAAATGAAATTAATGACTGGAAAATGATGATGGTGGGAGAATGGTAGGATTTTCAAAGAAATATGTATGTAGAGGAACTAGGAACTAGATACTGTCAAAAATTAAGTTGAAGTGCAGGATGGTGGGTAGTCGCGGGAATTTCAAAAAGTAGGGGAACGGAGAAGAGTAGTGGGGGCAACAACTGCTAGGCGGGTAATCTAACCTAACCAGGAACTATCATTGAGGATAAGCGCCCCCACCCCAGCCCAAAAAGCTGCGGGCATGATGTAAACTATTACCAAACTCTTGTTTCATGAATTTAACTTTGAGGTTTTTTTTAGAAGTTTTTTATATCAACCCCTTCCTATAATTCTTACTGTGTGGTTTTAGTAGATCTTACTTCCAAGTATAATGTTTTCCCATGTGTCCTCTAGTTTAGTTCGTTTCTCTTTGTTCAATTATTTTTAAGCAATTGGGTCAACAGTGGTAACCGTCTGTTTATCCCTTGTGTATCATTGAAATGTCTCCCAGTTAATTGTCATAAGTTATTTAAGATTGTTTTTGAAATGTCAGTTTTTAGTAATGATGTAAGATATTAAATTACATTCATTAATAGTGGAAATATGCAATCCAAGTAGATCTGATTATTAATTTTTTCTCAGGAGGACGTTGGTGTTTCATCTGATGATATAGATCAAATCAAAAGTAATGGAATTTCAAAGACTGGAACCACTTCTCCTGAAGCATCAAGTACAACAAGTGATTCTCCTACACCAACAAATAGTGTTCATGAAAAAAATTGGTCCTCCCATTGGCAGTCATTAGGTAGGGATTTAAGTCTACTTATTTTACTGGTGACAAGATATATGTGGCTTATGTGTGAAAAAGATTTAAATATGTTGTTTTAGTTTGTGAGGAACAGCGGCAATTATTGGGAACTGAAGAAGAATCATCTGACCGGCAAAGTGATGGCGAGGTGGAAGGTGAAGTATGGGAAATAACACCTGAACAGAGAGAATATTACAAGGCTCAGTTTATCTCTCTGCAACCTGACTCCTATGGTCTTCTCCCTGGTCATGTCGCAAGAGCATTCTTTGAGAAATCTCGATTACCTGTTGCTGAACTTCGAAAAATATGGTAACTTTATCTTTTATTTGTAATCTTTGCCCTTATTTATTAATATATTTTAGTCTGTTTTCTTTGTGATATAATTATTGTTTTTCTGTTAAATATTCAGTGACATATTAGAGATATGAGTATGGATGCAATCTTTGGTTTAATTTACCATAAACTTATAATGGTGATTGGTAGCTGTCAAAGTAATAATTATAAGAAATTAAACATTATATTTCACACTAGTTTATATAAATATGATGAATTTGTGGATTTTATTTAGTTTTTTTCTTTTGTCTTAGTTATGTTATTTATTTAATTTTTATTGAATTTGTTTTGATAACTTAATTGTGCTTTATAGTCTGGAAAAGTACAAGAGATCATGATTATTGGTGGTCAAAAACATCAAAATTTATCATTTTGAATCTTTAAATGTTATGTGAATGCCATAAATAATTTAACATGTAAATTATATCTAAGATCTGGAGATAGAGATTGTATCTGTAGGTTTTTTATGATAACAAAGTTGGAAAATAGCCATACATTTTGTCTAAATCAGGGAAGTAAATACTGTTTCCATACTGTAGTATCTTTCTTCAATTTTAATAAATTTTAGTTTAGCTAATTTTGCGGTTAAAAGAATGAAAGAGAGTTTAGCTGAACATAAACGGATTAAATATGTACTGCTTTGCACTTTCAGTGAGGTATTGATATTGCCTAGTTTTTTAAGTTTGTAAGATTCTGATGGGCTGGGTATGTGTAGAGATTCTCTAAGTCAATATGACCTTACTAAGAATTATATGGCCAGAGAAGATTGTGGTTTAGATGGTTGAATTCTGTCTGAGGTAGTGAGTGTCCTTCTGGGCACTCGGAAGTGGACGACTGTGGTAAAGGACTGTGCATTACTGGCAGAGGCTGTTAGAGGAGGTCTGAGCTCGCTGACGGGCTTTAATAATGATGATTATGATTGATATCATATTGCGATTGAAAATATATTTGAGGACTTATGTAAACTTGTAAATTGTTATATGTAAACTTTATTATCCTAATTCTGGCAATCCATTAGGTATTATATGAATAAAACAAGAATTATTGCTAGTAAAGGGTAACATACTGTAAAGGGATCTCTCAGGAATAGAATAAATTACTGTAGGTTTTTCTTCTAACTCTTAACCACTTTCACTGGAAGAGTAGTGGGAACCAGTTTAGAAAAGAAAAATTTGTCACTGTAGAATAATAACAAACAAATTAGACATATTAGACTGACCAATATAAACAATGTTTCTTGCTGAAACGTAGATTCTGTTAATGCATTATTGCCTTTCAAAGATAAAAATCACAAATTATCTTTTGTTTTATTATGAGAATTATTTATAATGATGTAGAGATGGTTGACTGTTGATGTAATATGAGGAGGAGTTGATCGGGGGGTGCAGTCAACTCCTCAGAGAATTATTTATATTTTAATGAAGTATATGTTTGCATTTATAAGAAAATTTATTTATTTTTTTTTATTCAGGCAGCTGTCAGATGTGAGTAAAGATGGTGCTTTATCTTTGGAAGAATTTAATACAGCTATGCACCTAGTAGTTCTCAGAAGGAATCAGATACTGATACCAGATGTGCTTCCCCCACCGTTGATTCCTGCTAGTCAGGCTTCTCCTCATCGGGGCAAACAGGTTTCTGTTATATCTTTATAAATTTATCTAGATTATGGCCGGTATTTTGTATTTATATTTTATTGTACATGAAACGCTATAATATGAAGTGCTAATAATTTTGTTTATTTTATTATTGCCTCATGTGGATTCAGTTTTCAATCATTGACTTATATAAATGTTGAATTCCTTGTTTTTTTTGTTTCTGACTTTTTTGATCTCTTATTACTTCTTCTCATATTTCATTTGTTACTTAAGTGTTTCTAATTCATTTGATTTGACCTAGGAATTACGAATTAGGTGTGCTTATTGCTATCTCCATTATTATTATACAATCTTATAAGCCTGGTTTCATCATGAGTTGACTATACATAATCTAATTTTCTCAACTTAGTTGAGGGAAATACTGTTATCAATTAAATATTTATTTAGGAACATCATTTAATTAGTATGTATTAATGTCTCTCAAATTCAAAAAGTGATTTTCTTAACATATGTGATCTTCATTCAAAATGTGTTCTTGAGTTTGTCTGAAAGCTGCCAGTTTTTTTTTTTCAGTATATGTTTTCCATTATGTTCCTCAATCTCCTCTCAACAATCTCTGTAACTAATTTAAACATAACTTGGAGTAGCAGAGAGGCCTGTAGTTTTAGTATAGAGTCTGGCATCCTCTACTTGAGCTCTGCTGAAGTTACTTTCCATTCTGGCATTGAAGTCACCCATCAGTATGACATATGTTTTGTTATCTTAGGCTTTTGGTAATTCTATTACCTAGTCAGTATAGAATTGTTCATTTTCTGTTATATCATAATCTTCTGTTGGGATTTCTACTTCTATTAAGGTACCATAAAGTTTGAAGAACATCACATTTATTGTTATTAGTTCCAGAGGTTACTGGGTTCAATTCTACTAAAGAATAAAGTTGAGAGAAGACCGTTCTTCGTAATTGACTCTTTCTTTAGCCTCGTTTCCAATTGAGGCTCCTGAATTTTCCCTTCTTATTCACAAATTTATTCACTCGATATGTCAGCATCTCCTTGTTTGTTTTTATGTCTTTCTAAGTAATTGTCCTTTCACTCCTTGAAGACATTCTGTAAGTTCTTATGAGTTCACATACATGTTAAATAGGATTCTGTCTAAGTAGAGGGATGGGTCAGTGATGGGTGCAGTTAGGGTGGATTTGGTTTCACTTCTTCTGAGGTGGAGATTCTGGCTGTGGCATTTACATATTTTCCTTGCTGCCAACTGTTGGATAAGTTTAGAACCAATCCTACTGTTGACTGTCGCACTCTCTTGGGATGGAGGAGAGATAAGTGGATAAAAGCCAATAGAATAGTTGATTCTATAATGTTGGAGTAGGCACAAAGTACATTTAAATCATTAAGTATTGATGGAATTTCCCTGCCCTTACTACAAAAGGGCTTAACTATAATAAAACTCTTATATATATATACTCAAGCTATTTAGTGGAAATATGCTTGTCTTCATTCCAAATAGTTGGTGAGTGGTAAAAGTTTGTTACATACCTCAATCTGGGAAAGAGTCTTATGAGAATCCCCTGGCCTATTATGTGTGGCTTCATTCCTGCTGAATGTTTTAAAAAAGATAATGTACTGGCATTTAGAGATTCTTTGTAAACAGAAAGACTGGTTCATTGTGCTCAATTTGCTTTTCAAGCTGGTAAATCTTGTAAGACAGAATTGCACCACTTGGTCTCTTGAATTGAGAAAATTTTAGCTCAGAAAGAGATTATGACTGGCATCTCTGTTGATATAGAAGGTGCCTTTGATCATACTCCTTATGATTCTATGATGAAAGGTCTAGAAACGAAAGGAGTTGGACTCTTGGCTTCCAGATGGATCAATTAGATTTTGAAGGAGAGAGTACTTAAATTTCAGTTGGTACAAGCTGAACTGTGGATCAAATCTGTTGGGGGCTGTTCTCAGGGAGGCATACAGTTTTTCCTTTTGTTATGTTTGGTTGTAAACTATTTGCTAACCGAACTAAGTGCTGCATAGTTCTATAATTAAGATCATACTGATGATATCACCGATTTAGTTAGGGGAAAATTTCCAGATACAATTTCTGGATTGCTCTAAATCACCTTCTGAAGACGTGGTGCCTGGATAATGAACTTGTCATAAACCCACAGAAGGTGAACTTTACATCTTCAATAACAGAAGAAATATCACAATGAGACCGCCATCTTTGAAGGGAACTCTGGTAAATATCTGTAGTAAAGTTTAGCATCTTGGTAGTAAATTGAAATAGCTAAGCCATTATGTAAAGATCAGCTCAAAGGCTTTTGGAACAATTAGTAAATCCTGATGCCAAAAACCCAGAATGGCCATGTGGCTATATAAAGTAGCAATCAGATCTTTAATGTTATAACGCTAATGTAGTGTAGTGGCATAGGGCAACTGCAAGCAAGCCTAGAGCTTTGTTTGTGAAATTATAAAGGCTTGCATGCCTTATGACGATTGGAGCTATGTCTACCACTCCCACTACTGCTCTGGAAGTTCTTCTGAACTTAATCTGATTGGATATAGAAGTATCATCTTCAAATTGCTTATAGGATTGATAATTTTAGGACAAGATCAAAATCCCTGACTTTTCAGAGACATGAGATCGTGTTTGAAAAGATTGATAAGAACGAGGTACTTGCGATGTGCTCTGACTTTCAAGTTAAAGAACTATAGAGATATGTACTATAGTGTAAAAATTGGCTGGAATAACTCTGACCGACCCTATTGGAGTTAATTGCCATCATACTTATGTGTTCTTGACAGAACAAGATTCAGGATTGACTTCTGAATAATGAATAAACCCAATGAGGGAATATCCCTGACTCTAGGCAGATATACATATGTATTTTAGGCTGATTTATTAGCCATTAATGCTCAACCTAAAATAAAGGATGGAGTAATGAACAGGTTAGCCAAGGGGCTATTGGTGCCTTAAATTTACTTAGAGCTATGCAACTCCCTCTAACTTGGTCAATGAATGTAAAGGAAATTAAATATTATCTCTAAAACCAACACAATAAGGGTTGAGTTAGTTCCTGGGCATTCAGGAATTTTAGGTAATTAGAAGGCTGTTAACTTAGCTAGAAAGGGCTCAGCACAAGTGCTTTTAGCTCTGGAGCTCATCTGTGGTATTAACCTCAATAATGCCAAAAGAATTATTAAGGTAGCTGTTGGCTATAAAACCAAGCTCTTTTGAGAGCACATCAGGAAACAAACACATTCTAAGTTGTTTCCAGAAGGACCCTGTCCAAAGAGAAGTGTATCACTTCTATTTATAATATACAGGTCACTGTTGACTCAATAAGCATCTCTTCAATCTGGACTTAACATAGGTACCTACCTACCTGCAACTGCATTGCCTGGTGGATGAAACCACCTACGACATTATATCTAAATGTGTGATTTGGCAAGGCTGTGTTATTTTCATTTTGGAATTGACTGTATTACTAATCCTAAGGTCCGCAAATGTATTGATCCCACTTATGCACTCATTATTTATACAAGTCCACAGAGGATTCTGGCCTGTTTTCACAGAGAATATGATGGCTCACAATAGGTCTCAATGAGGCAGCTGTGCATCTTACTTGTCGGGATATTAAAAAAGTCCTTATGAGTGCCATATTGTAATCTTTTAGAGTGATTGAATATGAGGTTTTGTAATTCAATTACCCACTTTTGTGGTAACACACACTAAAAGAGAACAATATACAATATCATCTGGGCTCCCTATTTCATTTGTTCATTGACACTATGTAATTTTTTGTTGACTATTCACTGAGACTTAATAATATATATATGTGTGTATTTAATGTACCTTATGCAGTTGGATTTTTAAACTCTTAATAACTTGTTTAATATATCACTACTGTTAGTGCAAAAGGTTGTATTTAACAATTTTTTAGGTTTATTCTATTTTTGTTAAAGGTGACATTTTGTTGTCTGCAACTGCAATAATGCTACTATGGAAAATAGTATAGGGAAATAAAATGTGAAATTATACTAATAAATTATAAAGAAATAATCAGTTTATATGCTCTTTTGTAAAATAACTCAATAATTATGACCTTTGCACTAACACTAGCGATATTTCTCATTATAAAGTAAAAAATAAATAATAAAATAAAAATGATTGAGACATTGAAATTATTTGAATTTATGTATACTTCTTATTTCATGCATTTTAGTGGACTAAGTTTGTTGAATCGCCCACAAGTTCTATCTCATCTCCTGGACCAAAACCTGTAAATTTTGATTTTCACAAAGCAGCTGTTGAGCAGGTAATTTATATTTTACCTCATTTTAACCTCATGCTAAATTATTGTCTATGATTACTGTGCCATTTACTTATTATTTTTATTAATTATCAGGTATGAATTAATATATTACTCAAGTTATAGTCTTAATTTTGAAAGGTATTAATTTTCTTATAATTATGTCACAGTCTGTTGACCTGGAACCATTAAGATCTTTGCACAATTTTTATTACTTATTTTATTATTTCTGATTCTTAAACCTTTTCCCTCTGATATTTGAATTTTCATAAAGTAGTTAAGCATTAACATATCGATCGCTTACCCCTAATACGTTTTAATATTCTAAAAACAAATTTTACACCAGGAAACTGATTACTTTCTTTTTACTTGAGGAAATTTAAAATTTTGATTTTTTTTTTGTTGTGTATTGGAAAATAGCTGACATTGTAAAAACATAACACTTCACACAAGTACTAAAATAAATAAGTGAGTATTAGTTACTTACACAGTTTTGCTATTCTAGTCAAATGGACTTACAAGATTTTAAGAGTAAGCCATTGGTATGTTTTTTAAGAAAAGTTTTGTTGTAGGTATTCAAAGAATGTCCATTTAATCATATTCATTCTATTTGACATTGACCTATCTAATTATTTTGTTGTAATCAGTGGTTGATAGTATCGACTGCAATTTAGTGTTGACATTCTGTTATGTGTTTTGTTATATTTTAGCCATTGGACTGTCATATAAACTCAGAGCTCACAATTTTACTCTTTAAGAATGGTGAGTTTTATAAATATCTTAAAATTTAATTGGTTAATGTAACTAAAAAAGGCAACATTAAATTGATGTATGATGTATATGTCAATTGTAAATATTTGTTGTCTATATTAATTAATTTTAAGTCTGTTATATTGAAGTATGTTAGCAAATATTAAAAGTCAAAATAATTTTAAGCACATTTTTTTTTGGTAATATTGATTCTAAATTACAGTTAATGTCTCCTAGGAAGAAAAAAAAAAAAAGATAAATATTTATTATTTCTACTTATTTAATAAATAAATGAAAGAATTTAACCATTATTGTCACACCAAATTACTACCATAATTGAATATTTGGAATATTGTTGGTTAATTAGTTTTTTTTAAAAAACATTTTTGCAATATTTGATGCCATTTGTCATTTACTTTGATTTTTAGTTTTAACCATGTATCACATCTATAATAAATTATTATATTTCTTTAATATATATAATAAATTTATAAATTTTAGAAGTTATTTGATTCTGGTTTATGGTATAATAAATTTAAACTAAATCAAAAAGTTTGGTTACAATATTTATTTTGATATAATGTATAAATAACAAGATTTGTTTAATAATTGATAAACATAATTAATAAATGATTAATTTATTTAAAATAAAAAAATAGATAAGGTGCAATAGTGTTGTTTTAAATGTGAATATTCTATTAATTTCATCTCTTGGGAGACTTTATCAAAGAGATAAATTTCCTGGAATGATATTTCTAATTGCCAAGGACTCATGGGTTTTCCTCTGCATTTAGTCCCACCACGTTAGTTATTCATTCTCCACTTCATATTGGCAGGATTATTATTTATCAAAAAGTCATCCTGTTCTTAACAAATTTCAGGATCCAAAGATTCTGCACCCGGTAGCCCTGAGGCTTACCCCTGGACCAGAGGTGGATGAAGGTGCTCCGATATCTGAAATCAGACCAATCCAAAGGCCTCAGCCAAAGAAGCATACAGGTAATACCAATATATATTAAATATTAATTAATTACTATCCCTGAACAAATTTAAAATAAATTAACTTAACTACTAATTAATTATTTTTTGTTTTTATGAACTAATAAATAATAAAATTCTGTTTGTTAGGTATATTATACCCCTTATCCTACTTGATTGATAAGAAGCGTTTATTAATAATATTTTTGAAGAGCTTATTAATAATATTTTTCTGTTATTTATAAAATAAAATTCTAGAGATAACACTAAAGCATATATTTCAAATAAATATTTTCATTTTTGTTTATGTAAGATATTAAATTTATTCTCCTTTATAATTACTTTGTTCATAGTAAACAAATATTTCAATTATAAATATTTTTATCTATACTAATTAAGATTGTCTATTATATTGAAGTATGTTAGTGAACAGTAGAGTCAAAATAATTTTAAATACATTTTATTTGTTTGGTTATATCGATTTTTAAATTACATTAATGTCTTCTAAGAAAAAAAAAAAGATAAATATTTATTATTTCTACTTATTTAACAAATAAACTAAAGAATTTAACCGTTATTGCTGAACAATATTACTGCTATAATAGACTATTGTTTAATATTTAGAATATTGTTGTTTAATTTATTTCAAACAAGTTTTTTCTCAATACTTGCCACCCTTTATTTGCAATATTTTGGTGCAATTATTCGTTTTCATTGATTTTTAATTTTAACCATCTATCAATAATCACCTGGTTTTTAGATCAAAATCTATTTATAATAGTCCGTGTTAATAATTCAATATAAAGGGTTTGTACCATGGACTATAATTTTTACATACCCTCAAAATATTGATCATAATGAAAAAAGTTTAACTATGAAAAAACAATTATGATTGAAAACTCTTTAGTGATAACATATTATTATTTTTAGTAATTATTTCTCTTAAGTATTAGAATTTTTCTCTCTTAAGATTTTCTGTGAGTGTTGTGCAATAAGAATTTATTTATTTGTTTTTCTTTTCCCATAAATAATGAAAATAATAATTGAATTATAATTTTGTTTTCGATAGGTAGCATATACTTCTTCCTGCCTTAGGTAATTGGGAAAATAAATTAAAATTTTTAAGTTAAATGATTTTTTTATTTAAATATTTAATTTTTATTATTATTTTAATATGTATTAGGCATATTGTGAGTTACATATTTTTCTATAATTATTCTGTCTATTAATTTTCATATCAATAAAGAAATATAAGAGATATCCATTGCATTAAAAAATAAATAAATTGAATTTAAATATTTTTAATTGTAAGTTAATAATTTTTTGTTAGAACTATGAAAATTGCCCGATTAATTCATCTGAGGAACAAAAATAAGATAAATTATAATTTTTAATTTAAGTTAAAGTCCATTGTTTCATCTATTTTGATATAGAATCATGAAGTATTATTGTATCGTATTTTCATATTGCGATTCATTTTATGTATTTTTTTGTTTCAATTGAAATTTTTAAAGTTTGAATTCTTTTTTTTTTTATCCAGCCCCAGGTCCTGGTGCCATTCCTCCCCCTCCTCTTCAATCATTGCCCGATGAAAGTGTATTGTAAGTAATAATAATTAATTAATTCATTTTTATTGTTTATAATTAGTAGTCTTTTGACCAAACATTTTTATTAATTTGATTTTCGAGTATTACAATTCTTAGAGTAATGATTATGAAAGTATAACTTAAATAAAATTTTTATTGAATTTTGGTTTAAAAAAAATAAATAAAGGGCTGTTAAATTCTAACAAAGAATAAATTTCTCTAGAAGTAATAAAAAGGAACCTCCCCCACCACCTCCTCCGAGGCCTTACAGGCATCATACAAGGAGCTCTTCATTGGATCTTACTAGGTTAGGTAAGTGTATATATTCTGTTTCATCTATTTTATTTATTAGATTTTTGTGCGTTTATGTACAGTTTTATTCTTATTTTAAAATCAAGCAGTTTTTTATCTTGTTTAAAATGATTGAGGACATTATATGAATCTTTTCTTTCGAAAGTGAATCCTAATTATCGTTGACAAATTTTCAGGAAAAAACATATTTTCCATTTAAAGTAGTAAAGCACACATTTCTAAAAAAAACCAAAAAACAAAAGACTATTCACTACTTAGTAAGGAAATAGTGTTTCTTGGTCAACGGTGGTGATGGTTGGTGACTTCACTGAAATCATGTTCAACTGCGTATTTTTTCGTCTTAATTATTTCAGTAGGAGTTCCCTCTTTATAGAGGCTAGGTACGTTTCAGGGTTCATCCATGGCTTGTATATTAGAAAAAACATTTACCTGTCACAGCCGGACTTGGATTCAAACCTTGTACCTTGAGCATAGGAGCACATCGCCTTTCTCATACTCCCTACGTATTTAAAAAAATTGTTAATTATTTTAGTAATCATTTGAATTTTAAATAGAGTCACTACTGAAACAGATTAAACTTCAATGATGTTTTTGGAACAAACAAGATTAACAGGGGTTCAGTTCGTAAATAGCAAAATAGTTTACATTTTGGAAGGATGTACCTTCAGAAGCCGATCTGAAGGGACTGGGTTTGGACGTCGAATGATGGAGAGAGGTGTGCAATAAGCGATTGGTGGTCTCGGCATCGAACCTTCGGATATTCTAAGCCTTTTATTATTATTATTCCCACAACACTATTTACAATGAGTCTCTTACCTATGTATATGTTACTATTAGAGACCTAACTTTATTGTTGCTCTATCCTTCACAAGAAAACTGTAACTAACCATTAAAATATATGGAAACTGAAAAAAAATAAAATAACGGTAAACCAGAATCACTAAATAGAAATAAATAATTTTTCTTACAAAAGTACATTATAAAACCTGAACTAAATTAATTTGGACTGTACAATCATTTTTTTCTGCTTCCTTGCTACCAAAGGTAGAGAAGCATTGTATTCGTGCGAGAGGTTAAAAACAATTATGTGCTCAGAATCGAAAATTTTCACTCACGTTTTACGTTTCAGACATCAAGGATCAAGTTTGGTTTGGTGTCTGTTTATCTGTAGTCAAATCGATGTGACAGGCATATCACCTAGTACCATTCATCCGATTTTCATGAAATTTTCCAGGATTGTGCGGATTGGTGCCTAGATGGTCCCATATCAATTATATCAAATTCCATCTAGCACTTCCGCTTGCTTACTCTCGCCCACACATATTTTTGGAGATATACCAATATTTCAGAAACAACTCGTTCGATTTGGCTCAAAGTTGGATAAAAAATAGGTATTGGTGAAAAAATAATGTAGTGTCAATTTTATTGAATTCTGTCCACTACTTTCTCTTATATACGAGCAAACATATTTTCCTTGATCAGTCTATATCTTTAAAATAACTCTTTCGATTTGGCTCAAATTTTTTGGAAAGTTAGGGATTGGTAAACAGATAATCAAGTATGTATGAATTTTATCAAATTCTGTCCACTACTCCAAAAACAAAAAATTCTTCCACTTTCAGATCAGGAAATTTATTATTTGACACGTCTATAGTTTTAAAACTGCGTGTTCGATTTGATGCAGCTTGGAGGAAATTTGGAGAATAGTATAGAAATTACCTGTTATCAATGTCATTGAATTCCATTTAATATTTAAAATTAGTATAAATAATTGTTAACAATATAATGGCTATGAAATGTGGAAGGCATTGATCATCTGGAGAGGTTAACACAATATTTTTATGGAGTTATAAAATTTTAGGTTTTATTCAAAAAGTTAAATTAAACCGTATCGTTGGTCGATTCCAAGTGCTACTGGCATGACAGTTACTGTCGTTACTTATATTTTGTGTAATTTTCACTAAATTTAAATTAATTTTTGCCCTGAGTTTGTATAAAAAAAATTCTTATTTGTGATTGTGTTTATTACTATGGAAGTTCTACTCGCTTGTCGTTACTTAGATTTTGTGTAATTTTCACTAAATTTAAATTAATTTTTGCCCTGAATTTCTATTAAAAAAATTCTTATTTGTGATTGTGTTTATTACTATGGAAGTTCTACTCGCTTGTTGTGGTTTCGATTCCATCCTTAAATATCAAAGTTGTGTGAACTTCACACGTATTTTTATATTACAGTTAATTCCGAACAAACAAAAAGTAGAATTTTTCCTATTAAGTATATATCACTACTGTTAGCGCAAAAGGTCGTATGTAAATATTTTCAACTTTTATTCAATTTGGTGCTAAACGTGACATTTTGTAGTCTGCAACTGATATGAGCAGTCTGCTATGATGGAAAATAGCAGAGAGCAATAATAATAAGCAATGTGAAGTTATACTAATAAATCATAAAGAAATAATTAGTTTTTATGCACTCCTGTAAAACATTCAATTTTTACATACGGTCTTTTGCACTTACAGTAGTGATATTAATGTTCAGTATGCTCTGGAATTTTTTTAAAATCACAAACCATCAAATATGCAATCTGCAAATACAGAACTATCTCATTTTAGTATTCAAAGAACGAAACCCGTATAAGTTGAGGGATTACTGAATTTTCGAAAACGGCTTCTCCCAGACATTTTATTCTCATACAAAAAAATGTTAAACCTTGTAATATAAATATTTTTTATTTAATGAAAATGTATACGGACCTGACTTGGCAGACTTCTTTTTTTCTTATATTTGTTTATTTATTTTTTAGTGCAGTGTTAAGCCTCTCTAAAAATGCTTTTGTTTTGAACTTTTAAGTTGTTCTAATTTCTTACTTTAACTTTTCATATTGATAAAATAGACTAGCATCTACTTTGCTACTTACTAATAACCATTTTAAATTCAAGATAGCCCTAATCTGAACACACAATTTTACTATTTGCAAATATCTTATATTTTTTTTTCTGTTCTAATGATTTTAAATGTTGGCTAGCTAGTTTAGAGACCTGAGACTTTGGATTAGGAATCTTGCAATTATATCTTAACAATTATATTATTCTCACTTATCAATATAATATTTTAAAATTTTTTTCTGATGATTATAAATTAAATTATATAGTTTTATTATCAATATTGTTTCAATTTTATTTAAAATTTTTTAGCTTTAAGTTAATGCTTAATTCTCCTTATGGTTTAATGTTTTCTTTCTTATTTTCTTGTTAGGAAAATCAAGTTTACTCAATATGCCTCCAACTGTTCCACCAAGAATATCTCCTGGCACTGTAAGTATTCTCTTATACATTAGTAATTTTTTCTCTCTATCTAAGGATGTATATAATTTAAAAATTTTATGTTTTGATCCACAATTGGAATAATAATTTTAAATATTTGTTGTTCTTTTAGGTCTCACCTCGAAAACAAACCGAAAAATCTACGAGTGAAGGTGAGGTTGGATTTGCAAACTTTGCCCAGTTCACTGAAGACCAAGGGAAACATCAAGTATCAGCAGGTGCTTTTCAAGTCTATAGGAAACCAGGTAGGCTATGATAAACTTTAACTGTTAAACTTGCTTCTGTGAACTTCAACTTTTAACTGGTTTAGCGTGCTCCTCCCTTTTCTGAATCCAGCTTGGTGGTCGCCTATTATATTTTCGTAATACGGATATATCCTGTTCAGTAGGATATTGGTCGTTATCTTGTAGGTAACCGGAAGGAGTGCTATGCCTCTGTAATTCGTACACTCATACATAGAGCCTTTCTTTAGGATAGACAATTTTAGGCCTGTATTCCAAGCCTCAGGTATCGTTTCCTCTTCCCATATTTTCTGGATTAGTTGTAGTTGGCTCTTAAGTCGTCTCTCTCATCTTTAAACAGTTCTGATGGTAGATTGTCTATCCCTGGGACCTTTCTTGTTTTGAGCCTTTTGATAGCTATTTCTACATCCAGTATATGCGTTTTTTCAACCTCTTCTGGGTCAAGGTCCTCAGTTTGGTACATGTCTTCTTCGTTTGTGGGGTCCCCTTGATTGAGAAATTCCTGGAAATGTTTTTTCCATCTGTTCAATATCTTTTCTTTAAATGCTGTCAGAATCTTATATTTCTGTTGCTCGTTTTATATCCTACCCTTTCTTTCCTAATGTCTGCATAGAATTTGCGTATATATCCAGCCTGCCAATTATTCTCAATGGTTTGCGACCTTTCTTTGAGGAGTTCCCTTTTTGCCGATCTTATAGTTTTGTTTGCCCTTTTCTTAGCAGCTGTGTACTTGTTCTTAATGCAACTTAATCAGTTGCAGTTATCACTTCCTTAGCTGTTTATTTTAGTCCTTTCTCTATTTCCTCCCAGTGTTGGTCCACCGTGAGGCTATCCGAATCCAAGGGTTCGAATTTATTTTTCAGCTCAAGTTGGAATTTTGCTTTTACATATATATATATGTTGTAATGTTCTCGTTCCCTTCAGAAGTAAACAACCAGTTTCTTATTCAAATAACATTTATTTCTCACTCAATAATTAATTCTCAGGTTGGGTATAGACAACTAGCACACATCCTCAATTATACAATAAAAAGGCATACACGATTTTATAACACTTATTAATAAATTTCCATTCTATTTGTCGGGGTCTAATCTCGGCGCGCGTTCTGTCTGTCCATTTATATATTCTTCATTCATCCCGTGATGCAGCTACTTCTCTTCTGTACTGGTGCATTCACTTCCACAACCTTCTACTGTTGACACTCACTACTTGGGGACCAACATCTTCTCACCGATCCTGGTTCCTAGCTGGCTGGCTATCTTCTGTCTTTAACCTATGGGACTTGCTTTCCCCGCCCTCTGTACTTCCTGTCAGTAGTTTGTGATGTCCCCATCTTCACGCCAATATTCAAAAACACTATGTAATATTGACATTACAAATATATATATATATATATTTTTTATATATTATAATAATCAGTATTTGTAATATTTTATTTTCAGCTTCTGATACTTCAGAGCCTGGGAATTGGTCACCAGCTGAAATACCTTTGGATGTTAAGTAAGTATTACATGTTTTTCATACCAATATATGAGATTTTTTTTTATTCACCATTCTTAACTGCTTTTGTTGATATTTGGAGCAGTAAAATGTTTTGGAGATCTGAGAAACAACTATCTGTTGCAAGTTAAACAGCATACAATTTTTGTTCTGAGCTGTGCATACAGCTTGTCCTTATTCATTGCCTTTGTCACTTTACTATAGTTAAAGGATCATTTGTTGTACTTTTCAACACCTGTTCATTCCAGTGACCTTCCTGGAATAGCAACACTTCTCCTACCCAAAGAGAACTGGATTGGATTAAAAAGGGTAGTTCTTATAAGCTGGAGAAGATTTCTCTCCATAAGAACATTTAGGTCTAGTTTCACTCAGGAGCTTGACCTTCAGTATCTCGTAGGAGGTATGTCCCATGAGGAAGTGTGAGACCCAGCAGTCTGCGATAACTCATGTGGTTTCCAATACAGAGGAGAAGTAGTCCCTTAGTTCCTCCTTTTTGAATTACCACCCATCACCGATTCCATTCTCCCTAATTTTTTTTTATTTTTTTTTTTTTGTTCTCTCCTACCTCATCTTTTTAGGCTATACGGGGGTTTTCCTTTTCCCAGGCTGGTGGTGAGGGCAGGGAATTTAAAAGGCCACCCAAGGCACCGGGATGCAAACTCGTAGTTTTTATTGTCTCCAACTTTGGTTATCAGGTTGCCAGACAACGCACAGTGCTGTGCACACACGTTAGTCACACGTCGGCCACCTCACCCCTAATTCTCCCTAGTTGTTTTCCTGAAGGATTCTCATCCATCTGCTGGGGTCTTAACTGATCTACACTTGAAGGTTAGCTAGCAAATCTGCCAGAACTTTCCCCTTATCTTATTTTATAATTGATTCATTTGGTTAATAGATAAATACATCTGATTGTTATTTAGTATGATATACTGATATTGTAAATTTCGGAATATATTAGTGAAATTCTTGGGTTTAGAGGAGGCCCCTGATGTAATTTTTTTATTATTTTATTTTGAATTGCTAAATTTTAATAAGCTATTATTTTTTATCCAGGGTTGAAGTGAGGGAGGCCCACAATGCTGTTCTGAGGAAGCACTGCCATGAACTCCAACTCAGCTTAGCCAATCTTAGGGAAGAGAAGACAGCCCTTCAAACAATCCTAGATCAACTTGTTTCTCATTGATCTTCTGAAATTTGTAAAAAGATGTTATAGCATTTTTATCCCTAGGTTTTATGAATAGTCTAAGGGTGTTGTACTCTTTCTAATCATACTTTAACAAAGTTGAGTGAATTAAGTTGAAACTATTTTATGAGTACATGAGATGAGTTCAAAACACAATAGGATGGAATCATTGTTTTATTTGTGTCAAAAACTTTGAAAATCAGTATGATTAATTAATTTTAATTATGAATATTAGAATGATATTAAGATATATGTTCGCTGAGGGTAAAGGGCGCTCTCCTATGTTGCTAGACCTTTTTTCTGTTTTTTTTTTTTTTTTAATTTTATTTCATATTCTGATTAGTTAATTATAATAAGTGACTTATTTGGTTACTAAGTGCTATCATGTTATTGAGTTAATTGAATGGAGTAGAGCTTTTTATCTTAAGATAGTAATCTCTTTACAGCAGTATTATTTTAATTTTAAAAACTTACAAGTGAAGTTTACTGAATGAAAATTCATTTTCTTACTTGTAAAATAGTTGTAGCCTTTACCCTATGCTTTGGATATTTAATACCTCTGAAATATATTTTATTAAACCTAATTTATAAAACAAGGCATGTTTGGATAGTGAGAGGACTAAGCTTGGGAATCTCTTAAAAATTCATCTAACTTTTAAACTATATTTGGTATTACACCTCATTTTGACTTATATGGCCATTGTAATCACAATCACATTGAAACGCAAACAACTATTTTATAAATTCTAGTTTATCAAAACACCAACACTATGTTACTTGTACCAACAATTCCTGAGCCTTAGTTGTCATAACATTTTCTGCCTGTAATATGTTTCTTCGATCGATACCGAGAAGAAGCCAGTGTGGGAATGATGCTTAAGTTCTTTGTTAAAGGATTGTAGTAGTTCTACATGAGATTCTACATTTTTGAAGAAATGTGATATTAGTTTCACTTTTTGTTCTTGATTACTGTAGTCAAACATTTCCTTCTTGGTGTTTTACTTGTATTTTGTGATTCTTATGTTTCATCTCATGTCGCTATTCAGTCCAACAATATTCATAGAGATAAAGAAAAGATCAAGCTGCCATAACACAATCTGTAAACTGTCTTGGTTTGTATTCATTGAGTACATTGTTTGGTCCTTTTGTATTAATCAATTACTAAACGTGTTTGTTGCATTTAGAAAAGTATGTTAAACTTCTATATAATCTTCAATTTTAATTTGCTGATAATTAGAAAGCATTTCATTTTCAATTTATCTGTGGCTCTTCATCTATTACAACAGATGGTCTCTACCCATTTATGCATTATAACTTTTATTCTGGAGCTGTTAAATTTGTGGCCTCATATCACCAATCATTGCATTTTCATCAAGAACAGTATATTATTGATAAATTTTGGGAGTTTGTTCGTCATTTGTCTAAGATATTGAATCACTTTTGGCAGAAATGTATAAACACTGTACAGTAATCACTTAATGTTGCTTAGCACTATATCTGAATAACTGATTGATGTATTGTGTAACCCATCTTTATAAACATACTTCGGATGCCAACTCTTGAAAAATGAGCTTAAATTTGTTTTACCAGCTTTTTACTTGTACATAGTTAATTGAAAAAAATAATAAAAAATGAATTCAGGAATGTATTTTCTATTGTGAACTTCAGATAATTTATTGCATAGAAATAATACTAGTTTTATAGTCCCTGTATTCAATTTTAATATTATTAAATTTTTTGGTATTTTATTTTATTATTTTATTTAAATAATTATTGTTATGTTTTAATTTATTATTTTATTTTACAGGTGTGTTTTATTTCATAATTCTATTCTTTTTTTAAATTGTTTTTGTTAGTAACTCCTTTGTTCAAAAATTTAATTTAAAAAAAAATGTTATCCACTTTTTTCTCTATGAAAAAATGAGTTTTTGTTTTATTTAGCTCTTCGATAAGTGACTAATAATCATATTAAAATTTAAAATAATGAACTATTTTTGATATGATCTGTTTTATAACTTCCTCTGTCATGAGTTAATTTTTTATTTAGGATTTTGATGGTTTCTAATAATTTTTACAAATATATTTGCACTTTAACAATAAAAATAATAATAATGATAATTCTAAATGGTTATCTTTTGGATTCCATGTTAAAAATTTATTTAAACAAGTGCCCGTTGTGCTTATAAATTTAAAATTATTCAATTTCACTTGTGTTGAAAATTTCAACACGATCAGTTTCATATAGGTTAAACTTGAGTTTGATTCTTCTATATCTCCTCTTTTCACTACCTAGTTAGCATTAAAACTTTCTACTACCGAATTGAATACCCCTTATAGGAGTTGCGGTACAGGTTTTTTTTTTTTTTGGTTGTAAAGAATATAATTGAAGCAAATAATGAGGTTGAACTGTGCTTCCATTTTTTTTTATTAGTTAATTAACTATAATCTGTGTTAATGTGATATTTAATTTAAGTGGAGAATTAAATTAAATTATGTTACTTTAAAGGATCCTCATGATTTTTTTTTCTTTTCCAAAAATAAAAATTGGTAAGATAAGGAAGGAAAAAAAAGTAAATTTTATTTTGTTTGTATATCTATGAGTAATTATAATTATTAATTACATTAAATAGGTCTTTTTTATTTTCCAAATTAGAATTTTTATAGTCACTAAACTAAAGTAAAAATTAAATAAAAAAGCCAACTAAAAACAAATATACAATTGTCAAAAATTTCAAATTTATTTATAATTATAAATCTTATTTAGATGAATATTTTAGATAATTTCATTTTTTGTTTTTGTTTTATCCATTAATAACCATGAATCGTAAAAATAAATACTGAGTTTAAGATAATGATACCTAGAAGTTATTCAAGAAATGAGTTTTGAAGTCAATTGAAAGAGAATATCTTATTTCCTGCTACAGGGTCATCCCAGAATGTCATATTGTTTTAAATATTGTATAAAAGATAATTAAATTTACCTATCTTTAGTATACATTGAATTAGATTGAGTAAGTAAAAGTCATATAATATAAGTAATGTTAATATCAGATTAAATATATTTTGTGTTGTATATGTTTAAATAATTTATATTTATTAAATATAATAAAATATTTAGTGCAGTAATTAGTCTATTATTTTCTTCTTCTATCTTACTCCTAAGTCTAAGTCTATTATTTAAACATACATCTAATTATCTGACACGAAATAAGTTTTGTGAATGGGAATAACTAAATATGACTGACAATTAGGACATATAAGGGCAAATAGGGGAAGTGTTATTGTAGTCATACATTTTTTTTATCACTGAACATAAATCTGAGGTTTGATGATGGATATTTTGTCCAAAATATGTTATCTAAAAAAAATGTCAGAATTATTATACTGTTTTTGGTTTTTGATGTTGAAAAAATATTGAAAACTTTTTTTTTTAGAGCATTATATACAAAATTAAAATAAACACAATTGTATTCATTTGATGTTCTTAAGGTTTTCTTCTATGATCATCCATTAATCCACTACAGTGTGCTCTAAAAGTGGTACGGCTCTTAACATGGACCTTACATGCTCTTCTGTTGACCATTTATGCTATTTTGAAACTATAGAGTATCAGCATTTATACTGCAAATTTTTTTCTTAGGATTTTAACAGTTGTTAATGTTATAACAATGAAAAAAAAGTTATTAAATTAGCACATTAGTCTGTAAAAAGTGACTTATCTCCATAATGTTGAAAAATCCTTTATTCTTTTATTAAATACGAGATGAGAGAAAATAATAATTTGAGTTGGAGTGAGTACTGGTTCAAAGAAGAAAGTGGATGCAGTCTTTACAGATTCATACCATAAATAACTGTTTCTTTAGATATAGGCATTTGCATATTTATAATGATTTATTGAATTGAATATTTGATGGTTGACCGTGGTATATTATTAAGTAAGAAGATTTTTACTATTTTAGTCTTTATATGACCGCCACTCCGGGCCATCTTCTTACTCGATTAAATGAATTGTTTACTATATTATTGTTACCTTACCGTATTGATAATATTACTACTTTCCTAACTTACTTTGCTCTCTATATGTAACTTATAATATTAATTATACAATTATTATTGATGTTAATAAATATTCATATTAGATAAATTGTTAATAATTTATTTTAATATATAATGCTTTTTAGTGAACAAATTAATGAAAAAAAATAATAAATGTTTCTGTACATATAGAAGTTAACATTCTTCACATATGAGTTTTCATTGTAGAATTGTGTGCCCAGGAGGTAAAGCCACCATGTCCATTTTTTCATTAAATAATTTAGTAATGAAGAAACAAATTTTAATAGCTCAAAGTTATAGAAAATTGGCTCCCTGAAGAAATTAAAAAATGTGACATGGTGTCCTTTACATACGAAGTACAG
The DNA here is from genome assembly GCA_928085145.1 of Nezara viridula. NCBI lineage: Eukaryota > Metazoa > Arthropoda > Insecta > Hemiptera > Pentatomidae > Nezara > Nezara viridula. The sequence goes on from OV725082.1 coordinate 106,258,471, forward strand.
ATTTAGTAACAAAAAAAAGAATATACTTTGAGGTATTAAATTGTACCTCACTATATAAACTTTAATATATATTAAAGGAAAGAGATGGTCTGGGATGGCGGCCATAAATAGGCTAAATAGTGGTAAAAGTGAAACTCCTAGCTGAACACACCTCCCTGAAGATGACTTGCAAAGTCGGGTCGAAACGTTGGCTTTTAATAAAATAGTTTTAGCACTATTTAGCCTATTTATGACCGCCACCCGGACCATCAACTTCCTTTATAATGCAATGGTCAACTATTAAATATTCAATTTAATATATTTTACCTTTATTTTCATATTTTGATTTAAATAAAAGTCATTATTGTGATAATGGTGAAAAGTATGCAATCCTGATAGAACGCAAACAGAAAATTATAGTGAATTAAGACAATTTATTTTCAAAAGCAGGATTTGTTTAAACAGCTCTCTAAAGATAACAGCACAAATCAAGAAAGCTGGACAATTATAAGTCTAATAAGCACCACAAGATGTCAGCACTATCCAAACAACAAGCATTCCTAGTTCTGGTAGGAAAATTTTATTTTGTATCAGGAAAATAGGAGCAAACAGCAACTCAACTGCTCAGGCTGATGCTAAAAGGGATAGTGCTGCTGTCTTTTGGTTAACTTTAAAAATACATTAGTACATTCCCAACTAAGACTGGATCAAATAGTTGAACTCCTTTTAGCTCCTACTCTCCTATACAAAATAAAATTTTTCGGGCTGGATTCCGCTTAAGAACTGTCTGGATGGCTCTTTTAGCTTTTCCGGGAACTAAATACATCTTTATTGATTTATTATCATCAGGCAATAAATGTAATGTAATATTCTAATCATTTATGAAATAATTTAATCGTTAGTTTTCAATATTTTATTTGTGGATTAGAATTGAAGTGAAGGATGATTTTAAATATTTATTTATATAGATACTTAATTAACTATATTATTTTTGTTTAGTAATTAATTTAATAAACTATGGAGATAAAAAATAAAATATTGAAATACTATAATTTAAAATAAAAATAATTTAATACAATCTTTAATTAAATAAATTCCATAATACTATGTAAAAATGAAATCATGTAAAATATCAAATTAAAAAAAAATCTAATTTTTGTTGTTCATTTGACAATCAATTAAAGTTATAACAATTAACAATTAAAGTAAAAGAAGAAAGGACATGATAGGCATGATGAGGAAGAGAGTTACCCAGCCGCTAACCTTCTTCGATCATGTTACTTGTTATTCATGATCTCCTATCCAACTCTTCATCCTTCTATAGATGTTATATGGTATGTTTTTATTGGTCATGTCTTGAATGAGTTAATTGGAGTGACCATGGAGCTTCTGAAACCTTTTGTAGTAAGTTTGTATGTATTCACTGATGATTTGCATGTGGAAATCTTTGTGGAGAGTTATATCACTACCATACCAAGGTGCTTCTGTAATTGTCCTGAAGTATTTGTAGTTTCTGGATGTGGTTTTTTTTTTTAGTAATTCTGTATATTTGTGAAAGATATGTCCAGATTGGTAGTTTTAACTTCTTGTTAGTTTTTTACACAGAACAGTATGAAATAAGTAATTTCACTTATCCATGCGAGTGTGTTGATTTGTCTATATTTAAAAACTATTATAGTACTTAACATTTATTAGATGATTTAAAACCAACTAATAATAATCTAGAATGGTAATAAAGATATGAACACTCACAGTCAGTTTTACAGAGTACTTAGGAAGCCAACTGTGCGCCATCAAGCCTAACAAGGATTTTCTGATTGTAAATAATGCTCCTTCCGATACTTTCAGAATGTGCAAATTTCTTACTTTTAATAGATATACTTTTATTTCTCTAATTTTTGGTTTCAGTTTTCTTGTGTCGCTGTTGTTAAGTAAGAATTAAACATTAGGAATGAAAAATTGTCTTATGTTAAATGTTATAAAATTGAACCACATAGAAATAAATTAAGATTAATAACTGATGAAACATCATAGAAGGTTCATCAATAAAATTTAACAGATTTTGTTGCATACTTTATTAAAAAAATATATGTATTTACAAATACAGAAATTTAAAAGTAAAAAAAATACTATTTTAGCAAGTGAATTGGTAAACTTATAAGTACCCTAGTACAAGAAACGTGTATCACATCAATATATCTTACATAAATGCATCCTTTACCGAAAAGCAGGATACATTAAATTCAAATATAGATTATAATTGATATGAATATGTATTTTAAAGTTCATTTTATATTCTGATTCCAATCAATTCATTTATTTATTTATTTTTTTTTTGTAGGTTAACTTATGTGAGTGACCAAACTTTACTAAGTTATTTTCAAATGTATGAATGAAGTCCTCAATTACTTGAGTGACTAGTAGAGTCAAACCTCGGGCAGTTAATTCAGGAAAATTATATAAAATAGATGAACAGTATTTGAAAAACTGAGATTTATATAAATTATTAAATTCATGCATGTAGTAACCTATAGGTAAAAAATTAACTACATACAAAAATTAATTACTTCTTTTATAGTTTCCATAACTTTATGGTATACACATCATGCCAATTATAAATTTATAAATAAATCAAAAGGTCGAATTTATGCTACTCTTTTTTTTTTTAATCCAGGTTTATTGCATTAATTACAGTACAAACACATACATACATCACAAACACACTCTTATAAATGATTATTAGTGGTGTACTTCTATATTCGACCGTAAACTAACACATCAAATAGAGCTCATGATATTATTAATTAAATTCATTTGATTATTACTAACAGAAAAGAAACCATTTTAAACATATAAAGTGACTAGCTTCATATGTGATGCATAGCTTATTACAACTTCTTATATGTTTTAGTAGGTACTTAAAACAAAATGAAAAAATTGATAATATATACGTATATAATGCAAAACTTCAAGTAATGGATAGGTAAGAAAAATAAAATCTAATAAACACAACATAAACAGCAAAAAAAAAAAAAATATATATATACAACAGTAAATGCTGTTTTTTTTATAAACATACATCAGTATTTTGGGTAGAGGAATCAAATCCTTATAAAATACCAAAATAGTCATGCAATTAATAAATGATTCAAGATATTAAAGAAATAAAAGTATAATAAATGCTTTTAAAATTGTAGACATGATAAAATAACTTATGTGAGTGACCAAACTTTACAAAGTTACTCACTCAAATGTACGAAGTCCTCTTTCACTTGAGTGACAAGTAAAGTCAAACCTCGGGTAGTTCATTAAGGAAAATTAAATAAAATAGATGAAATGTACTTGAAAATTTGAAATTTATATGAATGATTACAATTTATGTAAGTAGTAACCTATAAGTAAAACATTAACTACAAAAATTATTTATTTCTCCTGTAGTTTCTTTATGGTATACACATCATACCAATCATAAATTTCTAAATAAATTAAAAGGTCAAATTTATAGTAAACTCCTTTTTTTTTAATTCAGGTTTATTGCATTAATTACAGTACACATATATAAATAAATTTACTAATTATTGTAGCTAAAAATAACTTATACTTCTTGTTTTTTGTATATTTTCTCAGAGAAAGTGTTTTAAATTAAATTAACAACTTTCACAACAACTAATTATTTCATACAATACCCTCATCGACTGGTAACAAGGTAACCGAAAATGTTCTTACATAAGAAAATAATTCTTAAAATTAAAATATAAAATCCATAAAAAAAAAGGATTGAAATTTTCCTTCATTTTAACATTGTAGTGACTTTTAAAATGTTTTAAGGAAAACTTTCAAACAAATATTTATAACTTACTAATTTATAAAAATGATATTGGTCAATTTGATCAATCACTAAAATGATTGCTAACGGTAATGTTTGCCTGTAAATAAATCTGCTGGCATTTAAGTTAATCAGCTTCCATTCCACTGTCTAGGAAATCCTTTACCATCTGTCCCACTTTTACAGGAAACAGTCTGAAAGATAAAAATACACAGCTATAGATTTAAGCAAAAATGAATTTAAAATTATAGAGTAAGGTAAGTCAAAAACTAGTTAAGTGAATGGTGCAAGAAGAATTCAAGAATTTTTTTATGTTTTTATCTTAGGAGAATAAAAAGAAAAAAAATCACCTTGATTTTCCATTACAGATATCTTTTTCTTACCTGAGTACATCATTTAGTAGCATGAAGAAGGAAGGAATAGTGATGGCAAGCTTATTTTGCCTCATAGAGGTAACTATGATTTCAGCTACTGTCTTAGGTTTTAATAAAGCAAGGGCCTCGCCTAACCTAGAAAACACATGCATTTCTTATTCATAATAACTGATTTTGTATGACACATTGGTATTTATAAAAGTTAATTAATTATAAACTACAACGCCAAGTAAATTACAGTGAATGATCAATATCATTTAAGAATAATATTAAAATATTAGTAATTATAAATAAAAAATAAAATATTTCGCTCTAAATTGCTTCAGCAGGACAAGGCCTTATAAAAAATTATTTGCCAATTATCACCTTTTCACTTTAGAAACTATTTTACTGAGTAATACAACATTTTGTTACAATAAGAACAATAGTTATAATGAGAAAAGAGTTCATTCACACCACCTGCCAAATTACCAAGTCATAATGGTGGAATAATGAATAATATACTTCTTAAAAAATCTGGTGCGAAGCACACATTACACAAATTTAGCATACCACTCTTCTTTTAGCAGGAATAGGTTTTCCAAACAAAGAGAAGTGAAAGTAAAAATTACCAACAGTACAACATATTTAAAACAATTAATTACCGTATGTTTTCCAGAGCCATCTCATGTGCTTATATTTATGTGTTTTTTGTAGCTAACCATTTCTTTTTACAACTGTATAGTTTAATTATAAGAAATAATTAAGTGCCACGAAATATTTTTAGTCTAACAAGAGTGCCACTAATAAAAAAGGCTGTTATATTTATTTATATTTTATTGTGGGTATATTTATTTGTTTTGGCACTGGTATACAGACAAATTTTAATTTTTATATTGCTTTAATCTGTACAATTAAATATTAAATAATACCAATGCTAGCATTTATGAAAACTGCACACCTGTATGTATGTATTATTGAAGCTCGTATTATATTAGGCTATTTGTTACGATCGGAAGCCTATTCTAACGTTTTGGCCAAGCTCGGGTGTGCGCTTGGGTTTATTCATTCCTCTATTACGATACGATATTTCTCCTTTAGTTCATTATAAAAGTTTTTAATAGTTCATATTTCACCATTTTTTATTCCAGGTTATAATGTGAAATGGTTAATTATTGAAAATAAACAAAATCAGAAGTACTTTGAAAATTCGCCATTTAAGCACTTAATAATACAAAGGCTGATCTAATTTAATCAAAATTGTTAAGAGTGGTTTTGAGGCACTTCTGGTAAGCCAATTTTGATAAAAAAAGTTGCTGTGACACACATACCATTTTGAGAGATTTAATTATTTTGGTTTAGACGACCTCAAAATGTGTATTTCTGTTGAAAACTCAGACATGAAAATTTTCATGATTGCAATACTTTCTCATACTATATATTTCATAAATAGGTAAGTGAAAGTAACAATATAATCGACTTTGTCATTAAAACAGATCAGTTATATGATTTATAGCATCAGGTATTAATAAAGGACTATGGAGCATACATACTTTTGATTTATTTTTGGATTTTTACATAATCCAGTATTGACCATGTATGGAAAAACAACAGTAAAGTGAACTTCTGGTGCAATGTTTTCTTCCCTGAATTCTTCTATCATAGCCTCCATTAAGCCTAAACAAAAAACAATTTAAAAAATAACATTATTACTATAGCAAATAAACTACATGATCGATTGGGGGTAATGAAATACACAACTGTTATATTTTTTATATTTGTTCATTAGGAAATGTTTTTAGTTCACGAATTAATGACGATAATTAATGTAAAACAACTGAAGTAAATATGAAGATTTAACTTTATAATGATGATAAATTTCATAAATCATTAAATTAAATATTAACTGTAACTTCTATACTTTGAAACAAAATGGACAAATGTCCAAAACATTGAAATTTGTGTGAACTGACACAGGAAATCCGGGTAGAGTATACAGTAATTATATAAGAGGCAATGTTCCTCTCACTATTAGTTAGTCTCAATAGTTGATTGTGGAAAGGCATTAGTCCTTTTAACAATTAGAGCAAATCCTATTCTGTTTTTTTTCTTAATGTTCAGTCAAATTTCAATATTGGACATAGGCCCTATTTCTTCTGAGGTACAGAAGTATTTTTTCATTGCCATTTAATAATTAGCAAATTTTACCTCTTACAGCAAATTTAGATGCACAGTATGGAACGAGATTTCTTAACCCAAGAACACCTGCCATAGAAGAGAGAGCTACTATGTGTCCATGATTTTGCTTGATCATATTGGGAAGTACAGCTTCTAACAACTACAGAAAAACATTGATTTTAGAATTGAGGGATGTTGGGGTAATCAGTAAAAAAAAAATGATAAAAATAAATATTATATTTATTTTTACCATTTTTTTTTACTAATCACCCCGACCATTCTTCTCTTCAATTATTCACTACAGTAACGATCAATCCACAATTGATTTTAGACTATTTGATCTCATGATTTTCCTACTTTTTTTTTCAAGAAGATAAGTAAGTAGTAAATAATCTTACCCAAAAATGAGCAAAAACATTGACTTCAAACATTTTAATGATTTCTTGAGGCTTATGTTCAAGTAGCCGATGACATGGCATAATTCCAGCATTGTTTATCAGAACAGTAACATCTCCCACCTCCTTTTTGATTCGCTCGACTAACTGGAGAACTTCTTCTCTTTTGGTAACATCACACCTGAAATATAATGTTAGTTTTATTTTTAATATTTGATTTTGAAAATTGTCAAATAGTACATTTTTGAGTGTAAAATTTTAAAAGTTCCCTCTAAGTATACTGCTATTTAAATTTTTTTTGTCAAAATAAAGAATAAACATAATGGATAAAATCTGACCCATCCCTCACAAAACTAGATCTATTCTAAAAATGTGTTTCAGAACTGAAATGAAAGCTTAGAATATCTATTTTTAACAGAAATCCAGCATTATATGGTATTAAATGTAACTGAAACTCGATAGAGGAAAATACAAATAGTTAATAGCAATGTCCATTATGTCTAAGCATTTTAATAATTTTTATAGGACTTCAGTCCTAGAATAATTTTTTTTTTGTTTCATTAATTAGATGATCAGGGACCATTTAAATTTATATTCTTTGTATTTATACAGGTTGATTTATAAGATTTTTAAGGACACTGAAAATTCAAAATGTAGGACTCAATATGCTGACAAAAATTTCAAATCAACCTCTGAAATGTTTGTAGCTCATTGAACCAGAGGACAATATTTCTGATAAAAAAAAGGATAAATTTTAAAATTGTAAAAATCACCTTAAACTCATAGATGTGTAGCTGAATTAGAATTTGTGATTAACCCAATGTTAAAGTTGTATTGAGTTGAATAAACTGACATAATACATTCAGATTTATAATTCTAACATTAAGCACATGACATAAGAGGACAGAATCAGAGAATCAGATAAAGGCATGAATATTTAAATATAAATGATATAACACTGGTTCTATAAATATTTTTCAAAAGGGAGAGGCAAATATCCCATTTCAATATTATTATTAATAATCAGTCTTAGATGATAGGTAATTGATAAAGTCTACCTATGATCAGGCAAATATTTTTAAAAAAAGGATTATAATTTTTTCATACTTGTAGGAATGAGCTTTTTGGTAGCCATTGTTTTGAATTAATTTGACAGTCTCTTCATTTCCTTGTTCATTTATATCGAGGCAGACAACGGTGGCCCCAAGTTCAGCAAATTTAAGTGATATTTCTCTTCCTATCCCATGGCCAGCACCTGTGACCTTGAATTAAACAAGGAAAATGGATAATTATTTAAAGTGATAAACTCTGGTTAACTAGAGAAAATGTTTTTCAATTACTTAATTGTGATTATTAATTTATTACTTAAAAATGAACAAAAAAGTCAAAATTCAAAGTTCAACAACTTTGATACAAATCCCACTATCAAACTCTAACAAATAGATAAACAACACATGAAATAGCTGGCCTTAAAATAAACTACTACTGGATAAATATTAGTAAACATTTTCTCAACTAATTCTTTTTATGGCATATTACATATTCATCAGACTTAACTGTAAATTTACCATTCTATGTAGATACATATTTAATAATCAAATTGATAATCAAGAATAAAATGCTTCTGGTGGTGGTTGAAGAAAATTCATTAAAATGTTGCTTAATCCTCTAATTTAACTCCATCATATCATGGATTTTATGCAAAAAGTAATATTTTAGAAAACATCTTTGTTTTTATTTAGTTTCCTCTACCCAGTAGAGTCATTGGTAACACCTTAATCATAAAATCTGTTGTGGTAATTTAACTAATTTCAAGAAATCAAATTTTTTTTTTTTTACTGCTTGTTCATTGTTTAGGAAATTCTTTTTCATTACTACGATGATGGTATAACAAATACTGCTATTTATTAAACATACCAGTATGTGTGCTAATTTTGCAATGGCCTCTTGAGTATTCTAATAGTTAATCAAAGTTTATTTCTATATAGGTTAAAAAGTCACTTAGTTCAATAAAAGGAATGTTTTTTAATAAGTTGTGTGTCTAATTCCAGCACATTTTGTCCACTTTTTACCTGTTTTCCTCCAATCACAATCAACAACCTCTTTGTGTTGATGATTATTTGAGATGACTAATGCATATTCTGGCTCTATAAACGAAACCTAAGCACCATTTCTTGGAGGTTTGTCTGGTTTCTCATTGCACATGACTCCCTTGTGACTGGGAACACATAGTAGCTTTAAGATCTTGGAGCAGGTAAGTTTCCAATGACGACTGCATACACTCACTACAATGGAATTTACTTTAAAGAACTCGTAAGGCTTGCATAGCTGACTATCTCAATAGATAGTAATTTTTATTTATTTCTCTCTTTCTTGCCTTTTGGTTACATGGCATTTTCCAGGAATGGAATATCACAAACGTGGATGTCATTCTTGCTATCAAACAACAAATATTTTCCTTCATTTTCTTTTCACCGTATCTGTCCGGCGGCCTTCCATGAGCAGGTTCTCTTCTTCCAAGATTAAAGTGTGACGGCTCCAGAGCAAATATATAGATAGTAATGTCAGCCTTGTCACATCCGATGATTTCCAAATATATGGCTGCTGACATAAATACTTCTGCCTGAAATAAAGCAAAATGATTCCCTAATCGACTATTTAATCCAATATTTAAGTCCCCTAATAGACTTCTTTAGACCAATTAAGACTTTCCTCTATCAATCAGTAAAAACATAAAGATGCTCTTTTGGAGTTTCTATTATGTTGAGTGATACTAATCCAGTGATTTGGAATAGAGAAAGTAAATGTAGCTCTTGGATCACCTTGGTTTCCTGTTTCATTACCAGTGTCTATTATACTTCATTGTTTGATATGTCATAGCTGCTTCTCCTTTTATCCACAAGTTTAAAGGTATAAGGAAAGTAAAACTTCTATAGTTTAAGTGGATAAGGTGTGAAATGCTCCAGGGATGCCTGGATACAGGCCATTCTTTATGACATAGCATTCGTTCATACCCGTTTCTCACACAAGATTTCCATACTTTCTTTCAATGTTCGGTCTATTTTTTTCCTTCTTGGTTTGAATATTAATTAAAAAAATATAAATACTTAAATCATTAAGTAAATTGAAAACATTTCTACTTTGAAATTGAAATATTGTGCACTTATTTCATATATTTTTGATATAATAGGATTAATATTATTTAGATGCAATTAATGTTTTTTTCATTGTGAAATAAGATAAAAATTCACAAACGTACTCAAAATTTTAGCTGATCAAAAGAGAATTTAGTAACTTTTTGCAAAAATTGACAATACATAAAATAATAATAATAAAGAAAAAATAAATCTGACCGAACTTACCAAAATAATTTCTCCTTTGACAGACTTTAAGGGTTTAGGCATAAGTGAAGTGTAAATTCCCTCTATTGTTGCAAAGGAAATTTTTATTAAAAGTACTAAAATTTCCAACAACAATGTTCCAATGGAATATAATTTTAGCATCATAGTTTCCTCTTGATTTCTGAAATTCAATATTGTAAAAATCAAAACAAATACATAAAATTACAGAATTAATATAAATTTTTATTAAAAAATAATAAGTATAACGATAGTTTACTTTGGTAAATGAACATTGAAATATATCACATTTCTTTAAGTCATGTAAAAAAATCCTAAAACTAAAGGTAATTTATACAAGCATATATTTGCATTCATGAATTCAATCAGCGAAGCCATAATTTTTTAGAATTATTTATTGAGTATAGTTCTCATTAAATATTTAAAACATTTTTGGGTTGCAATAAATCAACATTATTTAGGACAATCAGTCCAAAAACATTTTGACAGGGTTGACTAGAGGGCAGGCTAGAGAGGTAACTTAAGGGTTCACTTATTTGATAAGGGAGGATCAAGGGTTGTTGTGATATCGAGCAAGTTCCGATATATCCTTATCGATACCAATGTTATTATAATATTGAATCAAAAGTCTTGATGAAATGGTATCGATATCAGAACGAAATTGTTGAGATAATTATCTCAACAAATAAATCGTCGGTTTAGTGAAATATTATATTTTCATATAATTCATTGACATTTCATATTATATTGATTTAAGCTTATAATGTGAATGAAAAAAAAAATCGAAATCTGATATAGGTCGTTTTCCTTCGATATCACGATAATATCAAATCGATATAATCGCAACATCCTGAGAAGGATCTAATCATTTCATGTATCAGGTCAACATGGAGGAAATAAGTTTAAATAAACGATCTTTGGAATTTTGGAATAGCCTTGTATCAATATTATGAAGATTCGGATCAATACCGGTGAGTTATAGGATTTTTTAATTTTTTTTTATACATAGAAGTCCAAGAACTAACCAAATACATTATCATTAGATTGTTTTCCTAAACTCGCAGATAGAAACTAACTCCTATAATGAAAATTTTCTGTTCCATTTTAATCTTTATTTTCTTGTTTTATCAAACGTTTCGGGCTACTCATCCATCATCAAAGACAATTTAAAACTGTTAGTAGATCTTTCATCCCTCTTATTATTTTATAATGCATGTTAAAAACATATGTTCTCAATTTATTACTTAAGTTTAAAATAAAATGCATTTTTTAAAGATAGGTGTTTTCCATTGTCACTATTCATTGGTGTGTCTATCTTGGACTTTATACAAATACTATTATAGTATATTTTCGGCAGGGAATTTTGATTTATTTATACAATTCCTTGGTTTTCAAAAGAGTAGTTTTTGAGGGAGGTTTCAATTTTAAGATTGAACTAACGTGTTTCTATTTATTTTGTCTTTTATATTTTTTTCGATGCAAAGGATGGCGCCTACTTGGACCGCCTTAAAAATATAATTATTTTTATACTGTAATCTTTACTGCCTGTTGAAATTTAATTTATTATACAATATATTGAAGTAATAATAGTATAGAATTTCTGTAGTAATATTAGTAGTGTAGTGTTAGCACTTTAGTAATATTAATAGTAATAATGTTTGTGTTATTTTGCTAAAAATTATTTAAAAATAAGTAATTCTCAATCTTAACAGAACAAATAAAGTTATATAGATACTAATCAATAAAAAGTTAAATTAAGTTTTTCTTCCTGAGGCAGTTTTTATAATTTGTTAATTTTGACACAAACTGAATTTCACATGATGCTACTACTCTGTCTTAATCTTATTGTTTCAAGTGTTTTATTATATAACAAAATATTCATATTTAGTATAATTAATTACTTAATAAATATGGAAAACCATGTTAATGATATTCTTAATTCACATGTGAATAAACGGTTTAATTCAGAGGACCAGCGAATTAGTCTTAGAAAAGTATTTCTTTATTTGATAGTCTTTTCAATCTATCTTATCGAATAAATGATGCATTTAAAAATATAATCAAAAGAAAAAAAATTAATGCTTATTTATTAGGTTAGGATTAGCTAGTTAGGGACACTAATCATTGTAAAATATACCACATGTTTCATTTCTTATTTTTTATTTTTTAATTTCATTTAAATGTATAATAAAATTTCGATGTTATGAGATTTTTTTCGATATCTTTTTGAAAACAGGGCCTAAGCCTAAAACAAAATCTGTACAGAAGAGTTCACACCATTTGGAATTTACAAATTAAAAGGTAAATCTTACAAACCTTTAAAATGCCTTTTGTACTGATTTGATTTTAACTCTACAACTTAGATAAAAATGGCTTAATATTTGTCTGTCTAATATGGGCAAAATAGTTTCACCATGAAATAAAAATTACTTTTCCTAATCGGAATCCTACCAGTATCTCCTACCTTAGGCCTCACTACCTCTGGAAGCGTAAAATGTATGACACAAGCCGCACAAATTGCTTAACGAATCGTTATGGAAATGTTGCAGATTCAAGCGTTTAATCACGACCACAGGCGGATCTACGGGAGGAGAGAAAGAGGAGGGCTTTCGGGCTGAAGCCTCCTCCCCTTCAAGATGGTAAAATGTAACCCTGTTTTATGGGAAAAAAAAATTGTTAAAGTATTATTGTCTGTATAATTAATTACATTTAATAGGATTCATATTTAAGTATTACTTAAACACCATTTCATATAGATAGTTTTTTTTTTTCCAAAGTAATTATCATTATTTATATTTTTAAAAAACCTATCGGGCTGAAGCACCCCAATAATTAAATCCTGGATCCGCTATTGATCACGACAGAGATCAACTCATTTTTGACCTATATCTAGCGGATGCGAAACCTTACGCACACCAAAGAGATGCTTCAAAACTTTAAAAGAAAATGCTAACAAAATTCTAAAGTCTTGTGTTTGACTAAAATGTTTGTAGTTTTCGTTGAGAAATAAATGAGATTAAAGTTTTTCATTACGCTTGTTTGATCTTTGTCAATTTATCAGTGTAGAACACTAAAATATGTTATTAAATTCAAATTAGACTCATTTTTCGTATGTCAGTTAAAGAAAGTTTCAGCTATTTCCCTTCATCTATATTCATTAGCGGACCCAGGATTTAATTGCGGAGAGGGGATTTAGCCCGAATTTTTTTTTCTCATATATATATATATATATATATATATATTTATATATATAACGATAATTAATTTGAAAAAAAAAGAAAGAAAATAACAACCTACATGACATGGTGTTAAAGTGATTCTTTAAGTCCTATTAAATGTAATTACACGAACAATACTACTTTAAGAAATAGTTTCTAATATTTTTTTCTATAAAATATGGTTATACTTCACTATTTTGGGAGAAGGGGCTTCAGTCCGAAAGTCCCCCTCCTTTCCCACTATAGACCCGCCTGTTTCTATATTAGAATAACCATGCATTTAGGCCATCTTACAGGTTACTCCGCTAGTTTACGTATTATAAATTTCACACACTAATTTTTTTTCCGGTCAGGTTATTTGTGTGACGCCATTTCTGATCTATAAATCAGGTTTTTAACCGACCATCCGGTTTCCCAGACAATAAAACTGGGTTGATATTGTTCTGTATAGTTGCAGAAAAGAAATATAATAAAATAAATAAATACAGATATTAAAATAAGCCCAACAGGTCTGTGTCATGATTATCTCTTGAAGGGATGGATCGATTTTGTTGCTCCTTTTTTTGTTTTATATAGTTTTGGCCACCGATGCCTGTGTATTGAATTGGGCTTCCAGAGTATGATAGTCAATACTTCTTTACTGTAGACAGTAGCGCCAAAAATGTTTTATTTTGATGAAATTTGCCTGAAGTCTCCTCCTAAGTATCGTTAAATATCTCTCCAAGATAAAACATTATAAAACTTTAATAGCGTATAATCCCAAAAGTATATATTTTATGGTTGATTATGTACAGGAGAGTTTACAAACAACGGCTTGCAAGCACCTCCAATACGGCCCGCGAAAGTCTCTTTGATTACATACCATGTACCATAAATTTAAAAAATATTAAATCACTCAAATATGAGGTATCTACAATATTTACTTCATAAATCGTTACTCTTAAAAAGCTCATTTCACAACTGAAGTATCATTTATAAAACAGGCTTGTTTTTTTTTTTCATCTCAAGTCGTTAGCCGCAAGCCTTAGCGGAGATCTCAAAGCGGCCCGTGGGGCAAAAACTTAGATGACCGCTGATATACATCATTTGAAAGATAATTAAATTTCGTAAAATCGAAAAAAAACACATTAAAATTGGATGATGATTAACTCAGACAACGTTTATTGGCCGGCCTTTGTACACATATTTTAGTGTATCTTTTTTAATAATGAACTTTTGTAAACAACTATGCCATAGTCCAACCGCGATTAGTTAACAGCCCGGGAGTGAACTTGGTGGCAACAAGTTGAAACTTACACTTTGTTTTGTTCTTAAAAAATAATTACAAATATAAAAACAAATACCGAGAGATGATATTGTAATATTCTAAGTTACACTGATAGGCAAAACATTCCACCCACTTGATTTTTTTCATGTTTTCATCTAAAAATATTTCTGCTTTGGATTGGTCTATTGTTTTAAATGAATAAATAGGTAATCTTTTTGTTTGTTTTCAATTAGGAATGTTAATATAGAGGACAATAACCCTTAATCCTTAATTCAATGAAATGATTCTAGATTCCAATGTTTACTTTCTATGGAGTCAAAATGTTTATTCAGTATCATTAGTTCAGTGCCTTTTCTTGCAGCACATTTCTTAGTCTCCGGCTTTTATTTTTTTCAATATTAAGTTTAAAAACGCCTCTTAGTGCTGAGGATGTTGCGCGTGGTGTGGCACTTATTTGTGATGGATGTTCCATTAGATATGCAGCTAATGCCATCGGAGTTCCATATGAAACTTTACGAGACGCCGTCAGGCGTTTTCGGGAAACTGGTTCTTACAATAGAAGGCCCAGTATTCTGGACGGCCTAGGGTAACAGAACCACGGGATGACCGGTTTTTGACTTTGAGAATTTTACGAAACCGGCACCTTACCGTTGTTCAAGCGATTCGTTATCTCGAAGAAGTTCGAGGTGTGCAAATTTCTGAACGTACCGCTCGGAGAAGATTAAATAAGTATGGATTAATGGCTTTTCGTCCAGTAAGAAGACCAGAGTTGACCAGAACTCACAGAGTAACATGGCTGGCTTTTGCTCGAGAACACAGCCATTGGACTATGGACGAATGGAGTGCTGTACTTTTTACAGATGAATCAAGATTCGCTCTTCGATCTCCAGACGGGCATGAAAAGGTGTGGAGAAGAAGAAAGATATGCAGCCTGTAATTTTTCCCAGAGCCAACCTTTCCAACGTGGTTCCTTAATGGATAACAAGTGGGTGGAATGTTTTGCCTGTCAGTGTATATGTATGGTTGTAAATTTTTATGTTATGTTGGAGGGTTAAGTTGAAAAAATATTAGTTCCAACTTAGTGCCTTATGAGTTTTCCTAGTTATGCGTGAAATTAACATTACATCAGGTTCATAAAAGCTTTCATGGATATTTTGCTAACGATTTATTTAATCACTAACAATATCTAACAGCATAAAATTCCTAACAATCGTTTCACTTTTAGATGGTTCTTCATTTTGATAAAACGGTGTCATCTTCCATAGATGCTAGAAAAAGATTGTTGATATCCAAACATTTCGAGTATCTGAAAGGGAAAACACTTTTCAACGATTACGAACTAAAGTAAGTATTTCTCTTAGTTTGTAAATGCCGTAATAATAATACGGATATTAATGGACATGTATAAAGCATTTGGATCGCATTTAGGTCGCGGAACGATTATAAGTTAGGCATGGTGATTCTAGGTGCATGCTCCTACTATATGACAAACTCTCTCCCAAGAAGGTGATGAAGAAGGCTGAATTCTTCCAGGCCTTGCGAGTGATGGTCGGCGTGACAGATAACCCGATCCTGGAGCGGCTCTATTGTTCGCTGGAGCTGCCCAGCATGCACGGCATCATGTTCGACCAGTGGGTCAGTCTACTGTCCCTCTACAGCAGGGGAACCCTCGACGAGAAGACCGTCTTCACCTTCATGGTATGCCTTAGGAGAAGTCTGTCATTCGAATTAAAACCAATCTTATATAGTAATAAATTACAATGAAAATAAGAACGCGTATAGTACAACCATTGTATGCATCGGCTAAAACTTCGGGGGCTGGGGAGGAGGGGAAGGACAGAGGAGACGATAGCCTCCCAATAAAAATATCGCTTCGCTCCCTCTATATTTCGAAGAACAAAAATGAAATCAAAATTAATAACAATTAGTCTACATGAACGAATAAAAAATGTATTGGGTTGGCAAATAAGCCCTTTCGTTTTTTCAGAGTGAAATAATGTACTCAATGTATTATAGACATCAAATTAATTTTAATCTACAATATACTGACCATTATTTAATATGACTATTTCCCATCTTTCTACTAACTGCATAAAGCCATGTTCATAGAATACCATAGTTTAATGAAGAGAAGAATAGTTGGGGTGGTCAGTCAAAAAAGCCATAGTTTATTGTTAAAAAAACTGATCCAATTTCTTTCCATTCATGGAGTTTTTCTGCTGAGACCTGAATAAGTGGTAGTCGCTTGGAGTGGAACGCAACATCCTTCCGATCATTCATAAGGATGTTCTCCAAATTTGATGTTACTATATCCGTTTCAAAGGTGAATTATTGTTCTTCAAAGCCCTATGAATGTTTTTTTATTTAATGCCTACATAAGGAATAAATAAACAAAAACTTCTTACAGGTTTGTATTTTTTATCTTCGTTTGTAGTTTGCTTAAGAAGGTCCTATTGATATCATTTTATGTAGTTTATGTGGCCCTAAATTCCTGCTAAATTTCTTATACATAGCTAAAGTTGTAATCTTTTTTGTGATTTTCGAAAAAATCACCGAACTTGTGCAAATGGTTTTCTATGTTTGAGTGCGACACATTTAGAGCAAATGATATGATGGTATTTTGATCAACAATGGCTTTAATATTGCTCGTTTCAACTTCATGTGGGCAACCAGAACGTTGGGCTTCATTGATGTAAAAATTTTCTGAATTTGGCAAACCAATTTTGACAGGGGCGTTCGGTAAAGTATACATCATCCCTATAAACACTGAAAATTTTTCTATGAGCTTCTGCAAAACGCTTACCTTTTTTTTGAAATAAAACAACAAAACATGCTGATAATGAATGATATTTTCTTCCATATTCACAGTGCAATAGAAAAACACAATACTAAGTTAGTTTCAACAAGATTTAACAAATATAATTGTTGACATATTACAAACATGATAATCAATACACCTTAGAGATTAATTCATCAGATAAGAAGTGTATCATAGTAACATACAAAGAAACTGAAAAACCGAAAGGACTCATTTGCCAATCCAATGTTTATTTAATATTTAGCTTATATTTAGTTTTAAAAGCAATCAAGAAATTAGGAAAAGCCGACTAGATGGCTAATCTAAGGTCTGCATGTAGGTACGCAAGTACCACACCCTATGTTCCTATTATTAAAATTAATAGCTAATATTCATAGATAGCTATACCTCGGATGCAATGAACACCAAGTAACATTTTTGTACTTGTTCAGGGGAGCCAATATTCCATAACTTTGAGATATGAAAATTTGTTTCTTAGTTCCCAAAGCTGTACCCCAGAGAGAGACACCATGTCACATTTTTGTATTCGTTCGGAGAGCAGTTTGAGCTATTAAAGTTTTGGAAATTTGTTTCTTAGTAACTAAATTATTTAATAAAAAAGGACATGCTGTGTCCTGTACCACTGGGGCACAGATATGTAGCACCGTATCCTAAGAATTAGTGCTTCCTTCATGTGCACCTTTTTATTTTTATACGAAGGTTTTATCACATTTCCCGCGGCAAATTTGAAACATCGTAGAACTTAAAGTTCATCTCACTGCCTCAAACTTTTAAATAAAAATATGTGATATGTGCAATGGCTTTGTTAACATATTTTCAAATATTCCCATAATTTAAAAAATAAATATAAATAAAAAATAAAATGGTTCGTTTTACAAGAATTATGTTAACAATTACTAATAATAATAGGTAATATTATCTATAAATTTCCGAGACTTTGGTGGGTCCGTCGCTCCCTCGTCCCCTACAATAATGGTAAGCCTGCACCTATGAGAGACCATTTGAAATGAATATTTTTGCAATTGAGACTCCTCGAAGTGGAGAGGAAGCAGGTGCCGTTTTATGGTTTAACATGCAATTCCGCATTGAAAAGCCGCTGTTCACAAAACAAGAGTGTTTCCGGTATATTATGCTCTGGCACAGTTGGTGCCACTTCAACCGAAATCCCATCCTGTCTTCCAAATTCAGAATTTCATTTAATTCTGCGTAATACATAATTATTTATTCTTGCTATTAACATTAATAGCAATTAATTTTAAATAACCTGGTGCGCGCATCACAAAACTTACAATTGCTGTACTACTTAGAGTAAATATTGATTTCTGCTCTAATATGTCTAATCTCTAATATCCTACTTTTATTAGAGATCAATTGTCCTTCAAAACCACCTCTAAGGTCTTCTAAAATAGTTCCATAAATCGAAAATTAAAATAAATAGTAGCGAATCAACCCACATAACTTCCTGTCTTAAGGAAGCCTCAAGTCCACCCATAACGATTGACAATAACCCAGTGCCTTTCAAAAACTATGTACAGTACCTCGGACTCTACTTAGACAAAAGACTTTCCTGGAACATACATACTAAATTAGGAAGATAACAACTAATAGGACGATATAACCAACTCTCACATCTTCTGGACCACAGATCCTCACTTAACTTACGAAACAAGCTACTAATCTACAACATCATACTGAGACCAATTTGGACATACCGAGCAGAAGTTTGGGATTTGGCAAAACAAACACAAATAAAATAAAAACAACGCGATCAAAAATTCTACGAAAAATTGTCAACGCACCTTGGTACATTTCAAATAACAATCTACATAACGACTTAATATCCCAACAGTAAAATCCTACATTCACGACAAGTGCACTTCATTTCCTTCTTCAACTCTAAATCACTTCAATCCATTAGTTATTTCTGTTTCCTGCTCTCTGTTACCTAATCGACGCAGACTAAAAAGAAAATGGCGAAAGGACCTATTCCTACAATAATAAAAAAATGAAGCTAACCAAGCAGCCATTGCCTATTACATCAAATTTACTAGGCGCCCTGCAACGCAGGTGCATATGACATAAGATGTTAAAATAAAGTATGTCTAGTTAATATTTAACTCTATTATAGAATCCTAAGTTATTAAACTCAAGTTATTTAAGGTTATGGCCATATGTTATAAGCTACTTGGTATATTTTTGCAGTATGCAATTTTTGACATCTCCCACAAAAGTTCAATAAAATAGTTTTTTAAAAAATTGCGATGATGCGTTTCAGTGAATTGTATACTTTTGATTTATCAAGTTACGAATACATTTTTAATATTTTCATTTAGTTCCTACAGAAATTTCACATACCTACAGAAAAACTTCCATGATAACGTTTTCGTTAAATAATATAAAAGTAAAAAGTATTAGTTTATAGTTATTTTTCATTTTCTACTCCTTTTTACGACTCTATGTATTATATATTATTTTGTCTAAGATCCTCAGTATCAAATTCATTTGTAGTTTACATTTATTCATTTTCATTACTACTTAATCTGCACTACTCTGGAAAAAAATCGATCTCTTTTTTTCCGCAGTATTTGAATATTTGATTTTTTAAATGGAAACAGCGATAAATATATGATTATCTTAATTTTTATGTTTAAAAAAATATTTTCTTTTTTACGTAATTTCTTAATTATAAAACTGATCAACTCGATACTGATTCTCACACTTTCCATGATGGCGTGGGATCGGAATTTGTCACAGGTTTTCCTTTTAAGTAATTACGAAAAGTAAAGATTATTCTTTCAGATGTCTGGTGGCTGAGGTGTGAAATCGGGGTAATTGGTCAGAATTCTAAAAAAGAATATGAAAAATTCTATTTACTAATGTTCGAAAATAAAGCAATTATTTTTAACAACGGAGATATTTCTTTAGGAAGGAAATTATGAAATGAAAAATTGTTATTATATTTATAAAATTCACATTATTTAAAATAATAAATATTAAAAGACCTTGGAATTTATTGTTTTTGTGTTTTATTGATGATCAGCATATACTGACTAATTGTGTTCGCCAGTTCCTCTAATGCTGTCCTTTCCTTTCTAAAGAAATAACTTCCACGGTCGTCTCTTTTTCTGTTTTTATTAAGGATCAAAGGAACCGATTTAGTCCAATTTATCATGAGGGTTTTATCCAACCCAAGTGTGTCCTTCAAAGGATACTTGGTTCTTGGCTTTTACTGGTTATTAAGGTCCATGGTTCTCAGTTCTTCTTTACTTAACTTAAATTTATCTTCTAAGTCTACCACTTGTGAAAATTGAGGGGCAGTAAAAGAATAACGATAATTAACTACTTTAAGCAGTTTCATTGAAATTTAAAGCTTAAGATATGGTTTAAGTCAATCGGTCATCTTATGCTTAGTTGTTGTGTAGATGCCTTGTTTTCATTCAGTAAAATATATTTTCTACATTCTGTCCTGAAAACAGGTATCGATGCATAAATATATTTGAAAAATTACGAAGTTACTTTGGGATTCAAACGTATGGTATATCTCTCAATATTGCTTCAAAAAAATCCGCTTCTTACGATTTTATTTTTTTCAAACATCAGAGAACGGTTCAAACCTTGTTTCAATTAAATTAATTTAAAAACAACAACAACAGAATAATTAACCTATGCGCTCCGATATTGAATTCAGTGACTTTATTCTGGTGGATAACATTTATAATTTTTAAATCAAATGCCCAATATTTCGTTTAGGCTTGAATATGGTTTTCATAGATCTAATTTAATTTTATATTCCTAACAAAACTTATTTCCCATGCGAATTATAATATATTCACTGGTAATAATTAACAGTGTTAATTATTTATGGAAACAAAATATATCTAGGGTCTACGATAACTAGAAAAAACGAAATTGAAAAGGATATTAAAATATCAAGGGAAATGCTTGTTATTTTTCTTTGTCAAAACTACTTAGTTCTCGCATCCTGTCCCGAAACTTAAAAATTAGAATTTACAAAACCATTATCCTTCCTACTGTTCCTTACGGATACGAAACGTGGCCACTTACATTAATGGGTGAGCAATCTTAATAAGGTTTTTGAAAATAAAGTATAGTGCAGAATATTTGGACCGAACACACAAAGCTGAATAGAGTGGACTTTATCCGGTTAATATAATTGAGATAATTAATTTGAGGCGAATAAAATGGTCATGTAAAATCGCTGGGCTTAGTAACGAAAGAATTCATAAAAAGTTAATATGCGCTGTACCGACAGGCAAGCGTCCAAGGGGAAGACCAAAGCGAAGATGGGAATATTGCGTAAAGGCTGATTTGGTGGGGTTGGATATAGACGGAGCCCCGGTGGATGGAAGAACGTGGGCATCGATTGGTGGTATCGGCATCGAACCTTCGAGTTCGGTTATCCTCATTATTATTATTTATTTATGGGAGGAGGGGTGTGTTTTAGATAAATACTTTTGTAACGACACACACATCCAACTACAACGATTCTAGGTTAAGAATTTAATCACAACAAACTTTACTTTAACATCAGAAGTGGTTTGATTCCTCACTTTATAACCGTGAATAAATATTTATGAGTAAATGACACAATGAACTCCTACCACAAAACCCAACAGAAAGCTTTCCGGGTTAAATGTAAGAGAGCGATTGCGTTGTGCAACTCTTCATACAAATCAGCAACTCTAAAAGGTCCTACCTTCTGCGGGGATGGCTAGGAAAGGAAGAGGAGGCGGCTTCGTTACATCACCATCTCGTGATGGAAGCTACAAGCTAACGGGAGGCAAGTGCCTTTTCAATCCGGAGAAATCGTTTTATATATTTTTTCCGACATTACTAATCCTCCGTAATTTATTCGAACATTAAATAAAGGTGTTGAAGGAAAGTATCCATATCCAGAAATACACTAATTTGATGCACAATACTTCTTTACATATGCATTGAAATCGATAAATGTTTACATATTTTTCAAAGAGGTATGTGTAAAATATTTATATCGATTTAAATGTAGATCGATAGAAGTACTTTGTATCAAAGTAGTGTATTGCTGAACGGATATTTTCTTTTGTTGTCTTCAGCTATCTTCAATTGATGTTGGAATCAATCACGGAGGCTTAGTGACGTTTCAAAAATATCGATTTATCTGTATTATAATGTATATATATAGATAGATAATTTTGACCGTTATTTTTAATTATATAGATATATCATAATGCCGATATTAAAATTTTACTGCCGAAAAATATTAAATAAACAATAATAAAATTAAAATATTTACAATGAAAGTCACCAAGCAGTCAAGTGTGCAAAGTTGTTGTCTGTAGTGCTCAAAATCACATCAAAATGATTGCATTTTTAAAACCGAAAGCTGAGAACTGATGTTTTAATTATATTTTATAACTTATTTTTTGTTATTTCGTTCAACTATTTGGTATATCAATAATCAAAATATTTTTATCAATTTTTATTATGAAATGGGGAGCGGGGTTGCTCAGTGGTAAGGCCTAAGCTTCCAATGCTCGAGGTCTCAGGTTCGAATCCCGGCTTATGGCAGAAAAAATATTGGTGTGGGGCGACCCTGGGGTAAGGAGACCCTCCTGGGGCACACCCAGCCTCTGCAAAGTGGCTACTCTTAATTAAATAACTGATTATGGGGATTGAGAAGTTAAATAACTTGGCGGTTGAGCGTGATTCTGGACCGATCCCCTCTCTGTGCCACCTTTGGCCTTGAAACAGTACTTTCCCTAAATAATACTGAAACCAAAAGACCCTTCATGGGTTGTAGTGGTACAGGTTACTAGAAAATGTTAGGAGAAACCGATTGATTTTGAAATACCACCGAATTTAATCCAACATGAGCTTAATAATTAATGAGCTTAATAAAATATTTTAAAGAATTAGATTACTGTTTGTAAAACGCTACTAAAAATTAATATTTCATGTCATTTTTAAGTGTTCGATAACTGTATAAGGAAACAAGAAAGTTCTTAGATATTGCATAAATATCTTCTTTCCGTAATTATTTAATGAACCTTCGATAATTTCTTCAGTCACGATGGTATAAACGGTGGCATTGATTTCGTAATTAAAATTAGTGACGATTTGTTTTTCATTACTGAAGTGATGGAGTTAAATTGAAAATAGTTATATTATTTATTGTTATAAAAATAAAAATCGTTGTTGAGCAGTTTTCTATTAATAATCATATCATCATAACCTATAAAATTTGTTTGTAATGATAAAATATCTATTGCTGGAAAAATTATTTGAACTTTATAAATATATGTAAAAATTGAGCTACTCTCTTTATAAGAATCAGAACAGTTTAGAACCTCAATTTGGTATTAGTTAATTCCTAAACCTGTTTTCGTCTCCTCAACATTTCCATATTCTGAGTTGGGACGAGATTACAGCGAAGGACTAGGTTAAGGCGAGAAAGACAATACACTTCCTACTACACACGCTATGAAGTGAGTCTTTGAATAATAAACGACACTTCATCCTGCACACTAACCGGAATTCGCTGCTGGAAGGGCATTGAAAATGCACTTGTACACAATGCTGGCAATAAATCGTGGAAGCGATCTCTACGAACTCGTGTAGACGAGTCGAGAATAGAAGTAATCCTATCTATATCAGTAAAAACAATCAATGTATAATAATAAGAAGTTACATTTTACTCCGAACCAAGCTTTTATCTCTTGTGAACCTTGAGTTCTGTTTAGCACTCAAGAGGTTTATCCATAGTGCTTCGGGTGGTAGCGAAGGTCCCAATCCTATGTTCCTAAGGGCCTTGGGTAATGCCAGTCGTTTCTCCAATGTTCCTCAGATTCTGATTTGCAATTCTTATAGACTCAAATGCTTTTAGTTGAAGATGAACATATAATAAAGATACAAAACAATGGTTTTGTTTAAAAATCATTTTAAATAAGGAAGTGTTTCAGAACTTAGCGTTGTCAGAAGAACCACATTCATTAATACTTCAGTGCATGTGTTATTAAAAGATAAAATCTCTGCGCTCGATATTGAAATCCCAGAAAATATGAAGAAATCTCAAATTAAGGCTGTACAATGTTATAATAAAGCCAGTTCTGAGATACGAGACTTGAACAGTAACCAACAATCTAGAAAGAAGTATTGAACGATTTAAAGATAGAAAAATGCTCCGCACAATAACCAGAGGGATATGGGATGAGAACATTTACGCATGGAGAAGAAGGACCAATAAAGAACAGCTTCAAGGAACAGGCAAATTGATAAATATCTTATTGATATACAGGTAAGGAGGTTAAGAAGCTCGGAGCAAGTCATCAGAAGATCTCTATGGATGCCTCAATAGCAGGTAACAGACCATGTAGAAGCCCAAAAGACAGATGGATATATGTAATCAACAAAGATGATGTGGAATTGCATGAAGATAACTTAAAACAAATATCCCAAAATGGAAAAGCTGATTAAGGCGGCAAAGGATCTGTAATGTAAACAGAAAACAAAATTAAAGATATTATTGTAATGTTGTAATATATATCAAAGGAGTTTAGAGTAATACTGATGTGGGTCAATTTTGTTATTTAACCAGAACATTAATGTCTTATATACAGCGTCTAAGATAAGTTTGCCTGTAGAGCGAGGGAGCTGGCGCAGCTTTTCCCCTCCTCACTATAGCAACTGGTCTTGGTCTTGCAACAGTTAGGTGGGAGTCTTGGTCTTGCAAACTCAGTCTTGGTGATGTTCTTGGTCTTGCGCTAGAGTCTCGCTACAGTCTTGCAGTTGCTTATCAGCTTATTACTATAGAAATATTACTGTAATTTTTTAGATAGGAGAAACCTAACTAAGCCTGGACGAAAAATTAGAGGAGTTAAATACAAAAGTATATTGGTTATACCAATTATTAACTTATAACAACTAAGATTGTCAAGTATTAGTAACTATTTTGTCTTAATTTTTATTTTAAAAATCGATTTTTTTACCAGTCCTGGTCTTGGTCTTGCAACAGTTAGGTGGCCTTGGCCTTGGTCTTGCAAAGTGCAAGACCAAGACCGATTTTGGGCAACACTAGTATAAGTTAACTCTAATATTTTGAATAATTTATATTTCAATATATTAGGAGAAATTTTTTATTAAAAGCTTCACATCTTTACTCAACTGGAAAGCTTTAAAGTAAAGAATCGAGATTAGAATGAAGAAAGAAATATCCGCAAAAAGTGGAAAGTTGTGCATTTGTTTTCTTTCTATGACAAGTATTTTTACTAATTATGATTGAATTGAACCAAGCACGAGATAAGAGGAAAGTATTTTTTTGTTCAGAAACAAAATCAAAAAAGTTACAATATTTTATTACACTTACCATTGCGTGAATTGTCCATAGCTATATTACTAATAAGGGATAACTGAGATAGATGATAAGGGTGAATTTAAAATTTGAAGGATCTAACTGAACAATAAATTGATAAATACCGATTAAAAATAAACTTTAATATTTTCGTTTTTCCTTTCATTCAATAATCGATTTTCTTAACTGCTACTTTACTGATGTATCAATCGAATAGCAGCAGTTTTGTTTTGGCGACTTGGATTATTATTTTTTCTTTCTCATTCTATTTGGAGCAGTTATTTCTCTGATATATAAGGTCTTGATTATACAGTCAACCTTGGAGAAACGCATTCATCTTATTTGTTTATTTTTCCGGGAGAGCTTGAGATCATTTTGGATCCTCACCATTATGAATAAATCCACCGGTAATTGGCAGATGCAAGCAGACTATTACGCAATATTACGTAGCAGTGGCTGAATTACAGCGGATGCTCTTGTCATATAACTTGCAGATGAAGAAAGGAGATTAGTCCCATATAATGAAGATCTAGCAATGGCATGGGGGTTTGTAAATAACCTTAATCCTCTTTGCTATTTTCTTAGCACTTGTGGAACTTGAATCGTACCTCAATAGGCTTAGATTGCACTTGAATAGCACAACTACTTGGAAATGAGCTTAGATTATCTTGTGATAACTTTCAAGCAATCAGTACCAATAATAGAGTTTAGGTTGATAGCAAATGTTTTTGAATTTTTTTTTTTCAAATCATATAACGTAGGTAATGTTCATATTATATATTACACTGTATATTACGCTGAATGATCATTTATTTTATTAATTTATTTTTGGGTTATAATTGGAAATATCCAACCACGCAGTGTCTCTAAAAAAATGCGCCTAAAAAACCACCAAGCTTTCACTAATTCAGGCATGATCTGGACAGAAAATACAAGATCACAACACTCCACGACATCTATAAAAATATATTATTTGTTTGAGTATGGAGTGTTGTAATCTTGTAGTACTTTTACTATTTATATATGTATTGCGATCGTGAAAATTTTCGAATTTCAGTTTTCAACGAAAATACATGTTTTGAGGTCTCCTCAAATAACTAAATCTCGCAAAATGGTGTGTGTGTTAACATTCTACCTCAAAAACAAAAAGTAGTACGAAACTGATATTACCTATTTAAGGTTTGTATAATCGGCTAACCGGAAGTGCCATTTTATATCGACGGTGAAACACATTTTTGCAATTTTCTCAAAAACGGCTCTATCGGTTTTGATTTAACTCCGTGTATCATTGTATAATTAAGTGTTCTTTGATATCATTAGGTCTTATCCCCATTGATGTCACTTTACAGGCTTAAATGCTCATTGTTCATATACGTCTTTCTCTTTTATTGACAGTAACTATAAAAAATGGCTAACTATGAAGTTTGAAAGAATGTGATAATTGAAATTTTGGAGGGCTTAGATTTTTATTTTTAATAACGGTAATTACTTTGGATGAAAAATAAAGTGGTTGAAGGCTGTTAAAAAAAACCAAAAAAAAAACTTTGTTTAGAAAATAATATCTGTGAACAATAGTGTTTTTTTTTCATTTTTATTTTTAGATTCGCACCTGCTACTTAAAATAATAAACAATCAGCAGATGATCTGGCATAACGATCAGATAAAAAAGTAAAAAGAAAAACGCGAAAAAGGTGGTTAATTATTTAATATAAATGATAATTAATTAATAGGCATGAGAAAAAGCAGTACCCAGCGTTAATTCTTCCGTGGCATATTCTTTTGAAGATAAATTTGTTATATATTTTTCTTGACACGTGCTTACATTTAGTAACTGAAATACGTGCTTTATAGTTAAAAATAGAATAAACATTTTGATATTTTTTTTTTGGCTGTGCAAAAAAAAAATCAGATCACTCACAGAAACTAAGATAAATTAATAAAAAATTCCACTTAGGAGTGAGCCCACACACACGCACATAACTTTGTGTTGGCAGCATGGATAACTCCAATTTCAACATTTTTGATTATTAATTTTAGTGATATTTCTAGTCGAAAAATATATACCTTTATTAACATTTTTGTATGGCAACACTACAATCACCTACTCTGGAATAATAAACTTACTCACTGTCTGTACAGATATTATAATTTTTTCAACTAGAAATATCACTAAAACTTTACTCGAAAATGTTGAAATTGGAGTTAGTCATTATACAAACTAAAAGGCTCATCTATGTATAATATAAAATAAAGGAAGTTCCGATTATGTTATTTTTAAATTTAAAGTGTTCAGCTTTTTCTCCGATTATATAATGGTAGTTATCAAACCCTAGTTATCAAACATACATATGATAATAGATAACCTCTTAGAACAAAAAAACAGAAGCAATTTAGGCCTTTATTTTAAGAAAATGAGACCGAATTAACGTTAATATCTACTATTTTTACTTTCCTACCTATACTAGCTAAGGAAAGTATTGCAATCAGGACAAATTTCCGATATGCAGTTTTCGACAGATCTATACGTTTCACAGTCCCTGAGTACGAAAAACTCATTTTTAGCCATTGGTCTGTCTGTCTGTGCCAAGATTTTCTCGGGAACTATTGAACCGATTTTGTTGCTTCTTTTTTCATTTTGTAGGATTTTGACTACTGATGCCTGTGACAGAAATTCGTTGCTCCATGCGCAATATCTTGCGCGCAATAAATGAAAAACATGTTTTCTATAAACTGTACTGCGAAAACGGCTCTAACAATTTTGATGAAACTTTTCTATGATGTTCTAATCATTGTCCTTTCAATTTTCTTATATAAACTAAATTCCAGAAAAAAATCAAGAAAAAAAGTTATAAAGAAAAGAAAAATGTTATGGGGCCTAACTCCCTAAGTATATATTACACGGTAAAATTTATAATAAAACTTTTGAAAGGTAATTAAATTATCAACAAAACAAAAAAAAAAAAATCATCCGAATCGAACCAGTATGAGCTCATTTCCTGGTGTCAGAAAGGGGTGAATGAGACAATAAAGATGACTAAGTGAAAGTAAGAAAATCTGTTGCCCGCATCACTCGATCTTCACTATTTCCTCTACTTTTAACAGAAATTATTGTTTGACAATACTAAGCTATGTCAAAAAGTTTTTGATCAGCAATATTAGTGAGTATTGAAATTTTTACACTGATCTACCTTAAGCCGGTTTTATTGCTTTAGTTTATCAAATAAACTGTACTCAAATCTTTTGTTTGATCAATTTTCAGGAAAATAAATTTAGTTCAATTCTTTTCTGTTTCTTCATGAACATATGTAAAGATATAAAAACTTTTCTGAAATAGTTAGGAAAGTCGTGTGAGTGGACACACCAGATATTTTTATATCAAATACATCCAGTATGTATGTTTATTTGAATCAACTATCCCAGATTTTTTAATATTTCCAAATGAAGAATAATTCCATTCTTGATGGCAAGTACGGTAATTAGATAAGGTCGGATTTACTTCCAGCCCAACACTTACAGGACGCCACTGCCCGATTTACAAGTTTTTCTCCAAATTTATCTCATATTAAAAAATACTTATGACTAACAAAGTATTTGTTAGCAGATATTAATGGCAACGATGAAGGCTGACAAACACGCATCATATTAATACAATTTTTGTTAAGAAAATTATTTAAAAAAAGAAGATAAATCAGGAACAGAAGTGCCCACAAGCGGGTTTCATGGTGCAAATTGCGCTATCAAAAATTTTGAGGGGAGTTCATTTTGACGAGTTCATGAATTTTTTAAATGAATAATTTCAAACTAGAGGACAATGGGAAACATGGAACAGACCGCAAATAGTGTAATTGACGATTTTTAAATTATTTTTTGCTTGAACTGTTTATAAGAAGAGAAGAGCAATAGAATATCTTATAATGTGGGGAAGGAGAGGCTGGTTCATTTTCCATCGACGTTGGGTGGTTTTAGGAAAAACTGAAAAATTAGTCTACTATTATTTTCAACATCTTTGGATCTTAAGCGCTAATTTACTCATTGATTTGTTTAAATTCCTATCAAGCTAAATACTTAAATGTGTTTCATATTCATACTTAAAAGCATTACTAAATGTTCCCAGAGTACTTCTGAAGTATTTTATTATAATTTTAAGTATTCAAAATGATCCTTGTACAGACAACGTCACAACTTAAAGGTGTTTGAACATAAGGTAGTGGAATGGTAAGGAAACCAAATCTTAAGATGAATGGTAGTTTGTGTGAATAATGATTAGGAACGGAAACACCACTAATAACTTATTTATATTATTTATTCTCATTAACTAATCCTATTTAAAATATCTTTGTGTTTATTGTTTTGTTTGGAATTTTCCGATAGCATGAGGTATTTAAATTTTTATTATTTTTCAATTCAAGTCGGGTGATATCCCCTGATATCCGATGATTATTTAGATTACACCAATGTTAGGAACCTATTTTATAACAAAACGCGGTTTAAGGATCATAGGCAGATTCACTTAAAGGTTTCACTTTAAACGATCTCCAATTTAAATGGTAGATAATGGAAGATTGAATAATCACGAATAGTCCATGATCATGAATATTATTATCTTTATAGTCTTGTTGTGAATCAATCAGAAAACGCTGGCCTTGACTCATTTTACGGTTTAGGAGCGATTCCCTTAGTTCTTGTCAACGGTAACCTTCCTTCTTATTACCTGCGGCTGCCAAACCTGGCGTTTCTCTTGAGATTTTGTCTCCGACAGTGAAACGCTCTCAAGAAGGAAAGGGAATTGGATTGTGTCGGATAAACCAAAGGTCGCATGAATTTCCCTAAAAGAGAAATATTCAGGATAGCATTATTTCAGTTGTTTCTTTTCTTACAGAGAAAAACTGACTTTTTATTTGTTAAAGCAGATAATAAAGTATACAAATAATTGTATCCTTATATACAAAAAAATTAAAATTTCAATGTTATTTATTTCTATTTCTATTTATACAAATTATCAATTTAAAAAAAATTATTGTCAATTAGGTTCGGATTGGTTTCTAAGGGTGGAATGTATAGGAGTTCCTTTAACTACACTTGACCATTCCATCAAACATGAATGCTTTTACGAAACTCAATGAAAAAGAACTCCTTTCAGCCAATTTTATTCCAGAGACTCTTCTTTAAACAGTAACATTATAAAATAGAAACAGTCCCGTTACATCCTTTACTTACACGATACTCAACCGATACTTCAACGCGTTTTTCTGGATATGTTTCGGGCGACCTGGCCGTTCAGCGCGACCTACACCCCAAATTTTGAAAATAAATAGTTTATTTAGGACAAATAGCCCAGTATTTTTGTAGGCCACCTTTTTTTATCGATTTTGAGATCAAATTATCTTACGATCCAAGTAGAAAGCAAATGTGTATTTACGAGTTTTTAGTACATAATTAAATAGAGTTTGCCTCCATCCAGATTGAAAACGCCCCAATTCCAAGAGTTTTCGTAAATATAATAGTTGTAGATTACGATGAAATAAAACTATTTACGAAGTTTTAGGCGGATGTTAATAATTCGATAAAAAGGGGTCTATACCACGGACTATATAGATAAAGCCTCGACAAACCAAAAAAAAAAAATTTATAAAAATCCAGTAAAGCCAGTTGTGATATGGTCTGCGAGACTTGGACACTAACCAGAAATCTAGAAAGAATTATTGAAAGATAACCAGAGCGATCTGAGATTAGTTTAAAAACACATGGAGAAGAAGGACCAAGAAAGAAATGCTTACAGAAACCGGTCAATCATCATCTCATGATATGAAGGCAAGGAAGTTACGATGGGTATGTAGCTCGGAGCAGTCCATCAAGAAGCCAATTAGGCAATATATATATATATATATATATATATATTAGGCAAGATATCCTCGGAAAGACAAAAAAACAGATTGATAAATCGTATCAACAAATATGCAATAGAGCTGCATGCAGATGACTGGAAAGAAATAGTCCAATATAGGCAGAGATGGAGAAAGCTGTTCAGGCGGCTAATAAAATCCAAAACGTGGCACCAAGTGTGGGATTTCCAACAAGACACCATGTTTATAAAGATTGGTAAACAATTCTATTACAGACTTATTTATTACTTGTTATGACTTATTACAGACTTATCGCCACAGCCACTGAGAGAACTTGGCAACTCAAATCTTCTACAATTGAATTGTCATTGGAGATGGTAGGTATGTTGTATTGGCAGATGACAGAAGGGACGTGTTGTCGAGCCGATGCGATCGAGGACTGTTGCAATATCTAAGTCCTTATGTGCTCTCTATAGCTTATTGTTCCAGAGCGGGCCAAGGATTTTTTAGTCGTTATCGTTAGCGTCATTGGTGTCAACGCCCTCTGCCAACTCTTATCTCTCAATACTCAACAGTTCACTCTTGCATTCGAGGTGATTGAATTCAGTATTGATTGATTCATTGTGGTATTAAATTAAAATAACTGTTCTTTGTTCTTGGAAAAAGTAGAGGACATCGTTATAATGAGTCAAATAGTGCGTTCAGAATCATTTCAAATATACAAATTTGGTGCGATAATGCACTTAAAATCATACATGGGCAAATGCTACTTTGAGTACCAAGTACCAAGTATTTTACCTATATTGTATCAGTATTGGGAATTCAATCACTACTTCAGGTAACCGTTTGACATCAAATGAAGTAGTAATTAAATTCTGTGGTACTCAAAAAGTGTCAGTATTTGAGTAAAATACTTGGTACTCAGTACTCAGAGTTTTTATTTTAAATTCATTAAACATTAAGTATATTACTTTAATTACAAATACAAACATAAGCCTAAATTATCACATACTTGATTTAAATTATGACAATACTGTGCATTTTATGTTCTTTGATTTGATCAAGCTGGAAAAGAAATGTCCATATATTTTCTTTTGAAATTCTATTTAGTTCCCATGGATACGTTATTATCCATTCACTAATATAAAAGTATACATCATTAACTAGACCAATTAAAATTAATTAGCTTTCCGTTACTCTCCATTATCTTCAACGACCTTTTAATATTAGATATTATTTTTTCTATGATAAAGTTTATGAAAACGGTTATAAAGAGCTTGTATCAATCGATTGTTTATGGATAATAAATCAGATGTAGAGTTATGTTTTTAAGGTAGTTTTGGATTGGAATACTTGTTATTTTCGTCAGTGCGTCTTTTTTGCTGAACCGTGTGCAAACTATGTGTTTGCATTTTGTATCAGTTTAGTTTTCTGCATTGATTATTTGGGAAAATAAGAAAGTTTAATGATTTCAGTAGTTTTTAAGAAGCTTTTCTTTTCATTTTGTCGTGTGAGCTCCTTCGGTAAAGTGTTAGTCCAAGGTAACGTAATGCGTCCGCCTGAGGAATTCGGTTATCGCCGTCATAAATTGGTGGACATTTGTTTCTTCGAAGTGTGATTTAAGTACCTTTTTTAAAAGTGAGAACCATTTTCGTAAAATTAATCTTGTACAGTCAGTGAAGACATTCTAGGATCGTGGTGTATTGTAAAATTTTATGGTTCGCGTTGTTGTAAACAAT
Organism: Nezara viridula; assembly: GCA_928085145.1. Lineage (NCBI taxonomy): Eukaryota > Metazoa > Arthropoda > Insecta > Hemiptera > Pentatomidae > Nezara > Nezara viridula. The sequence continues at coordinate 106,291,796 of OV725082.1, forward strand.
ATCTCGGAGTTGGTGTGTTTATTATGAACGGTAAAGGAATCCGCATTTTCAAGGATGTTCAGACTGGTCGCAAGGAAATTAAATGAAAGCTTTTATTTATATCATAATTTTTTTTTATCTGTTAAAATAACGATCTTTTTAGCTTATTTCTCCTGTCACCGTGTGATTCCAACGATAAATCCATCCTGTACCGGATTTTCGATAAGTATTTATCTACTATACTATTTACCAGCCTTACTGGTACTGGTTGGGGTACTAGTCAAGTGGTCCTTTCTGCCAATCGCTGGCGGCAACTTTAAGGTTCCCGCCGCGTAATTACCAGAGTGGGAATGTCAAGATTAATTTTCAGGGACCGCTGAGAAATGAAAATCAGGTGGGAATCGAACCCACAGCATCCAGAACTGGCCACTAGGGGACCCAAGCTCCGACGTCCTCGGCCATCCCGACCTCTTTACCAGCCTTACTGAATGACAACAAGCTTTTGACGTTTCTAATATAGATAACTTCTAAGCGTGGGCGGGGTAGCCGAACGGGCTAACGCGTGTGCACAGCACCGTCGTTGCCCGGCAACCTGATATATCAATCAAATGATATAAAATAGTCATGAGTTCGCGTCCCGGTGCCGAGGGGATTCTTTTAAATCCCCACCCACAATCCCTGGCCCGGGAAAACCCCGTATAGCCTTAACGGCGAGGAAGGGGAGGACCCCTCCCCCCCCAATAAAAAAAAAAAAAAGATAACTTCTAAGCGGTTTAAGCTTCAATGTTTCTGAAAGGTTTAGTTTTATATGTCCTTTATTATTATTATTTTCCTTCGTATTATTTAGGTTTGGTTGACTTTACTATTGTTTGATGTTATCATATCGTGTGAGCTCCTTCGGTAGAATGTTAGCCCAAAGTAACGTAATATTGCGTGCCATATACATTTACTGTTATTGATTTGAGTCATAAATTTTGGATATCTTTATTAACTACGTCTATTACGTATTATACTTCTAACGATACAGCCTCCCACTTTTATTTCTCCTGTTCTTCGCTATTAAGTCTATACTAGGTTTATCTCGGACTGGAGTTGCGGTCGGGGAATTATGCCAGAGTTAAAAGACCTCCCGGCACCAGGATTTGAACAAGTAATCTTCGGTTTATCAGAGGTTGGAAAAAACTTACCGAGCAAGTTCTCTCTACTATTACCAGTTCCAGTCCCAGTAATTCGTAATGTATAGAGCCATTATAATATAATGATTGTACGTCGGCAAAAATCACATTTGCTTTGGAATTCGATAAATAAATAAATAACTTATTATCCTAATTTAATCGCTATTAAATCAAAAGTACTTTGAAAATAGCCTGCCATAATCTAATAGTATGATTCGTTAAATAGATATAACAGAAGTTTCTCTTATTTTTTATTTTTAGTTCGTAAATTATTATATTGTATTATATATAATTATATGGCGTAGGGAGGTGGCGGCCCCTTCAGTAAAGTACACTGCCACCAACACTACAGGCACCCCCACATTATACACTAAGGTCAATAACAGTACCTCCCCTAAGTAGCCGTCCCGAACGGGGGAGTGCGTCAGGATGGTGTTGATATACTCCTTCCCTTAAACCACTTTTTTCCCGTAACCTCAAAGAGAAAACGCTGGATTGATAAATGGTAAAAGACACAGGAACCGTCATGAGGGACGTAATGATTGGACAATGGAACATTTTAACTCCTAATAGACCCGGAGGACATCAAACCCTCCTTAAGCAAATTGGCAGTTATAGGATTGATCTCACCGCAATCCAGGAAATTCGTTGGACTGGAACAGGAATACTGCTAGGAACACTAGAACTGGAAGGCAGCGGCAATGGATCGAGCTGGATCGCGGAAGTTCTTAGAGGAGGCCAAGACCCACCCCCCGGTTGTAGCGCCAACGAGATAGAAATTATTATATAGTTAATATCTTTATAGGGCATTAATAAAATGTTGAATAGTACACATTTTAATTTATTTAAATAGTTTGGTTACATTATGCTTGACAGAATATATAAATAAGCTAAAACGATTGCAAAATATATCTGAAGTTATAGATTTAATACAGAAATAGAAATTTAATGTTTGTCTAATATCGCAGGTGTTCGATACGATGGGAACAGGTCATCTGACGAGAGGAACAGTGGAAGACATGTTATCCCATCAACTGGGCAAGCAGTTTGGGAACGTATCGGACGAGCAGAACAGGGTAAGTTTGGGCAGAACTTTATGAAAAGCATTAAGTAAAATAGAAAAGGAGAATTATGTATGCCCAGGGGCTTATTGCGAGTTCGTTTAAGGTCGTCAGGTTGCAAAGTGTGTTTTATGTGCAAAACATTCCTAATCAAAGTTGTACAACGCAAATCGAGATCAATTTTCTCTATCGAATATTTCTTTTCCAGTAAACATCCACAAGCAGCGATGGAATAAAACAAGTTAAACTTTTTTAAAAAAGATATATTTAATTTTTTAAGAAGTAAATTTCAATTCCACTGTTGATAGACTATTAAATTTAATTAATAAATTCCAAATATTTTATAAGATCTTTGAATCATTTAACAGCATTTTCCCAATTTTTCGTGATACGGGTACATTGCGTTGTTATGCAATATCGAGGATGTTTCTATGAATCAGTTCTTCTACACGCGAATTTTGAAAGAAGGTTTGAGACCTTGTATTTAATAATACATATAATTGTTTTAGACAAATTTTACTAAAGAGTAAAAAAAAAAAAATATCATCTGGAAGCTTCAAGGTATGTGGATCATTTGTTATGTAACTTACACATTCACTGTCATTATCCTCCTGATCACAGGACTGCTGGAGTCACGACTTCCTCAACAACTGACTTTCTAAATCAGTAATATAAAAACATCAGATGTCATTTGACGATTTCTGCGAAAATGGTAAAACATATTGACACCGCATTGGGTGGAGGAAAATATCTGTTAGATGGAGATGGTATTAATGACGATTTATATAAAAGTTCTTCGTGTCACAGTTAGATTGATTTCCAGGCCTGTAGCGACAATGGGAACATGGTATTGCTTCAGTTATATTGATGGACCTTTTGATGGTTATGATGATGATGTATTCTTAAAGTCGTTTAGACATTTCTCAATCTATCGGAAACACTAATGTCTGAATCGGTTGTTTCTCTTTGCTATTGGTTTTATTTCTTGTTTCTGTCTTTTACACCTCCTTTCCGGTTTTCATTTGAATTAAAAAAAGATTTTGATGCGCTAATGTCACAGTTAGACATGTATTTATTGTTTATGTCGTTGAATTTAATGTATGATTTAAATGAATTTTGTTCATCCACAACCTACTTTGTCGAATTTAAAATTATTTTACTTCCTTTGTTTCCTTTTTGAAATTATGATAGGCTAGGGCAAATGAGAATCACTGCGTCCGTTTGTTTTTTCCTTCTAGAAATATAGAATTTCCAAACACTATTTATTGTTTTCATCTATTTCAGTTTCAGGTGTTTTTAAAATCTGAGATATTACTGTAATTGTCTAGGCAGGGAAAACTTAATTAAGTGCAATTGATAAAGTGATTATTTTGCCATAATTTGTATTCACAAAAATAAATTTTTTCAGCAGGCTGGTCTTTTTTTAGCTTGGTTTTTTTTTTTTTTTTTTTTTTCTTCCTTACCTCGCCTTTTAGGTTTTAGGCTATTCGGGATTTTCTCGGGCCGGGGGGTGAGGACGGGGAATTTAAAATCCCCTCCGGCACCGGGACGCGAACTCGTACTTTACTTTATATATCATCTCAAATCTCTGTTATCCGGTTTCCAGACAACTAGCGGTGCTGTGCACACGCTTTAGCCTATTCGGCTACCCCGGCCCCTCAGCAGGCTTGTCTTGCAAAGTGTAAGAGTGTAAGACCAAGTTTTTGGGCAACACTATTGTGAACAATTTTATGGGGTTGAAAGAAGAAGCATTTCAATGGCATCTTCCCCATAACAACTGAATTTGAATGAGTTTATTCGATGACAATAAATATGATATTTTCATTGCCTAGATAGCATTCCTGGAAGTATACATCGTTATTTAAAAACGTTATCAACTGAAGATATAGATAAAGGAAATTATCAATGAACTTGGAAGACATGGCACAGACCATAGGGGCCAGATGTAATGGGTTCCTAACCTCTTAAGAACTATGAATAGGCGCGGATATCCGGCATTAAATTTATCATTTTCATCTGACATCTAAAGAGGTTAAGAACTTATCTGCCCATATCTTGTTTAAGAAATATCTTGATAAACTTAGAAAAAGATATATAATTGAAATGAAATTTAACCGAAAGGTTAATGAGTATTTATATGATTAACATAGATTAATACTTTTTTTTTCAAATATGGCTTTGAAACTACAGATTTATTGTAAAATAATCCCGACATATTATGAAGAAATAATAAATTTCTCCAACTCACAAATGCAACAAGAGTGATTCTATAACAGAATGAAAAATGTATATTATCTTAATGTCTGATTTTAGATATTGCAGGTAATGTACTGGGCATTGCAAAAAAGTTATGTAATAGAAAATTTCGCAAGGTATAATTTTTTTTTTAACAGTTTGGGTCTATCCCACGACGTGAAAAGGAAGAGATGTTACTTAATCCACAAATTGGCCCAGTTAAATTGTAGGAGTTAGGAGCTGAAGAAATGATCCAGACTCCTTATGTCCACTTTAAATCACTCTTAGTCAAGTGGAACTTTCATCTAGAGAATTAATTAATGATATAATAATTAATTAATGGACATCCCATTTATAAATACTGTATTAATTAGTCAAATTACGGTGCTTATACTTGTCACGGAAAGTCAGCTATTATACGTTCCTCAAGAGATTAATTACATCAGTTTCAATAGTTTTTATCTAGAAAAAAAAATAACTACAAGGTCTGTAAAGTCGTCAAAAAAAATAAATAAATAAATAAAAAAATAAACAAGATCCTGAGACAAAATATTAATTAAATAATATAAAAAACTATACATTATTATTATTTATTTATTCATTCATGATATTTACAACTGTATTAAAATAAAATACATCTAGTAAATGTGCACACGGGATGGAAACGCATTTTGCGAAACTACACAACTGATAGCACTCTAATAATATATTGCATAAGTAGATCACCAGACCATCTTCTTTTCAGAAGCGTCGAAGGATTATCAGGAATCGAGGAGGAAGCAAGGTTTGAAACACGAGAGGTTTCGGATGTTTCTCAAGTTTTCTTATGGAAGGATAGGTATCTGGCATGGGCCAAATCAGAAACATATGGTACATTAAGTTCGTTCGTTATGGATGATTTTATTTGACAAAGTAAGGGGTATTGAGGATTTTACAAAGGAGTTTGGATTAAAATTAGATGGTTTAGTGAAGCCCCAAAGCTCAATTCTGTAAGTCCAAATAGGCCTTATATTAGTCATATATATGAGTTTTTGTAATTCATTGAAAGATTAGAACGTTCTGGAGTAGTCGGAAACCTGGAGCGGTGTTTTGTCGTTTCAGTCTGGTATGAGGATTCCAAGTTAATCGTTTGTCCAGGTGGAGTCCTAGGTGTCGGATTTGTTCAACAGGTTAAAAGAATACATATAAATCGTAGTTTCCTATTTTGTTTGAAAATCAATTGGTTAATAGTCACTCATTTTCAAACATTTTTCTGTAATGGGCGTATTTAATGATGTGATAGTAGATATCAAGAGCTTAAAAAAAATTATAGGTCTGATTTTGCATCGAAAAACAGGAAATTAAAGATATATATATATATATATATATATATATATATATATATATATATATATATATATATTAGGAAGTTGCGTTGTTTGTTGAATAGGAATCATTAACAATCATTTCATAATAAACAATGTATATCTTCAAACGCATATAGAGTTTGTCTTTGTCAAAACCATTTAACAAAGTTCAGTGTCCCATTAAGTCCATGGTTTATTCGCGATTTACTTTTTATCATCCTCCAACTGGACTCTCGATACCCCACATTTACAAAAAACTACGGAAGGGCGGTATAAGTCAATATATTTACTGAAATATATATTTATTTATTTTTTTCAGATATTTATAAATATGGTGTTCTCGGCTCTAGACCAAGATGGAGACGGTAGAATAAGTTGGGAAGATTATCGGAATACGATAAGCAAACATGTAAGAATTCTTTGAACCTTTTATCTCTAAATTGTTATTTTATTGTGTCATTTTTAAAAATCATTGTTTAATATCCTCCATCTCCCCGACAGCCAACCATGATCAACTGCTTGGGCAGAGTCATACCGGAACAGAACGTTATGGATGTCTTCCTGACCACGTTCACAAGGCAGGTGGGTCCCAAATACTCTCTCATGTATTCCAAGGGTTTGGGAAGGAGAACGAAAATGAGGAGTTTCATCTCTGAAAAATATAAAACTGCGTAACCGCATCATTGTTTTTATTTTTATTATTTTAATTTTCTAGTTAATACGAACAAGAGAGATTTTTCAATAGTAATGGAGAATCCTTCACAAGAGAAGCGCGATTTCGATTTTCTTCTAGATGTTATCAGAAATTGAACGACAAATTAAAATATAAAATTTGTAATATCAAATATGAATATTTATAATACATCTTGACTTTAAAAAGGTGATGAAATACTTCTATTACAAAATATATTAATGGTTTCCTTGATAGGTGGCGTGCGATATTGATCGTATTGACAGTAGAAATTACCGAAGAAAATAAGGAAATAACCGAACTGTAGGGCGCGGTTAACCGTGGTTCTGTTACATTACAAGTAGAGGCTAGACTTTCTAGAAGTTATTTGGTTTATAATCCAAAATTCGGCAATTCGACTACCATAAGTTGTTACTTATGGTGTAAAAAGTAAACGTTTTTTTTTTATTGTACTTTATGTTTAAAGTACAATAAAAAACTTTTACTTTTGGCCTTTCAAAACGGAATATATTCATGGTGTAATATTTATATAATTTGTTAACAAGGAGAGTACTCGCTGTCAGCCTAACGGCAAACCAACCCCCATTATACAAATTATACAACTATTCATTTAATTGTACTACTCATTTCTCAAATCGTAAAGCTGTTATTTACATGTATTCTGTAGTTGAGCTTGTATTATTTTTTATCGACATAAAATTAACAGAATGAATTCACAGTTCGGACAAATTATTAATTTCTTTAAAAAAATAATATTATACATCGCACCTTATTGCCTATTTATATTATTATATCATTATAATTATTATTTGCAGTATACGACGGGAGTCTTGGGCCGACGAAGGTGTAAAAACAAATAATATAAAAAATATGAACATTGGGCATTCAACCCCTGCAAAGTGACATCAATGGGGATAAGACCAAGTTAATATTAAAGACCACTTAATTATACAATGATACACCGAGTTTAATCAAAATCGTTAGAGCCGTTTTTGAGAAAATTGTAAAAAAGCGTTTCATCATGCGATTTTTACGAGAAAGTTGCTGTAACATAGAAAATATATACAAATCTTCAATATGAAATTTCACTTTCGTACGACTTTTCATTTTTAATCTAGACTGTTAACACACACACACACACCATTTTCTTGGTTATTTGGAGTCAGGAGACCTCAAAACGTGTATTTCCGTTAAAAACTCAAGAGTCGAAAATTTTTACAATCGCAATACTGTCCCTTATTATATATTTCATATGTAGGTAAGTGAAAGTAATAATAATTATTATTATTGCCAATTTGTAATCATAATAATAGAGAAATAATTCTGGGAATAAGAAGTGTGGTGTCTTCGTTGCAGTCTATGTACATGTAAAATAAAACATGACGCTTTACATAATAAAGATATTATAAACTGGTTTCTAATACTTCCCTAAAATAGGAATTTAAACTAGGTGTTATTTATGAAGGAGGCATAGTTATGTTGAAATGAATATTTTAATTATAGGGTTAATTTACACTTAATTAGATAATTTTTCAGATTATTATAATCGACCCGCGCGATTAATTCGCATAGTATGTTGTTCTTTAAACAAAATATTATTGAACTTATATTTAATACTTATATAAAATATATTGAACAAATGACGAAATAATAAGTGAATGCAGCGTGTCATAAGAGGGAGAAATCGATTTTCGTTTTCTCGGTCATTATGATCGACTAAGAAAAAAAAAAAATATATCATTCATGTTCTCGATATAAAATTACAATAGGTTTCATCTTTGCTGTTATTGGTACGATGTCGATGATTTTTTTTATTTTTAGAGAATTTAATAATCCTTCAAATAATCATTGATGAAATCAGCCATGAAATGTATACTTTTTGAGTTATTCCCAAATAAGGGTTCTTTTCTTTCATATTTTTTTCTCTCTAAAATTTGGGAGGGATGTGACTATTTTTCTCGCAATAAATAAAAGAAAATTTTCGAAATGATGGCTCAATCTTTCGATTCGATGAAGAATCAAGGAAGACATGGCAGTACAGACAAAAAAAACAACTTCGAATATATAAAGATTGCGAAAGAATTTATTATTTAAAATAGTTCCAGATGGCTCAAAATCGTTGTAATTTGTAAGCACTCTTTAAAAAAAAATTGGACTATAAAATTATATTTTAACAAATAAAGTAGTATAATAAATCCTTGTGGAGGTCAGCTGTTCTACGTTAATTGTCACATAATTTATGTCATGTAATTATCACGAGTATATCGTTGATTTGTTTTGATAGTGAGACAACTTAAAAAAAAAAAGAAGTCTCTTGGTCACCTTGAAACAAATAGCCTTCCTTATACCAGTTAAGAAATATTTTGTACAGTTTGATATGCGCACAATTGCTCCACGTTACTAACTAAACGAAGGTGTGCCATTATTTATAATGAAATTTTATTATCTTTAGAACACGTAAAAAACATACTAAATTGAAAAGAAATATTTCAAAAGTTGCTAATGAATCTTGAAACGGAGTGAAATCAGGAACAGAATGTATGATGTGGGACCAGTATGTGAATTTAGTTCAGAATGTATCCTGTCATTCCTGAGAAAAAAACAGTTATAATAACTAAAAATAATAATAATAACTAAAGTATAACTGATATAAATTTGATTTTTTTAAATAAGAAGGCAGTTGTTATATTTTAATTACAGGAAGTATTTTGAATATGCCAATGGGCTCTGCACCTTTTGAAATATGACAGTGATTGAGCATTTAGTAAACTTTTAGCTCTCTGTCAATTAAGTATAATATTAATGGAATTTCTATTGTGTAGTGGTTTTGTGGGAAGTATTTTAAGTGGAGCACAGATTATTGATTAGTTTAACGGAAAAAAATTGGATTTCCCTGATAATTTGGTGCAAAGAAATTTGTATAGATTTCAGTTGATTAAAGAATTTAATGGTTAATTATTCATGTTATATGTTTTTAAACTTTAATTAATTATGTGTAATATTTCAAATTTACAAAGTATGACTGAACTACGTTTATATTATAAATCGCCGGTTTATGGCATTTTTCATTGATCTGAACTTTGTGGATTTTTTATGGATTTCAGCCTTATTTATTGATTAAACACGCAGTAATGGCACTAACATGTCACAAATCTATTTTTTTTTTTGCTCACTTTGTCATTATCTAACATTTTTTCTTACTGTTTACAGTTAAAAATTTCCATAAAAGCTGTTTTTTTCTCAATTTCAGCCAATGTTGGTCTAGACAAATGTTGTCATGAATATGACTATAAAAATTGTCAAGAACAATTAATACAATGACAAACGAAGCAAACTGAAAAAAAAAAAATGATAAGAAGAGCCTGACAATACTTTATATCGTCAGTTTATTGCAAAATTTCATTAAGTACATTTTGGATGGATCTGAACTTCTAAGAACATTTTGGTGAATTTCGACAATATTTATCGATTAAAAAGACTCACTTAAAGAAACCTCAAATCTTTCAAGCAAAAACATTCAGAACAATTACAAAAGCACCTTGGTACGTTAGCAACATAACCTTTCATACTGACCTCCATATGCCGACTGTTAACGAACTCATTACAAACGATTCCTTGACAACTTAAAGGGACATCCTAATACACGTATAAATGACATGGCCACTACGAATATACCAGGTAACGTCTGTAGGCACTGATTCTCGTAATGCCTTTCATGACATTATTTATTCCAACGACCTTACATTCACTGGTTGTCATTACCACTATGACAGGTGTGAATAAAAAAATTAAACCAAAAAAAAAACACAATAAAGTGACAGAAACCCTTATATACTTCAAATATAGTTACAACAAACGAACGATTTCAGATTTCATAAAGTTCTTATTGATTTAAGCTTGTCACTTAAAGACTACTATCATGAAACCGACTTAATAATGGATAGAACTTTGTTGACTTTCAAGGGCAGAGGTGCCTATCCCCCTCAGGACCGATGGCACAAGAATCTACCTCCTCACCCACCCAAGATATTTTATTGCTCACTTTTCTTAAAAACAGAGCAAAGGAAAGTGGAATTAGAAATATTCGTAGATCACAATTATACATACTGTTCCATGTTTTTCTCTTGTTCCCTATTCTGAATATTTTCATTCCGAAATTTCATAACCCCGTTAAATGTGCTCCCTCAAAAATTCAAAATCCCGTCAAAATATGCCTCCTAAAAAAATTTTGTGGCCATAAAATCCCCTTCTTGGCACTACTGTTCAGGGGTACCCATACCTTTCAAGATAGATAACGAATGAATTCCCCCTCCTCTTTCCTGCTCCTAAGAAATTTTATTGCTCTGTTCATCTTAAAATGAGTGCAAGCAAAAGTTTTAACGTTTAGAAAAATCGTTGATTATAAAAAATTACACTTGGTGTAGTCTGGTCCATGTTTTCCCAATAGTTTTCTGGTTTGAAACTTTTCGCTCCGAAAATTCATAAACCTTTCGAAATGTACCTCCCTTAAAAATTTAGGTGGCACGTATCGCGCTATGAAATCCCCCTCTGGTCGTCCCTGTTGGCTTTAATATGTTAAGTATTAGTTGTTATTGTTGTTTCCATGTTGTTAGATATAATATATTTATATTTTTTGTGTATTTTAAAACAATACATATTTATAATCAATGTTTGCTGTTGGGCTTATCCTCTGATGGTCCTTGGACGAGAGTATAATGCAGGAATGAATATATGTATGTTTATTTTTATTTTTATCAATATCAGTATTATTATTAATATTAACACCTCAAATCCAAAATAATGAAAGAAAATCTTGTGCCACTATCAAAACAAAGCAGCGATATGTTTGTTGTCCTTTATGATCCGTATTTTTATAAGTATGGATCTTGACATTCTTGCACTTTTGTAGCAGCCTTTCTGTTTTTTGTTGCAATAAAAAAAAATATATATATTTTTTCTTTTTTATTGTAACAAAAAACAGGAAGACTGTTACAAAAGTGCAAGAAAGTTGAGGATGGGATGTGTTGAAGAGATCGGAAGGGCTCAGGTATAAGTGAAAGTAATAGAAAGTCCTACGGCTTTAGGGGTCGTTCTCGTGTTGCCTCAAGGTCTATTTCCTTATCGGCGCGTCATATGACTGAATCGAAGTAAACATCGATTAGTTACTGTTTGTCTGGATTTAATCGAATCAAAACAGTATATATATATATATATTTTTTTTTTGTTAATCGATTATTGGTTTTGGACTTTAGCTTACACTATTTAATAAATAAAATATTTTTATTAAAAAAAAAAAACTCGATTACAGAAATCAGGAAATACTATTTATCCTAAGGAAACGCAATTCCATATCTACTTAAACATTTTGGTAAATGGTTAGAGAAATTGACAACTTCGATTATTTAAAATCTGAATAGTATTCGTGCGTTTCAACTAGTCGTTACATACCTTTTAACGGATAGATAAAAAACATTTTATATAATAAGTTTTTAGTATTTTGAGCCCACATTGCTTCAAAAAAACTCACGGGTTCTCAATGGATAATTTAGGCCATCAAACTTGAAAATCGGCCTATCAGTTCGGTGAAAAAATCATTAAATACCTACTAGCGAATTAATTAAAACATAATTTACACAATGGTTAGTTCGTGTTTTGATTTCGAATTCTTTCAAAACACTAACGAGGTAATATAAAATTATTTGAGGCGTCAAACTTAAAAATTCTTCTAGCTGTTCACTAAAAAAATCGTTTTATACCTTACAGCTGATTGATAACACAATTTATGCTATAATTTGTCTTCTTCTTTTAGTTCAAATTGTTTATAAACTATCTCAGGATATCACCTGATAATTTGAGCCATCAAAGTTAAAAATCGATCCAGCTGATTATTCAAAAAATCGTTAAATACCTTTTAGCGCAGAAACCCAACAGGTATAGCATGTATGTAGAATGTGGTAAAATACGAAGTAATGATATAAATAAATTTGTTGTTAATATTATAAAATATGATATTATTTTTTCTACAATTACTAATTTATTTAATTAAATAAATAATAGTATAACTACCGTTTGCAGTTTATAATATATTCTCTCATTTAAACATTAAAAAAAATGTAAACAAAATAATAATTAAAAAAAATTATCGTGAAAATAGAAACACAGGTTTCAAATTCCGAACCAGGATTAACAATTTTAGTATGGGATTATATTGTTTATCGCATAAAATTACATTATGAGGTTTGGAAAATGAAATTTTATCTCGTATTTTTTACTTATGTTGGTTTCTTTGGAAACCGTGTTTATATTATCCTTATTTTAAAACTTGAATGTAGTTTAAATTATCATTGTTATCAAAAAGGCGGTGATTAACGAACTCGTAAATCTTATCAAGTGAGTTGTGGGTCCGTTTCATCAGAGCAATCCGTAAAGATTTAAAGTTTAAAAACCAATTCTTAAAGGAAGTGAAAGTCCGATACCATTTTTAAAAAAAAAATAAAAACGTCAACATTTCTTAATATTTATGTGTCGTATATATAGAAGTATTAATTCACTTCTTTTATTTTTTGAAAATTATCCAAATTCATTTTAATATTACTTCATGCTGGAGATTCATTCCGGTGTAAATATGTTTCCTTATTGTTGCATCAGGTATAATTTAATGCACTTTAAGTTAAATTTATGAGGTATTTTCAAATTACTGGAAGACATTTCACATAGAATATAACTAAAAAAAGGAATAGTATTAACAAATAAATTTTCATTTTACTATGTAAATAATACACTAGTCCGAGCATGCTTCTAACTTAACGAGCTGCTAATAAAACTCTGCTCGAAAACAGGAAAAGAAAATGCAATATTTTATTCTTCACATAAATTTGCTTCTACGATATTCTTCTGTAATAAGGAGATTTTTCCATCAAGAGACATTTTATGGCTTAATTTCTAAGGGTAATATTCGATTATCATGTTTTTATGACTCTGTCGGACGTGAAATATTTCTAAGCACGTTCATTAATGGTTGATAGGTTCATGAATATTAGCTAAATGTCAAAAAATAAAAGGAAATTCATTATTATTATTATGCTACTTTAAAAAAATAATATTTTTAATAAATAAAGATGATTTTGTTGAATTTTCTAATAGTTCTTGATATCGATATTGTTAACTGAATTAAAGCATGTTTAACGAATACACGTCCAGTGAAGGCTCTCACACCATCATTTCCTTTTGTTTGGAAAAAGATCTATATTACCATATCAGGGGTGCCTAGAAGGCGGTTTTATTTTGACGGCATTTTGAATTTTTCCGGGGGACATATTTTGGCAGGGTTATGAATTTTTGAAAAAAAAAAAGTTTCAAACCAGGGAACAAGGGGAAAACATAGGCCAGACCTCAGTAAGTGTAGTTATATATTATCTACGAATTTTCTAATTCTATATTTGTTTGCAATGGTTTTTTATTAATTTTTTTATTTTATTTTTATAAAGGAAAGAAATACAATTCTTCGGATGGAGGGGAAGGGGGGAAATACTATATATAGAGTTGATTTATTATTGATTAATTTATTATCAAGGACTAATCATTTTCTTTTTCGCAAAGGATAAAGGGAGTTATAAATAATATTAAGTGGAAAGACCATATATTTTTTTCTCTATTAATGTATTATAAAGAAAGAAAAAAAGAAAAACATTTGATAACTGAAAATTTTATAAATCAATATGAATAAGAAAATTTATATTTAAATTTAAAAAAAAATACATATTATATTATTAAAAATTACATATTATAGAAATAAATACCTTAAACCGGGTTTATCTTGGGACTAAAGATTTACTATGTATTATAGTTTATTTTTAATTTGAAATGACCCGGCGGACTGGAAGATTGTTATATCAAGACTAAACGAAAGTTGTTTCAATATAAAGATGTTTTAGCCAGCCAGGTAATTTCATATTCAATATAAACTATAGTACATGGTAATCTCCTAGTCCCAAAGTAATACCGATTTACGGCATATATAAAGATAGAGGGCTAGAGTATGAAATATACTTTCTCCGGAAGAGATTACTGCTGACCTACAATCCTCTTATCACGGTGTTGCCGTAATACTATATCGGTTATGAGGAACTATTTTTTTAAGCAAGGCTTAATCATTTGTTCTACTGTTTATATATTAGTTCTTTCATATGTATTAGTTCTTTTATGGCTTACGGGCAGGACAAAGTATGTATGTACTATGTGTACTGCCCATCCAGGTCCATGGGAAGAAAACACCGACTCTAGGAACAAATTTTCTCGAATACCCGCCAGATATTAAATTTACCATCAAACCAACCTTTTTCTATGTAATATATGCAACACAAATATGTAAAGATATTACGTAACGTTTTATGTTACACATGTCACTTTTAGTTTTAAATGAATTTAGAAGTTAAAAAATAAAATTGTTTCACTGATCTCCAGCTGTTCTCCCCTCTCCTCTCTTCGGAGCTCGTCTGAACAATAGGTTCTCGTAACCGATGGAGTGAAGCGAACTGTGATATTAACAATGCTAAACGCTGTGTTTAACATGTTTAACGCTATTAATTTCAAGAATTACTTCATTAGGAACACTTGAATCGCTTGTTTCCAAAGTCAACCCTGATCGAGTTTTTTTTATATCGAGGTCGTGAAGTATCAATTCCCGTGTAAAAACGCTCAATCAATCCGATTAATTCGAAGCAGCTGTCGTAGAGAATTTCTCACCAGAAGATCGGTCATACCAGACTAAGCCACCTCCACCGCATAAACAAAAGATTCCATTGCCAGATCCCAAAAATGTACTAGCGGATCCAGGATTTAATTTTGGGGGGAGGCTACAGCTTGAATTTTTTTTATATATATATAAACGATAATTAATTTGAAAAAAAAATTGATTACCTATATGAAATGGTGTTTAAGTGGTTCTTGAAGACCTATTAAATGTAGTTACACGAACAAGAATACTTTAAGAGATAGTTTTTAATATTTTTTTCTGTAAAATATGGTTAAATTTTACCATTTTTGGGTGGGCTTTAGACCGAAAGCCTCCTCCCCCCCCCCTCGTAGTACAAAAATGTGACAAGATATTAACTATAAAACATATTTTTAAAAAGTATCCCTTTTACATCACAAGGTTAAAAGAATCTGGAATACACTTCAATTCAGCATCTCTGGGAAACCAAGAGTAGAAAGTGACTTAAGTTATGAACTTCTTATACAAAAAAAATAAATATTATAAAATATATATTTAACAAGTCGACAATTAATGAACCTTTGCCGATACTTCATTTTATTTTTTTATATAAAAAGTTTATTTGATTATTATTTATTCTTTGCTACCATCAAATACTTTTAAAATATTATTATTTTGTTGATCAGGCACTGATGATAGGTTTTACATATTTTACCCCTAAACATGAAAATAACCAACCAACGGATGTTGCAATTACCTTCTTTCCAAATCGAATCTAAATATTTAAAAAAATGGTGGGAAAATAAGTTCATTTCATTAACTGCCATTTTTTTTTTCAAGGAATATAATGAAACTCGCATTTGTTAATTATTCATAAAAAAAATCATCAAACATTTTTTAACACTTTAATTCGAATGAAAATTAAAAGTAAATTAATTTTATTGAACCACCATTGTAAAAAAAAAAAAAAATTTCTCCTCGAATTATACACCATTTATCCTCTCCAAAGCAAACCCCCCAGTTAAATGTTTTAAATAACTATTGGAATAACAGTGTTTTTCGGAAATATTTGCGCTAATGAAGAATTTTATTTTGAAAAATACGGGTTTTGAAATTATAATTGCAATAGAAAATATATTTTTTTCACATTTCTTGAAATGTTTTCAATGACGATTAGGTTTCACTACGGAAATAAACGACTTTCATAATATCTTTATATCTTTTTAATGACATTTTCAATTTTCTTGTTCTTTAGATAAAGAACTAATTTATATTTTGATGAACACGCCAGCAGTTCAGGTTGCTTAAAACATTCATAGCGATTTATGGGAGCAAAAAACAATAAAAGCAATTTTATGGAACGATAACATTTATTAAAGTCAGTAAAATCGCAATAGCCTTCGGTCGGTAACCACTGCCATCTTCATCAGTTGCTCTAGAAATACATTTCCAAAATAATTATAATTATGTCGATGGAGATATAATCGATATCTTCTTTTTTTTCTCTCTAAGATCGATCTCTGTTGATTTATTTAAACAGATAAATTATTGCTTCTTCCGATTTTTTATTTTTATCTTACAATAATTTTGTGACAGTTATAAATGTTTAATTTCAAAAATCTATACCATGAGATCAATTGCTTCTTCTAGATTGAGAGATTTTAAATTAAAGGAAATGCACAGTAATAACTTGAACAGGTTTGTTGGAAATTAATGTCTGATCCAATAAGGAAATGAGAATATCCTTCCAACCAGGTGGTGTATGCAAATATGTTGTTATGTTTTTTCATTTAGGCGGCGTGGAATGAACAAAGAGAAGAAAAAATAAAATTATGTAATAACAATAATGGTGATGACATGTATATTAAATTGCTCAAATAACAATTATCCAAATAATCTTGTCAGTTCATTTCATTCTCATTAGTTTTTTCACAGAGGATACGTACGATAATGGTGTGACATCCATCCATTTGGATGAATGGACTCACCTGTGTTTGGTGGCCTTAACAAAGCGGTCAACCATAAAAAACTACGTTTACACTGGGATGAAGAAACGACTAATTTTGGGAACATAACTCGTAATATAACTAATTTAGAAGTCATATAAATTTCTTTTTTTCTTATAACACATTTCTCAAATAATATAGATTGGTCATAAAAAAATAATATATAAATTTTTAGTGCAAATTCTTGAACAATCGAATTCAAATTAAGCCGCGAAAGTGAACGCTAAAATGTTTACCTAAATATATTTCTGGTTCCAGTTCATTTCCATCGCTTTGACATCAAAGCATGTCCAGACTTTCAAAATAAAATCGCTCAAAAGACGTTTATTCTTGCAGCATCGGCTAAAATTTCCGTATCAAACGGGATCTTTTCGCCCAACTAAACATGGCGTAATCCACCGACAATGTACCTTGTCTAAAGCATGAGAACGTCAGAGTGACTATCTCTCAGCCATTTAATCCAATATTAAACACCATTGATTTTTTTTTCAGCCGGTGAGGTCATCACACGAATTATGAGTAGTGTGATGTATTTTGTATCTTAGGACATATTGCATTGTAATGTTTCAATATGTGGAGACAAATATTTAAATAAAACCAACGTTGTAGGTTTGATGTAATACATTTTTGAATTCAGTTTAAGAATATGTTATTTTGAGATACTATTTATTAAATACCGGACCGTTATTAGTTTGTTAAAAAAAATAAAAAATGCTTACTAAATACTTAATGTATCTACCAAGAATTGATCATGTAAATATTATTTACACCTAGCACTTACATCTTGGCAATAAGGGAGGGTGAATATAATTAAATAATATTTTTTAGACATGAGGGAAGACATGGATTAACAATTTATACTAGATCTCTTAGTCAGTTCCTTTTCTGCCTTTTTCTTGTGTGCTGAGACATGTCCTTGGAGTGTATCGTGAAATCTTTTGTATAAAGAATAGATATGTTCTTGAACAGCTGATATGCACAGGTCTCTGTGCAATGTTTTGTTGCTAACGTATCAGGACGAACAGTGGCGGCCTTAGAATGGGACAACCGGGGTAATCACCTCAGGGCGTCGGCCGAGCTTATTTCTAATTAGAAATTTAAAAAAATATAAAATAATCAAAGTAATTGATTTTAGCCTATCAATAAGGCAAAGTATTAGAGAAATGTTGAATGATATAAAATTCAAATATTACATAATATATGACAGCTTAAGTATTTAATTAAATTTTTTAGAGGTAGTGGAGAAGATGATGTCATTGCCTGACGGCGTCGATTGTCTTTGGTCGACTCTGAGGATGAACCTGTGATTAGTTTGAAGGTTTTCGATGGAAAAGTTATTATTTTTTTGTTGCCTTGCCAAAAATTTATGATCCATAGGTCCATATAGGTTTTAAAATTCATATATCAGGCCCATTTGGACATACGGTATTGAGCTTTGGGGCTCTACAAAAACATCAAATTATTCCCCTATCCAATCCTTACAATCAAGAATCCTCCGTAAAATCCTAAATGCTGCCCATTATGTAACAAATAAAATTATCCATAAAGACCTCAATACTCCTCTTGTGGAAGACTTGGCCCAAACTATACCTCTTTTCATTCCAAACTCTTTGGTAACCCCAATCCTCTATTCAGTAACCTTTCATCCTAAACAATTCCTGACAACCCTCGGATGCTTCTGAAAAGAAGATGGCCAAGGGACCTCCTAAATTAATTTATCTTTGAAGTGTTACCAATGGGTAGCTTCTTCACAAGTACCTTCATGTTATATACTCCTATAGCAGATTTACTGGTTGTATATATGTTTACAGTTGTAAATTTCAATAAAATAATAATAATAAAAAAAAAAAAGGCATGTATAAGAATTTAGTCGTTGACTTCCAATTTTGAACATTTATTTAGAATTGAGTAAAGTAGTTTGGATATTCTGTTTAGTCATATGTGTTACTTTTTAACATGTGGGTCCCAGGTTATTCCTCTGTCGAAAATGAGCCCTAAGAAATAAATTTCGTTTTTCTGTTGAATGGATTCATAGTCTATATAAACAGATTGGTGTCGTGTCTGAGAGTGAATGGGATGTGATGAGATTTGTCATTGTTGAATTTTATGTTCCATTGTTTATAATAGTTCTTTTGTGGTAAATAATGATGGAGAGATGACTCAAGATTACTGTGAAGCCCGAGTGATATCTATGTGTCATCAGCTTAGATTGTTATTATTGCGTTTGCGTAAAGTAATATGTTATGTATGTTTATAATGTAATGCAGAGTACAATAATTGAACCTTGTGCCATTCCGGTCCTTATTAAGTGCATTGAAGAGACCTCTCTGTTGTTTGCCGAACATAAAAGAACCTTTCTTATATAAAGTAAAGAAGTATGATATAGCTATTCGAGAGTATTTCAGTTTGAAAAGCAGTTCATTGCACCAGACAGTCGAATTAAAATTTTAAATTATCATATGTTTATCGAACAGTAAATGAAATATTTGTGATATTTTAATGTTAACCAGAAGTTGTTTTAACTTGAAGAAAATTATTCTTCTTCAACAATTAGCAGTTATTGCTTTCATAAGTTTAATATAGAAATGAAATAAATATTTTATAGGAAAATATATTCTATTATAGCTTATGCATATATCCGAAAGAATCCATGGGTAGATTGCTCGTTTAGTTGATTGGGAATACGAAAGCTACGTGCGCTCTTGAATATATAACTATTAATAATTATTTTTTTATGATGTCCTATACGTCACCGGCTGAAGAAATGTCCCAACACAGGACTATATTAATAAATAACAAATCAAGGCGAAGACTAACGGTTCCCTTCGAGCATGGAATTTATTATGAAATGAGAAATTTCTATTTTTGGCAACAACGGACAAACAAAAAACATAGCAACCTTCTATTTATCTCTGAGGAGAAGTTTCATGAGAACCGTTGAGAATTTGATTAAGTTGCATCAAAGTTACAAATGGTACCCGCTTTGGAACCTGGGCATCAGAAATGAAAAAAATAGAAAAAATAAAAACTGATTTCTACTTTCTACTTTTTTAGTACTTTAGCGAAGTTTTTTGTTATAGGGGTGAGTTAGTAATTATAACTTTTCCGTTATTTGTTTATTTACTTTATTTGTCACATACCATTACATGGCCAACGTTCATCATCAAAACCATAAACACTACAGTCAGAATCATCTTTTTTCATTTTTTTAAACATATAAGTAACTAAGGTCTGACCGGAACTACCCATACTTTAAAAAAACTTTGTGTGTAGATGGAAAGAAGCCGTGGGCCCTGCACACATCTCTTTGGGTAAGAGAGAAGGAATTGTTTCTAGATGGCCACCAGACAGAAGAGAAGATGGCCAAATTGAATGACGAATGAAAATAGTCTGTGTGAACAGAAATTTATCATAATGTAAGAGATAAACTTGCAGCAGTGATTTGCTATGCAGATATGTGCATTAGCTCACTGCTGCAAACCGTTTTGCTTTAGTTTTGCTTAGTAGAAAATAAAATAATATATAATATAATAATAATGAATATAAGCATTGTTTGTTACTGCTTATAGTTTAATATATTCATAAAATCCATTTTTTTTTTTTCAAATGCAACCAATTTTTGCTCAAGGCAAATATTGCTCCTGAATATGTTCGAATATGTGCGTTTTAAACTATAAAAAGTTCGTATAATGACCAAGAGGGCACAAACAAAAAATTAATAAATAATATATATGAGAGAATACAATATATCGTCGTTTATTGCAGAAATTGGTTGGTTTCAAAACTCATGAATTATTTTAAAGATTTCAACATGGTCATCAAGATCCAATGTAGTTACGAAGAAACTATCGCGTCCTGCGTTTTAAAGCACAAAACTGTCCCATTTTTCGAGATAACTCGTAATCTTGCCGAATGTCGCTTAGATGATACAGTCCGTGGTACAGACCCCTTTTTATGAAATTATCAACATGCGCCTAAAACTTCGTAAATATCTTCATCTTATCGTAACCTAAAAATATTTTATTTACGAAAATTTTCGGAATTGGGGCGTTTTTCAATCTGGAGGGGGCAAACTTTATTAGGTATTAAAAACTCGTAAACACCCATTTGCTTTCTACTTGGATCGTAAGATAATATGATCACAAAATCGAGAAAAAAGTTGGCCTTCAACAATATTGAGCCGTTTGGCGTGACCTACACCTCCAAATTTTCAAAATAATGAGGTCATATAACACAAACCGCCCAATATTTTCGTAGATCACCTTTTTTATCTTTTTTGCTATCAAATTATCTTACGATCCAAGTAGAAAGCAAATGGGTATTTACGAGTTTTTAGTACGTAATTAAATAGACAAAGTTTACTCCTCTCCCGATTGAAAACGCCCCAATCCCAAGAGTTTTCGTAAATATAATAGTTGTGGGTTACGATGAGATGAAACTATTTACGAAGTTTCAGCCGGATGTTAATAATTCGATAAAATGTTAAAGCCTCGACAAACCAAAAAAAAAAATATATAAAAATCCAGTAAAGCCAGTTGTGATATGGTCTGCGATACTTGGACACTAACCAGCAATCTAGAAAGAATTATTGAAAGATAACCAGACCGAGATTAGTTTAAAACGCATGGAGAAGAAGGACCAAGAAAGAAAGGAAGTTATGATGGGTATGTAGCTCGGAGCAATCCATCAGTAAGCCACCACACAATGAATATCTGTATAGTAGGCAAGATATCACGCGGATGGACAAAAAAAACAGATTAATGAGTTTTTAATACCTAATAAAATAGACAAAGTTTTCCCCCTTCCAGATTGAAAACGCCCCAATTCCGAGAATATTCGTAAATAAAATATTTGTAGGTCACGATGAGATGAATCTATTTACGACGTTTCAGCCGGATGTTAATAGTTTCATAAAAAGGGGTCTGTACCACGGACTATTAAGTACATTTTTAGCCGAACTTTTAAGAACCTTTTGGTGAATTTCTATGTTATTTATCCATAAAAAACAATGTGTTTACAAACCCTTTTATACATCAAGTGTCGTTACAAGAAGCCCACAATGTTTCCGATTTCACAAAGGGAAAATCCATCAAAGTTATTAGTGATTTAAGGTTATGAAACGTGGGAAAACATATACGTAAATGTCAACAACGTATAGAAATGTAACAAATAAAGAAAATATACAAATTACAAGGAAGTTATAATTGGTAACTGACCTGTATAACATAAAAATTCTCAACAAAAATTATAAAAAGAAGAAATCAAGTTTTTTTTACTGATCCAAAGCTGGCGGTTTTATTCACCTGTAGAAAATAAATAAAAACAAACAAACGACAACCAAAACCAGACATGTAATGACTTTGAAATGTTAAGATCTGTTAAAAACTGCATTTCGAGAATCCGGTTTGGAAAGTTATACAAATGAATTTTAGTGAATGCCAATCTATTTAAAGTATTTTTATAAACGCTTCAATTTTTATATGAACTTTATTTCAAAGCGATCGGTTAAAATATTTACTAACGCTGTATTTCAAAATGATAATTGTAGTTGATGAAACGAGATGCACAATAAAGACAGTAATTTATCTTGCTAGGGTTGCTGAAGAGTAACAAACAGTGGTAATAAATAATTTATACTTTGTAAATAATAAAGAGGAAATAGTGGTCTCGCATGACAGTTATTGCCTGTAATAATTTATACTATCGACACTTAAGCTTTACCATTCATAAAGGAGCGATTTTCTGGGAAGGAATACAGGAATCTACATTTTAAAGGAAGGTTAAACTTATCGATTAAGTAAGCAATATAAGGAAGCAATTCATCATGATTAATAAGTAGTCTTTCATTTTGTTTTCAGTGACTCTATTTATTTCATTTAGCTCTTTGACTTTTTCCACGCGGAAAAAAAACAAAAATATCGCCATCAAGATTTTTAAAAATCATTTCCATGATCCAGTGCGGCTAATATATATATATTTAAAAGAAAAGGGATGAGAATAATAATCAAAACACGTCTGGAGTTTTATCATTTGTGTGCCTTTTTAGAAGGCGTCGTTGATTTTTCTTATATTCTAAATTCACTGACGAAAGAGAGCAAAGGAAAATATTGAATCATCGAATCTATCAAATACTAGTAAGCAAGGAACTAGTCAAAGTTTCGAAGCCATGACATGTCATAAAAGTTTAAAATCTCATGAAAAAGGTTCAGACGTCGAGTAAAGACAAGATTAAGCAAATAAAGATAGTAATTCGTGTCATCGTGTTGTCCCATTATTCCAACAGAAAGGTGATTCACTCTATACTGAAATATCCAGTTTTAAATTTATTCTATTATTAAATTCCAAAGGGCTTCATTTTATATTTTACTTCCTCTTCATTAATTTCCAGATTTTTTTACGATTTAAATAACTTCCTTGACATCTCGCCTCCTATTCGGACCACACGGCCACTCCAATCTAGTCCTCCCAAGCGTAGCTCTTCTACAATATTGGCCCTCTCAATATAAATCTAAGAGCTCCTGGTTCGTTCTTGTCCTCTATTAATTGCTAACTGTTTTTACCCTTAGTACCCTACAGAATACTATTCTTAATGGATTTAAAACTCTTAATTCCTTTTTACTGTTATTTCTAGTGAAAAAGGTTCCAAATCTCTGTATTGTAGAGGCGTATTGGAAGTAGAAAGATCCTGTTCTTGGTTGATCTTGAGAGGCAATTGCTCGAAAACCTATCAATTCCAAAGTAACATCCGTCAGCAAAAAAAAACCTTATTCTTGAACTCTTCTTCGATTGCATTGTCCTGTGTCACAATGAAACCCAGATAAGTTCAACAAATTTTTCACCGTGTCCTTAGTTTTCGAGTTTTTTACTCTTTTTACTTAGTCGCTGCTTCGTCAAGGCTAAAAATTGATGACTGCTATTAGTGACCTATGGAAGATATCTATGTCATTTGCATAGGCAATAAACTGGTGAGGTTGTATGTCGTTCCTCTTGCCTGAAGGACAGCCTCTCCTGTCAAATACTGGACATGCCTAGGCGTCTCATAGCCTTTTCATAGGCGTCTCATAGGTTTCATCTGTAGTAGTTTCTTCGATCTTGTCGCTGTTGATTTGCACTGAGTATCGTAAGTTTGTGAGCTTTACAAGTTTGGCAAGTATTCCAAAGCTATCTAAGTTCTTCTCAATTGATGCAGTCTGGCGTAAAATGAAAGATGAGGAGGTGGCTTCATCAAATTTTAATATTCATGTTAAATAAATAGAATAAAAGTTTTTTTCTCCAGGCAATCAGGCAATTACTTCTTAAATTACTTTTGTATATGCAAATAAATTTATTTAAGGATTAATATTGTAATAATGTGTTATTAGGAGAACTATTATTATTGCTATAATGTCTCTTCATGGATATTTAGTTCCGCCATAAAAGTTCGATTGTAAAAGGATTAAGAGTACTCTATGTATTTACTTTGAGTCAGATATCAATGAAAGACAAAGGTGTGTGCTTTAAACCACACGATACAAGTGAAAACATCAATATGGCGAGATAAATAATTATAAATAATAGCTCATTATAAAGAGGATGAAATGCTGAACTTGCTGATTTCCCTTGCTTACAGTTTCCAGGTCCGATATTTAGTTTCTGAGATATATATTTAATTTCTGAGATTTAATCCATATGTAAAAACATTTCAATTAGTCGACTCTAGCCGACTTTGCCCGAGCGTTAAAATCTGACGGATCAATCTAATTCACTCTTCACAAAAAAGTACAAAAAGCGCCTAAAGAAGTTTTCACTTAAAAAATGAAATTACTTTAGATTTTTGTTATCAGATTAATGAAACACATTGTTTCAACTTTAAACTATCCAATATGGACCTTCCCCCCAAAAAATATTCGTATTGCACTTGCACTAGAGCGAAGATACGCGCGATAGTTGAATGTTGAAAGAGATATTCGCTCAGCCATAAAGCATATTATTATATCCTGCATTGAAAAGTACCATTATATAAATTGTTGCTTTAATTATAGATCAAGATATCTTATATAATATTTCTTATAGGGATGAACACTTTTTATTATATACAGAGTTCGGGGAAACTCCGCCCATAAGCACGAATGTAATGTGATGAATGTAAAAAACGCATTTTTTTCACACTCAATACTTAGCAGTGACAATACTATACCACGATTTAACATTAATTTACTATTTGATAAAAATTATGTATTGTTAAATGTTTCAGCTTTACATAAACTGAATAAAATATCTTTCATAATCAAAATATAAAAAATCTACAATTATAATATCAGTTTAATGCAAAACTTCTAACTTAGGTAACAGGGTATATAAAAAAAAAATTACCGTTTTATCAAATTCAAGATTTCAAAGGACTGTAAATCCTATTTAATATTTACCAATACTTAATAATCCCTTTAGAGCATTCTATAAGCTTGTTTAATCCCATTCGACTTTTCTTAAAAAATCACTACGAAATTTTCGTAATTTCAAGGCAGTACTGGAAAAAAAATTTCAGAGTCGCTGAAGCAACTTGTGAAATTATTAAATATGAAGGGAAAGATGTCCTTGACCAGCGCAATGTTCGGCGTTGGTTTGAAATATTTAGCAGTGGAGATCACTAGCGGATCCAGGATTTAATTTTGGGAGGGGCTACAGCCCGAAAGATTTTTTTTCATATACAAATAACGATAATTAATTAGAAAAAAAAGAAATAAATTAACTACCTATATGAAATGGTGTTTAAGTGCTTCTTGAAGTCCTATTAAATGTAATTACACGAACAAGAATACTATAAGAGATAGTTTTTAATATTTTTTTCGGTAAAACATGGTTATATTTTACCATTTTGGGGGGGCTTCAGCCCGAAAGCCCCCCTGTAGATCCGCCAGTGGTGGAGATACGTCGTTGGAAAGGAAGAAGGGCTCCAGGTGACCATTAATGGATATTGATGATGTTCTGCAGGTAATTGTTGAGTCAAGTCCATTTACTGGCGAACTTGCCAGGGAGTGCGGTGTGTCGAAAGATACTGTTAGTCGCCATCTACTCTCCATGAGGAAGGTGAAAAAGAGCAGTAGACTGGTCCCTAACTGACTTACTCCTCAGCAATCAGCTGAGAGGTCAGAAATTTGTGAAAATTTATTGAAAAACCGTTGCCTGAAAAACTCCTGCCTCATCCACCATGTAGACCAGATCTCGCATTATCGGATTCCTACTTATTTAGATCCATGGCCCATTTTCTTCAATGGAAAAAATTTGGTAATTTTGCGGAAGTTGAAATTGCGGTCCAAGAATTCTTTGACGACCATACCAAAGAATGGTATCAGGCAATTGTCCAGCAGATGGAGATGGCAATGGACTATACTTTCAGTAGTAATTGTATTTTATATCAAAGAAATAATAATGCAAATATTAGGCTGAAAAACGGTTTTTATACACCCTATTATATTTTTTAATGGAGATAAACTTTGAAATTAAAGTAGGTTTTTATGAATTTCGACCTTATCTATCCATGCAGTAACTCAGTTTGTCCACAAAAAGAATATAAAAGCTATTATATTTCAAAAATATAGAAAAAGTGAACTTGTTTTCACAGTGAAAAATTCATAAAAGTATTCAAGGATCACTTTTAAGAAATTGAATAATTAATATTCGTATTTAGTAACGTTGTTGAGGAAATTTTAACTAAGATAAACCAGTTAACACTTTCAAAAGTTTTCAATTCATGACAGAGTGCATTCATTTAAGGGTCTTGATTATATCGGCAGCCTTGATCCATTCTTCCTTTGTGTTTACTTTTTCCCATTGAGCTTGGGATCATGTCAGATCCTCGCCATAAGGAAGAAATGCACCGGCGATAGCTAGACCGAGGCAATTCGCACAATAGTGAGTTATAGCATTTTATTCCCCCGAAGGATTTACAAACCAAATTTAGAAGTTGAAGTGCTTCACAATGAACCAAATTGAAAAATATGTGCGCAGAATTAAATTTCTAAAATATTATAATTATACAAGAACCAAAATATAAATTTATTGTACAAAATAAATTGTTATATTAATAAGGGTTTTTCTTTTATGGAAAACTTTTCGCACGATGTTCTATTTTTAAGTTAGGCTGTTCATATACTGAAAAAGAAGCTATTTTGCGAGATTTTGTTAATTGGAATTAGGACAAACAACACCATTGAAAACTCAGATTCGAAATTTTTCACGATTACAATACATTCGATAGCTATATTTATTCAATATATAAATGAAAGTAAAAAGTATTAATAGACAGTTTGAAAAAAAAACACATTTATTTTTAGACATTAATAGCAACAACATAACTGACAGATATCGATTATTTCTTAAAATATGTCCAAGTTCAAAATATTTCTCATTTGGTTTGAGATATTACACTTTGAGTTATAAGTCTTGTGCTGCATATGAGAAGTATTGATTTTATCTTCTAGCTGAAGTTCTGTAAAACAACCATTTTTTTTTTTTTTTTTTTTAAAGTCTATTATCATTTTGATTCATCGTAGTCAATAAATTCTTAAGCTAGGTCGTCCCTCCATTCCACGCAGAAGGCTCTCACGCAGACATTACAATTAGCGAAATAAGCGGTTTCAAATCACCTTGTCCTCTGAGAAGTTCCTTCATTTGGATAACAACACTTAATAGCAACGTCTTTCTTGGCCTTTGATTTAAAAAAAAAAATTACTATTAGGGACTATTTGACAATTATCTCAATCATCAGAACGTTATACAAAGCATATCCAAAGAAAAAAAAGGTTTAACGATAATTGTTTTCTGGACCGTTAAAGACGACAGGAATCAAAAGAGAATACACAGTAGTTTAATCATTTATTTATTTAAAAAACTGGCCCATTACAACCCATGAAGGGTCTTATATTCAGTACTATTTAGGGAAAGTACTCTTTCAAGACCAACGGTTGTGCAGGGAGAAAATCGGGCCAGGATCAAGCTCAATCACCAGGTTTTTCCGTTCATTAATTTTTATAATTAGGGGTACCCACTATGTAGAGGCTGGGTGTACCCCAGGGGGGTTCTCCATAGTCCAGAGTCGCCCCACGCCCGATGAAACAGAATAAATAGTTTTTCTGTCATGAGCCGGGATTCGAACCTGGGACCTCGAGCATTTGAAGTTCAGTGTCCTACCGCTGAGCTACCCCACTACCATTTCTTCTTTAAATTTATCACAAACAAATAATTTATTGTAATGATTGAGATCGGTGATATTTTACAGTAATAAAATTTTCCTTTTCAATATTATCCATTAATCTGTATCCGCCTTAGGGCGAGTCCAAGGTAAACTTCAAATTTGACCTGACTGGAGTAGCGGATTTTTTTTCTTCGATGTTTGTAATTTTATTCCACAAATTCCTTTAAGAATGTCGTCCTGATAAGGTCGACTGTGTGTTATCCGAAACTTATATATATTTTAACGGTTGTTCATTCTTCAACAAAATATATTTCTAAGAGAGAGAGGCTACATTGTAGTTGAAATTCTTCATATAGGGTGGTATGCATATTCCTATCACATTATATTGCAATTCCTGTCACTTTACTTGAATGTTCCTTATAAAAGGAGCACTTTAATGTAACTCAACGCAAAATAACTTCTTTCAGCAAATAATTTTAACTTTGTTTTTCAACTTACATCTGTTGGGAATACCAAAAACCAGCGAGGGTGCTGTGGGAAAGAAGAGTATGTAGGAAGACGTTGGTAGGCATGAGAGAAAGGAGTTCCCCGCGGTGTCCCTTCCTAACTTGATTTGACATTTATGATTAGTGGAAGAGATCCCTCATTCAGCTTCTTTTGAGCCACCTATGGGTGGTATCGGGCATATTGGTCGCTGCCATGCCTTGAATCACTGAGTCGATATGTCCGTGTAAGTTATTGTGAAATCTTTTGTAGTATGTTCGTATGTGGTCATTAACTGTTGCCATATGCAGGTCTTTATGTAAAGTAATGTTACTAACGTACCAGGGAGATTTGGTTGTAGTCCTGAAAGTTTTCGACTGAAAGCCTGTAGTTTACTTTTGTTATTCTGTTTAGCTGTCCCGTATATCTGTGAAGCATTGGTCCAAATGGGCTTAAGTAAGTAAGCGTATGTATTCAATTTTTGACCAAGTTTTAATTTCGAACGCCTTGAAAGAAGTGAATATAACAGTCTTAGGTTTAGTGTTTTGGTTTTGTTCTTGATATTCGGACCACATGTCATTCTTCTATCGAATGTTAGTCCTACATATTAAACTTTGTCTGTCTGAGGAATTTGGACATTGATTGCAGAGACGCTTCTATAAAACAATTCTGTGCCCCGGAGCAGAGAATTACTTAATTGTAATTTAAAACAATCCCATTACCTTCTTTTCTTATTACATGCGCAATCGATACTTCAACGCATTTTCCAATCAATCCATCCAATTGACTCTACAATCAAATTGGCTGAAAGCAGTCTTTTTTTTTTATCTAGGGTGGTATGCACAGTCGTTCCTCCAACTCCACTTAAACATTTCCTCAAAAAGGAGTACTTTTATGAAACTCAATGATAAAGGACTCTTTACAACAGTTTTGGTTGCTGAGCTGCTTCTTTAAAACAATAAAGTCATTTCGGATAAAATGTGTTTCAGTATATTGAAAATACCTCATAAATCAAACTTATAATGAGTTAAATTAAGAATATAAATTATTCTTATTTACTTCGGAGCGGATGTTCGACATGAGGTAATATTGAAATTGATTTGGATAATAAGGATTGTTGAAGTTTATGTATAAAGTATCTGCTATAAATTTTCCTTAAATGATTAATCTTTATATATTTACGGATTAGCCCAATAAAATAGATCCACAGCTCACTTGATAAGCTTAACGAGTTTATAAGCTCACCGCCTCCTTGATAACAATGATAATGTTAGTCACAGTCAGTGGCAGTTTTAAGGACAGTTAGAAATGTAGTAAAGATAACGTACACACGAATTGCGTTAAAAGTAACATAAGTCATCAGTATAGTAAATATACTTTCCTAGCCTCTTAATGTAATTATGTGCGTTAAGTAATATAAGCTCATGCTAAAAATAGAAAATGGACGAAAATTAAATTTTATTAACAATAATATAATAATGACGTATGTTAACAAAAACATGATCAGCTAAAAATGTTTGAGATCAGAGATGGACGGACTGCTTTTTTGCAAAATATGTTTGTTTTTTTTTTCACTGTTAGTGCTTTATAACAGTTATATTTTCTTATTAATTATAATAAATAACAAATAGTTTCGGTATTTGAACTGTACGCATCTTGAAACTTCAAATTTTATGGGGTTGAATAAAACTTTATTGTCAAGATATCGAAAATTACAAGTACATACGAAATTTCAATTCAACTAGTTACACAATAAAATAAAATTCTGAAACAATTACTGGATATATCGTAGGGTTATTACAGAAAGTCATTAAGCACCATTTTATAACCTTATTCTCCAAGAATATTGTAAAAGAATATTATTGTGAAGTCAGAATATTTTGAGCTCCTTGTAACTATATTTGACTTATAAAAGAGTTTGTGTTATTTTAGTACACTTACTATGTTTTTTCATCAATAAATGAGGTTGAAATTAACAAAAACGTTTCAAAAAATACAGTTCCAGTACAAAAATATACTTATTGGCTTTTTTCAATAAATCGTAAATAAATCCTGTCGTTGGTTACGAATTTTATTTATATTATTTTTGTTATAAATATACTCAAGGTCGTTGGTTGTGACAATTTGAATTGAAAGTTCACATGTGCTTGTAATATTTGATATCTTAAACGAATTAAAATATTATGATTTTCAAGAAATGATTTTGGGTTATCACGTAAAAAGATAACAATTATCATGAATGCTGATAGTGTAAGTCTTAATTACTCATATCCGAGTATTTACACTCAGTCTCTTATACTAAAATAATCAAACTAAGATAGTGATTTATTTATTTTTTTTATCTAAGAGATTTTTTATTGAAGATTAATTTAAAACACACACAGAGATATATATGTAAGTCTGCGCAGGGAAATGCTTCTTAAACATCTGGCACGAATTCTTGAGTGACGAAGCGTGTAGTGTACAAGATAATTATGTGTTAGTTATCTACATTCCAATATAGAATGCCAAGTCTTGTTTACAGTTTGTCTTCACAGTTTCAAAACTAGGCAGTCTTTCTGTTTAGAAAATAATTTGTTAGATAAAATACTAACAATATTACCTAAGATTGTAAAATAAATTACTTTTAAAGAATAAGTTGGCCGCGAACCTTAATTATCTAACATACTATTTATCTACAAGACTATCTTGAAAGTTATCTGGACCTACGGATTTTAACTAGACAGCTAAATTTTCCGATAAACAATATCATTCAACAATATCATAACCTCAACATCCCAAATCCTCTAGCTCAATCCCTATCCAGCTCCGACCATCCTAATAATCCTCCCCGAAGGTTAAAACGTCAAGGACCCCGAGACTTTTTATAAACATGTTCATGGAGTTCTGGAATGGCCTGCCTCTCTAGTCAAAGTCTTGAATGTCTGTAGAGCAATCTCTCAACTTCCACTGGCTTCCAATACCAGTAATGTGGCTGAAAAAGAAGCTTTGGAATCTCTTGGAGTCCTGCTTTGCCTATCAAATGTGGAGAACAAAGTCTGGTTCGGAGTTCCTGAAGAAAATGTAAATATTGTATATAGGTATAAATGACTTGTAGACGATTTTCTATTTTTGTTTTTTTTTAATTTTTATTCAACTTTAATTTACTTTTTTGTTATCTACTAATTTTATTATTATAATTCATTTACATAAATTATTTATTTTTGAAGCTCATGTATTATTTTACTTTTTTATCATAATACTTTCTTTGTTACTACTCATCATTACAATTGTAATGTTTTATATTAATTTATTCATTTTTACTTTTTATTATTATTTATTTACTTTTGCTTCCTCATTACCGAAGATAAGGAAGCATTGTGTTCATGCGAGAAATTAAAAAAAATTGTGTACTCCGAATCGAAAATTTCCATTCGCGTTTTACGTTTCAGACATCAACGATCAAATTTGGTTCGGTGTCTGTCTGTAGTCAAATCGATGTAACGGGCATATCACCTACTACCGTTAATCAAATTTTTTGGAAATTTTTAGGAATTGTGCGGATTGGTGTATAGATGGTCCCATATCAATTTAATTAAATTCTAACCAGCACTTTTGTTTACGCCAGCGCAAATTCATTTTTCTAGATTTGCCAATATTTCAGAAATGGTTCGTTCGATCGGATCAAAGTTGGATAAAAGGTAGATGTTGGTGAAACAATAATGTAATGTCAATTTTATTGAATACTGTCCTCTACTTTCTCTTATATATGCGCTACTGTACTACGCGCGTTGCTATAGACTGTAGCGCCTAAACGAATGTACCGCTTTCAATGAAACTTCGCTGACGTCATTTTCTCGACGCCCTTTAAATTTATCTATATAACATACTTCAATGAAAAGAAGCTGGAAAAAAGTTCCGAATAACTCAAAAAGTATACACTTTTTTGTCGATATTGGATAATGGTTTTCTAAAAGTTTAATATTAAAGTTTAAAAGTTTGACGGAATTTCCTATAAAACAAAAAAATCGGACAATTAGGAGCAAAGATGTGATCTCTAGTTTTTTTAGAGATGTTCTGCTGCAAAGGTATTATATATATACCTTTGTTTTGGTTTTTAAATGTTGAATGCGTTACTGAAGTAATTCTATTTTTTAGCATATTACTAATGGTTAAAAAAAATCTTTAGTCCAATAATTGAAATCATCTTTATTTATTTTTCTTTATAACTAGGAAGGTAATGTTACTTTAGATGTATAATTGTTTGGAAATAATAAATCATTGTAAAATAATTTGCAGCGTTTTTTTTTTCAAATTAATTAATATTATATGTATATGAAAACAAAATCTGTCTGGCTGAAGCCGCCCCCAAAATTAAATCTGGATCCGCTAGTGAATATCACTATTATTAGTGCAAAAGGACGTATATAAAAATTTTCAACTTTTATTCTATTTATATTCCTCGCGCGGGCTCATTGCCGCGTATGGGGAGCGTCCCACGGGTGGCGGATGTGGGGATGGTCGGTGGAAATTCCTTGGAAGTTCCTCCCGGCTAAGTCCGATGGACTCGCTGACCAACAATGAGAGGGGCCCTCCAGACTTGCTGGAGGGAGGGGACCTCCAGACTTGCTGGAGGGAGGGGACCTCCAGACTTGCTGGAGGGAGGGGACCTCCAGACTTGCTGGAGGTAGGGGCCCACCAGACTTGCTGGAGGGTGTGACGTAGGATTGAACGCCCTACTCACATATCTTTAGTTCACCAAACACCACAAAAAGTCATGGATCTCCCTAAGGTAAAACGCTCATTATCCGGAGGTAAACTAGTCCCCCGTTCGGGTCTCCGGGTGGGGACTGCTTTAGGGGATTCATGCCGCAAGTTGAAATATAGGGATTTAAATATTGGTACGTGGAACGTAAGGAGTTTAAACACAGCAGGGGGGCTAAAATCGGTCGCGAATGAGGTAAATGGGTACAATTTGGATGTCGTGGCTCTGCAAGAGGTTCGCTGGCCAGGGGAGGGCTCGATGAGGGAAGGGAAGTACACTATTTGGTACGGAGGAAGCGGGAATCATTGTTTAGGTACCGGGTTTCTAATTAGGAGTAGATTACTATCCGCTTTGAGGGACGTACAATTCTTTAGTGATAGAATTTCGGTAGCTACATTTCAGGGACGTTGGTTTAAAATCGCATTAATAAACATACATTGTCCGACCGAAGACAGTAACGATGAAGTCAAAAGTGAATTTTACGATAAACTCGAATGGGTTTATGATAAACTACCGCGAAACTACATGAAAATAATTGTAGGTGACGCCAACGCAAAGGTAGGAAGGGAAGAAGTTTATATTCCGACGATTGGTAAAGAAAGTTTGCACGAATATAGTAATGATAATGGGATCCGTCTGATAAACTTTGCCATCTCGAAAAACCTGATAATTAAAAGTACGACGTTTAAACATAAGGATATTCATAAATATACTTGGACATCACCGGATTCGCAAACACGAAATCAAATCGATCATGTCTTGATACAACACAGCTGGCAAAGCAGTATAATTAATGTACGGTCTTATCGCGGAGCAGAATGTGGGTCGGATCATGAATTAGTAATCGCGAAACTTCGACAAAAACTTAATATAAAAAAGAGAAAAGAAAACCGTTTCGATTTTGAGAATTTTAATTTGGAAAAATTAAAAAATCCATCAATTAGAAACCAATTCGAGGTAGATGTTAAGAATAGGTTTGAAGCTTTAGAGCTTCCTGAAGAGGACCACGAGGATATTGACAAGTTATGGGTAGAGATCAGGGATAATATTAAAGCGGTCGGTAACTCGTGTCTAGGAAAAAAGGAAAATAAGAATAACAAACCCTGGTTTGATGAAGATTGCTTAAACATGTGTGAAAAAAGAAAAGCTGCTAAATTAAAAGCTCTAAATAATCCTAGCGAAGACAATCTGGAATACTTCCGAATCTCAAAGAACGAAACGACAAAATTGCTCAAAAATAAAAAAAGGGAGTATCTTAAAAATAAAATAATTGAAATAGAAACTAATAGAATCGAAAATAACGTAAGAGACATGTACAAAGGTATAAACAGATCACGTAAATATGTAGGGCCCGTAACGTCTGGAATTAGGGATGATAATAACAATATTCTGACCGATCCGGTTGACATATTGAATAAGTTTAAGGACCACTTTGACAATATTTTAAATACGGGAAATTATGATCTGTGTCCTCCTTCTGAGTACCAGTGTGCTGAACCGTTAATAGAAGGACCAAGTAAAGAGGAAGTTGAAGTAGCTATCGGAAAATTAAAATCATATAAAGCAGCGGGAATCGATAATATTCCTACTGAACTAATTAAGGCATGCGGGGAAGCTGGAGTTTCTAAAATACATCGGTTGGTTAAAAAGATCTTGAAATTACCTGAAGAATGGAAAGAATCTATTCTTATTCCGATTCACAAAAAGGGTCCGAGGACGGATTGTAATAACTATCGAGGAATTTCACTCCTTCCGGTATGTTATAAAATATTCACTTTAATCTTAACCAGTCGAATCACGGAATACGCTGAGGAAATTATCGGAGACTACCAATGCGGATTTAGACGGAATCGTTCGACTATTGATCAAATATTTTCTTTCCGGCAAATATTAGAGAAAAAATTGGAGTATAACGGTATTGTTCACCAGCTGTATATAGATTTTAAAAAGGCTTACGATTCTATTGACCGCCAGAAACTGTATAATATTCTAATCGAGCAGGGGATTCCAAAAAAACTAGTAAATCTAGTCAGGATGTGCTTGACGGAGACACTCAATAAAGTTAGAATCGGTAATAATTTGTCCGAAAAATTTGAGGTTCGTTCGGGCTTAAAACAGGGTGATTCTCTTTCGCCTGTCTTGTTCAATTTGGCATTAGAACATGCCATTAGGGAGGTAATGCGAACCGAGAAAGGGTTGGATCTGGGCGGGACAACATCCGTGCTGGGCTATGCTGATGATCTGGTACTGTTAAGCGAAGACGTTGAAACTATAAAACTAAATACGATAACGTTAATGAAAGCCGGTAAAGAACTAGGACTCGAAATAAACGTGGATAAAACAAAATATATGGTTAGCTGCAAAAATGGCGATACTAGTGGTGATATCGATATAGATGGTAATATGTTTGAACAGGTAGATAAATTTAGGTATCTAGGTTCTACGATAACTAGAAAAAACGAAATTGAAGAAGAGATTAAAGTTAGACTGAAGGCGGGGAATGCTTGTTATTTTTCTGTGACAAAACTACTCAGTTCGCGCCTCTTGTCCCGAAACTTAAAAATTAGAATCTATAAAACAATTATCTTGCCTACAGTTCTTTATGGATGCGAAACTTGGCCGCTTACATTAAGGGATGAGCAGCGTCTTAAGGTTTTTGAAAATAAAGTATTGCGTAGAATATTCGGTCCGAAGAAGGATGAGTTAACCGGAGAGTTCAGACGGTTACACAACGCCGAATTGCGTGAGCTGTATCCGGGTAATATAATTGAGGTAATTTCATTGCGGCGAATCAAATGGGCTTGTAAAGTTGTTGGGCTTAGTAACGAGAGAATTCCTAAAAGGTTAATATTTGCTGTGCCGAATGGTAAGCGTCCGAGGGGTAGACCGAAGCGAAGGTGGGAAGATTGCATTAAAGCCGATCTGAAGGGACTGGGTTTGGACGGCGAACGGTGGAGGGAGGTGTGTAACAAGCGATTGGTGGTGTCGGCATCGAACCTTCGGGTTCGCTAAGCCTTATTATTATTATTATTATTATTATTATTCTATTTATATTAAAGGTGACATTTTGTAGTCTGCAACTGATATAAGTAGTCTGCTACTATGGAAAATAGCAGATGACAATAAAATATGAAATTATACTAATAAAGCATAAAGAAATAATGAGTTTTTATATATCTTGGATATAACGAAGAAATATATCTTGTAAAACAATAAATTTTTACATAAGAGCTTTTGCACTAACAGTATTGAAATTCATGTTCAGGTTTTTTTTTTTTTATTAAGGGAAATAAAATATGGAATCTTTAAATACGGCACTCTTTTGTTGAATGTTGAAGTGTAACTGTATTTCTGAATCGGGTTCCTCCAGAGATTTTATTCTCATACGAAAAATTGTATACCTTGTTATATACAATGAAAACGGTGAGGAAGCTATACTGACCTTACTTGGCAGACGTTTTTTCTTAGTTATATATATTTTTGTTTGTTGTATGTATATATTGTATTAATGGATGGATACCTTTAGTATTAATACTTTGGTTTTGGTAGACAGTATTATTATTCAATAAAAGAATACAAAGTTAAATGAAAAAAAAAAAGTGAAACGATTATGAAACTTTCACATCAGTCTAAATATGTTTAAACGTTATTTAAAGGTTCGGCTGAATAACGGTAAATGTGTATTTTTTTTCACAAGTTGACCTCTATTTTTAGATTTATAACTTTTCTTGCTTGAAAATAACTAAAACCATTATTCTGTCAAACTTTTGGCTCTAACAGTAGTGATATTACTTGTGATATTGTTCTCATAGAACTTTATTTTTTATTATGGTCCAAATCGGTCAATTTCCTTCTAACTTGAAGGGACAAAATATCAATGCATTTAATGAAACAAGAGAATATTTTTATCATATTTTGAAACGGAAAGTTAGTTTGATGAGGTTAGGAACATACACGATAAATGTAAGTGAACTCAAATGAAAATGAATTCAAGGCAGCTGTAACATAGGGCCATGGTCAAATATAGAACTCTCAATTCCAGCTAATTCAAGCAGTAAGCAATGACCTCTGTTGTTTTCTGAATGAGTTTCGTTAAGAATGTGTAGGCGAAACTACATAAAATGGTATTAAGTAAAAAAAATCCGATTTGGAAAAAATGTACGATGGACTATATTTTGGCTGAATATATTGGTCTTAATTCAGATAATTAGGGTCACTTATAGATTACTCTATTGAGAGAGCATTAATGGGCTGATGTAATAATATCCATATTATATCATTTATCTTATTGGGGATATTATTTACTTTTATAACATTAATATTGTCTATTAATGGCAAATTATACTTTTATTTTAAGTAAATTTTGTCTAGTTTACTAGGATGCAATTTTTCTTTTATTATTATTATTTATGAAATTTACAACTGTACATTTAATATACATTCAGCAAATGTGATACATATAAATACATGACATGACAAGGCTTGTAGAGAATCTACCCATTGGTAGCACTCTAATAAAGTTTCTAAATTAGGAGATCATCAAGGCCATCCAGGAGGGTTATCAGGGATCGAGGAGGAAACAAGTTCTGAAGTTTATTATGGAAGGATAGGTATCTGGCAATATATGTGTATATTTTCTAAGTCACATAGGAGGTTAAAGGAAAAAACAGAATGTTAGTTTCATCTCACAATTAGTGCCATATGAGTTCGTCCCTCACCATGGCAACTATAATTATGGTCAAGCTATAGCATTGAGTGTATACTCATTGGCTTTAAGGTCTTTGAGTGCATAAAAGGTGGTTTGGTGTATACCTTATTAATTTGCTCTAAAAGTTTGAAGGATAACTGCTTTAAAATGTCAACGAAGTCCTCGGAAGAGTTTTTGAATGAACCAGGAAAATGCTGTTTGGAAACTTTTATTTTAATTTTGACAACATTGTACCATTTGAGAGGGGGGGGGGGTCAATTGGAAGAGTCAAATTTCGACTGAACAACATCTGGTACCTTAAATTAGGTAACTGTATAAATAAAATGTTTACTTCGCATTTTTTTTTACATAATTTAAAAAGATAAAGTAAAAACGTTGCATAAATTGTATTTAAACATTTATTTATATTTAAAGAATACTAAATAAGATATATGGTTATTGTTACGAAAAACCATTTGAAAGCACGATGTTGTAAGCATATCCTTTAATAATCCTACAGTAGCCTTTAATAGTACCCCAATTATCGCCGTTGAATGAATCAGATATGTACGACTTCACCTAGACAAACGTCTGACTTAGAATTATCATACAAGATCGAAACAACAATAAATCGCTTGACGATTTCGACTACTTAAGCATTAGACAAACGCTCTAAGTTACCAATTAATTACGAAGCCTCATACTATAAGTCTGTAGAAGACCGATTTGGACTTACGAAGTTGAGCTATGGGGCTCCACTAAACCATCGTATTCCTCTTGTATCCAATCCTTGCAATCCAAAATCCTCAATACTCCTTACTTTGTCACAAATAAAATCATTCATAATGAACTTAATGTTTCCATACGTTCCCTCTTCGATCTCTGATAACCCTCCGAGGGGTACGAAAAGGAGATGGCCTCGTGATCTGCTTATGTAAAAATGATATTAGAATACCAATGGGCAATTTCTCTACAAACCTATCCATATCAATATATTTCTATCTTCACATGTACTAGATTTGTTTTATTTAATACAGTTATAAATTTCAAAAATAAGCAAAAAGTATAAAATAAAAAGCAAGAAAGAATTAAAATATTTAAAAAAAAAGTCTTATAAATAAATATGATGGACAGCTTTTTTTTAATAGTGATTTTATTATATTTTTACTAACTACCATATTTTCTATACATACAGTCGTTAAAGCAGAAAAAGGTCTCTTCAATAAACAAAATGAGATTCGAAACAATTATAATATAATTGTATTTTCAAATCCACAACTTGAATTTTTCGTTTTTAAAATTATGTAATTATTAAACACAAACTTAAATAACAAGGTTTGAAAATATTAAAAACCTTAAGTTTGTAGGGTGATGTTATTAATTGCGGAAGTAGTGTTTCTGTTTTTAGGTTTTTTTTTACATTTCATGATCAGAGACGAATTACTAATGAGCTGATCGCAAATTACTACATTAAAAAACATATATATATATATATATATATATATATAGTAGATTTGAAGGATTCAAAATATCAATTTTCTGTATAGTAAATTATTATTGTCAGTTGTGAAGTCTTCGATAACGAATACGCAAATTCTCCATTCACTAAACAAATTATTTATAAGTTACGTCCGGGTATTTTTTTTTTCTCACGAAAATATCCTATCAAACAAAAAAAAAAAAAGAAAATCAACAAAATTACAGGTTGCAGTGCCAGAAGAAAATTGCACATTATTACCCGCAATCCTTCCTGATGGTAGGGAATGAACCAGTAAAATGAACAAAAATAAGTAAAGAAGAATATTATGATACTGGTTGATTTGAACGATAAAGCAGCACAAATTTAGTTTGTATTTTTGTTTATTTCTGGTTTAAAGTACACCTAATTGGGCAAGAAGGACATCTTACAGGTTACCAACCTATCGGGTGATTGTAGTGAAGGTCAAGATTAATTTCAACTCCATCTGCCTCGATTCTCTAGCTAGAATACCCTCTTCTTTACAATATAAAAAAAAAAGATTATTTACAATTAATATTTGCTTAAATCACATCACATCTAATATGACTATCATGAAAGAACTAAGCTATATAAGTAATCCGTGGTACAGACCCCTTTTTAAGCAAATTATTAACAACCTGCTGAAACTTCGTATATAGCTTCATCTCATCGTAACTTACAGATATTTTATGAGAAGGAGTTAGTCGAGGGTACGGTCAAATAAATAAAAAATTAAAATATATTAATTATTTTAATTTTTGCCGACGTTTCGACCCACTTTGCAGGTCGTCTTCAGGGCTACAAAAGATACAAAACATGTTGAAAATAAAAAATAAATATAAATATATATAAAATAAGAAGAAGTTGTCAGATACAGAAATAAAAGATGGTATCAGAGATATAGTGGGTGACAATGTAGTTAAATATTAAGAATTATATATGTAGAAGATACAAATAAATAGAAAATAAGTAGGAATAAAAATAAAAATAAAGGAGAATATAGCATGTAAGTTAAAAGTAAACAGATTGCGATAAAAGATAAAGAATAAGTGTATAACAAACTAATAGAGATTACATTAGATAACT
Organism: Nezara viridula; assembly: GCA_928085145.1. Lineage (NCBI taxonomy): Eukaryota > Metazoa > Arthropoda > Insecta > Hemiptera > Pentatomidae > Nezara > Nezara viridula. The sequence continues at coordinate 106,332,673 of OV725082.1, forward strand.
GTGGGTTAACAGATAAAGAAAATAAATACATGAATGTTAACGAATAAATGAATGTTAACGAATAAATAGATTGAAAATTGAATAAGTATTGTTACAGTAATTATTACAGTATTGTTACAATACTATTCCTTATCTTTTATCGCAATCTGTTTACTTTTAACTTACATGCTATATTCTCCTTTATTTTTATTTTTATTCCTACTTATTTTCTATTTATTTGTATCTTCTACATATATAATTCTTAATATTTAACTACATTGTCACCCACTATATCTCTGATACCATCTTTTATTTCTGTATCTGACAACTTCTTCTTATTTTATATATACTTATATTTATTTTTTATTTTCAACATGTTTTGTATCTTTTGTAGCCCTGAAGACGACCTGCAAAGTGGGTCGAAACGTCGGCAAAAATTAAAATAATTAATATATTTTAATTTTTTATTTATTTGACCGCACCCTCGACTAACTCCTTCTCATATTATATCAACGGTCAACCATCTCTACATCATTACAAATATTTTATGTACGAAAATTCTCGGAATTGGGGCGTTTTAAATTTGCAGGTCGACAAACTTTGTTTATTTAAGCAGGGACTAAATACTCGTAAATAACCATTTGCTTTTCACTTGAATCGTAAGATACCTTCCACACAAAGTTGGGGAAAAAGGTGGCCTTCGAAAATATTGAGCCGTTTGGCGTGACCTACACCCCCAAATTGTCAAAATAATGAGGTTATATAGACCAAAGGGCCTAATATTTTTGTAGGCCATCTATTATATCAAACTATACTCTCACTATATACTAACGAACCAAGTGGTAAGCTTTTGGGTATTTACGAGTTTTTAGTACCTAATTAAATGGACGAAGTTTGTCGACCTCCAGATTGAAAATACCCCAATTCCGATAATCTTTGTAAATACACTTTTTGTAGGTGACGATGAGATGAAGCTATTTACGAAGTTTCAGCCGGATGTTAATGACTTGCTAAAAAGGTGTCTGTACCACGGACTAAAACGTTTATATTTCCATTAGGAAATAATCATCTTGCAGGAATAATTTTAAATGATGTAACCCAACACAGTCATCACCACCTATGCCGATGACACGTGTATCCTATCAGTTAATAACGATCCATCTATTGCATCCCAAACTCTTCAATCACACATCACAAGTCTTGAAAAATGGTGTCAAAACTGGAGGATTAAAATAAATTCCAATAAATCCCATCAAATTACCTGCACTCTTCGCCGTAAACCTATCACTTCCTGTCCTACAGTATCCTTCAACAATAGCCCTCTTATCCCTGTCGAACAAATCCGATACTTAGGACTCCACCTTGACAAACGACTCACTTGGAACCCCCATACCAGACTGAAACGACTAGAAACCGCCCGACGTTTTCGACTACTGCAGCAGTCACTAGACAAACGCTCTAAGCTCACAATCAATCACAAACGACTCATATATATGACAATAATAAGACCTATTCGAACTTACGGAATTGAGCTTTGGGACTCCACTAAACCATCGAATTCCTCTCGTATCCAATCCTTACAATCCAAAATCCTCCATAAAGACCTTAATGTTCCATATGTTTCCGATTTGGCCCAATCCAGATACCTATCCTTCCATAACAAACTGCAGAACCATCCGAATCCTCTCGTTTCAAACCTTGCTTCCTCCTCGATCCCTGATAATCCTCCGAGGCGTCTGAAAATAAGGTGGCCTCGGGACCTTCTAATATAGAACTTTAATTTGAGTTGTACCAATGGGTAGTTTCTCTTCATGTTGTACATGTCATGTTACCAATGTCACATTTACTTATTGTATTTTCCATGTAATACAGTTGTAAATTTCAATAAAATAAAAAAATGATGTAACAATGGAACAGTCGCAATAGATTATGATAGATTAAGTGTAATCATATTAATAATACATCGTGATTAATTTCTGCGATATTTACACCTCTACCTATTTATTACATGTTCCTCAACTAAGGAGAGAACAAATACAACCGATTTTCAATATAGGACCTACAAAAACGTATTCCCATAGATGATACTGTCTTAGCGAAAAATAACTCTAAGATATACTTCCATCCACAGCGACGACCACATATCAAGCAATTAAAAGCATCAATGAAGCGAGTCGCCCGAATGGATGTCTTCTTATTTTTTTCTTTTTTAATTTGGTAGCTGAAGTATATGCGTTTTTTTATTTATTTATTTAGAAATATAATAATCTGTCACGAGGACAATAATTGTAGTGAGATATGTACACATTCACACCATATATACAGAGAACATAAAATTAACAAAAGTAAAATAATAACTAAATAATAATCAAAAACTGTGTATAATAAAAAATAAAATAATCTAAAGTACAAATGCATCAAATTTAAATAATAAAACATATTGTGATTGTTTAAGTATTTAGCTCAGATCATATATAGACATGTATTTATTTATTTGCCACTCTCTCTTGTCTATTAGGCTATGCGGATGTTTGCAGTAGTGGGATGTTATGCATGACTGTATAACAACCCACTACTGCAAGTAAAATAATATACATATTTGAACATCAAGTCTTTTGAACATAAACAAGTTTTCATTGGTGAACTCGTATCAATATTGAACGTCGCCATATAGGAACATATAAAAACGACTGCTTTTGAAAAATACAATTAAAACATTTTTTTTTTATTTGTATTTGGGAAGAGGCTTAAGACTGAAAGCTCTCCCCCCCAATAGTGATCTCCGATGATCCTAAGAGTTGTAGTTAAAAAATGGGGGGACTGGTTGGCCGAATAGGCTAAAGCGTGTACAAAACACGCCGTTGTCCAGCAAATCGCAAAACCGAATAGAATATCACATGTTCAAATCCCGATGTAGGGGGAGGGGGCATTAACTCCCCGCCCTCTCCCTTGGCCCGAAAAAAAAAACCTTAAGCGATTATGGGAAAAATAAAAACCACCAACATTTTAGCTTTTTTTTCTTGTAATTTGAATGTTTACCAACACATTTCCTTGGGTTGTATTGTTAAACAGGTTATTTTAAAAAGAAAATTGATAAATTCTCCAATAGAACCCATAAACGTTCAGTTTAACAGCCCGTTTATCTTTTTGAAGTTTTTCGGAACGATAACTTCCGCTACTATAGTTTTTTTTTGCCCCCAGAATTTTGGACTCATTTTCAGGATGGCATTTACAAAGAAATTAATTATGTCGGTTACGAAGAATAATAAGAACCTACTTCATTTCTTTTTTTTTTAACATACAGGTTATAAAATGAAAAAAGGCTGCAGCCTTTGACTGTAGTTTTTTTTACCCAATTTTCATCATTCAGGATAGGAATCCTGCAGTAAGTATCCAAAAATCCAAAACAATAATTAGTTGTTGCCCATAACAAGCTTTTTTTATGTTCACTTTTTGATATAACTGACGAAATTTAAGGAAAAACTGAAAAAAATGGGAAAAAAATTATGTTTGGTCTTACTCGTATAAGCTGAGTTCAGTAAATCGTTCGTTTTTTCTTTAGATTAAGATTCTGCACTAATAGTTTAACTGCTAGTTAAACTGAACGTGACCGTTACGAACATCTCACTAGTTTATAGAATTAAAAAAAACGTTTATTTGAGTAGTATAAAGTCTATCAAAGAAATAAAAAAAGTGTTTATCTTGTATTTAAGCTTGGTAACAGTTAAGTAAGGTCTCACAGATAACACCATGGCGAATTGCAACGGGCCTAGGAGGGGCATCGCTTTGATTCCATGTTGTATAATTTTTTTATTCTCAATCGTAATTGCTTTCTGCTTTTTTTTTATGTAATATATATTATTTTTAATGGTTTAATTAGTCACGAAGTCCAATTTTCTAATTGATTTTTCATGTTCACTTACATAAAAAAATGCTTAGGATTAAGGATTAAATGATTAAATACCGTAACAAAAGTCTATATTCCAGCTAATTAAAATAGAGAACTGTTCTTGTTCGAATGTTACGGATTAAGCCTGATTAATTATGTTTTGATTAAGCTAACATAGACGTTATAGTTGGTTAAAAAAATAAATAAAAAAATATTAACTATGCAAACGAATATCATACAACTAACAAAAAAAAAAAATTGTCGTTTTATAAAGTTACGGAAGAAATATAAAAATTATACAGTTGAAAAAAAAAAAAAATACAAGATACGGGACAGCGTATTTTATTTTATTTTTCAAGAGTTCTCTTATAGATACGAGAGTTCTCGACCTTGATATAAAATTAAAATTTCAAGTGCAAAAAGTGTGTACGCATACATAACAAATAGCTTAAAATTTGTTTTGATTCCTTTAAGTTGTGGATTGTATAACACTACCATGAAATATATATATATAATATATATATATATATATATATATATATATATATATATATATATATAATATATATATATATATAATATATATATATATATAATATATATATATATATATATATATATATATATATATATATATATATACAACATGTTTATATACATGTATTATTTAGATTCTTTGAGTTTCGCTTCCTGTTACTGTTATATTCGAAATCCTGAAGTAACTACGAATTATTCTAATAAATTGGGGCTATGTCAAAGACAGCTAAACATTTCTTTATTACATTTAATTATTTTTGGTCCTTGATCGATTATGATATCTGTGTTTACAACAAGAATAAATATATAAGCAAATTTATAATTCAGTTAGACTGATGGTTGTTTAAACCGAGATCTCAAGTTTTAGAAAAAAAATAGCATCACCACAGATGAATCCTGAATTGCACACAACCCGCATATCCTATTTATAGATTTACAATTCCTACAGGAAAAGAAGAAAAAATGGTTATGAAAATAAATTGACTACAGAACTTAATATTACAACAATCCGTCTCTCATTTTGACTGCAGCCAAAACTATTATTTTACTAATAATAGAACTATATGAACTAAACGTTTTCGGTTGATAACCTTCCGCTTTATCATATTACTAACAGTTCTTAACTATCTTTCACCTTCTTATCAAGCGCGGTTATATTTCTTAGGCGCGATTATCATGTTCAAAAGATAAGGAATTTTTTTGCGGGTCCTTTTCAAAACCGCTTGTACAAAAATGAATCTAGTACCAATAAACCTTAAATATACATAATGTTAATTGTCAGCTGCTATAGGAATTTATTTTAATATACATGTATCTTATGTATTTAAAAAATAATAAAGTATTGAAATTCTAAACTGTCGTGCTGGATTATTATTTGAAAAAATAAAATAAAGTTATGTCCATTATTCTCGCTTCTACTCTATACAGCCAATTTTTGATGTTCATCTAATAAAAGTTGCCCTAAAAATTTTCGACAAATTCGATTAAGTAGTTTCTATGCCGATTGAAATGAAATGAAAATAGCCTTTATTTATGCACTAATATTACAATTTAAAAAGCAAACAAAACAAAATAAAACAATTTTTTTTTTTACATTATAATTTATAAAAAAACTTTTTACTATCTTGTATAGGCCTTCCCTTAGGAATAATATGGGTGACTAGCCCTACTGGGAAGCGGGATTTCTGACTTTTAACCATTTTTCTTTCCACACATCTCTGTCCTTCGCTGCTCTCCACCAGAGAGGTCCTGCCAAAAGCCTAAATGGATCTTTCCATCTCTCTATGACGATTATTGAGGACTAAATGAAAAAATATATAGACAAGTAAATGTTTTTAATAATGTTTTAATAAAGCCACAGGCATGTTATAATTTTATTTCACTACGATTTTTTTTTCCTTGCTGGACCTGAACCTCAGAATTTACGAAAGGAAAAACAAAATTCGGTTCACCATAATTGAAAAAGATTATAATCCCTCGGTGATGTAATCTAGTATTTCAAATAGCACATAAATTACTCTATTGTTTTTCCTATCTACAACAGTAGTTGCCATTTAGAGAAACAGAGGTTCATAAGAAGTTGACAAAAGAAAAAAAAATAAAAGAAAAAATAATAAAAATAAAATAAAATTATTTAGTCAGAATGAATATTCACCATATTTTTTATTTATTTTATATTATTATTGCACGTTCCGGCCTTAATGAAATTATGTGAAAATAAATAAATGTTTAAGTGCATATTATTAAACTAAGGACAATTACAATAACATAATATATTTAATCCAATGCACGTAATTAAGGACTAAGCTTTTGATCAATATATATTTAAATATTAGCATCAGGGGTGCTCATCCCCGCCCCCAAAATCGATGGCGCAAAAAACTTCTTCCAAAATATTTTATTGCTCACCGTTTCTTTACAAACAGAGCAATCGAAAGTTGAATTAGAAAAATCGTAGATGATATACAATTACACTTGCTTCGTCCTGTTTCATGTCCCCCCCCCTTCCCCTCCTGTCCTTTATTCCGAAAATTCATATCCCCGTCGAAATTTGTCCTCCCTCAAAAATTCAAAAACCCGTCAAAATATGCCCCTCTCAAAAATATGTATGCGCCATGAAACCCCATTCTTAACATCCCTGATTAGCATCACTATTTAGGTTGGACATAAAAATTTAAATGTTGATTTTTGTAATGTCCTTTTGGATGTGTTTGAGGATGGCCTCCATCACAACGCAAATGAAGTGAAAATATGATAAAAATTAAAAAAGTTGGCGTTAAAACATTGAAATTAATTCAGATACCCAAAAAAATTTTTTTTTAATCCCATTACTTTCCTTGCTTGAATTCTGGTATTTCGAATTGAAGTAGAATTTTATATTTCTCTTGAAAAATACTTGAAAGTTTATATTTGCCAGTGAAAGTTTCGTGGTATTAATATCCACCACAGCGGGGGATTTATATTTTAGCATCAAAATAGAGTGAGGTTAAGAGTCGCAAGATGACATCTCGTTTTGCTATAACAATGGGATCGATTCAAAGAGCCACTTAAGGCGTCATAAATCTTGCGAACAATTAGCTCATCAATTATAGGAGAAAGATAAAGATGTATAAAAAGAATGTATGGTCTGCTTGAAAGCAATAGAAAATAATTCAGCTGAGTTGAATGCCGTTACGAATTGTCTCACTGTTATATTATTTTTAGAGTACAGTTTCCTTGCAATAACCGCTCACTGAATATCTTTAAATAATTCAAAATACTCTACAGTTATCACTTATTTTAATATATTGTCACAGGATATTAATAAGGACATTTTTTGCTAAGTATATTCTTAAAATATATTGGTTCATTTAAAGAATATATAAGAGTTTCCTATCTTTTAACATTACAAATAGTTTACCGGAAAATATAGGTAATATCTACAGCATGTTGCCAATATCTGTTATCCGTAAATTATGCAATTTCATAGAAGAATAACGATTTTTTTTTCAAACAAAACATAACTTTTTTTCCATTTTTTTGTTTAAAAATTTACTGCTACTTAAAAGTTTTCATACTATGATTAGCAATAATACGCCATTTTAATTCTATTTACTTCAGATAAGATATACAGGATATCCAATAGATGTAAGTCTAAAAGCATTTCACGGAGAAATGGATGATATAATTACAAAATGTCATGTGAAAACGTCTACTTATTTTGAGTAACAGTTATCTAATATATTTTAATTTTGACGCCATACATTTGGCTCAATGTTTGTAAATAACTCCTACTTTTAAATGTTCTCATTTACCATATAGGTTTTATTTTTTATGAATGATCTCGAAAAACGCATTTCGATATTTTTTAATTGTGTTGAAAAATTTACGCCATTTTAGAATTTTGTATTCTCAATGCCATAATTACTTTCCAAGCACATCATAAATTGCATATGGTCCATGGTACAGACCCGTTTTTATCAAATTATTAACATCCGTCTGAAACTTGATGAACGTAAATAGGTTCATCTCATAGAAACCTAAAATATTTTATTTCCAAAAATTCTTGAAATTGGGACGTTTTCAATCTGAAGGTCGGCAAACTTTTTCTATTTAATTAGATACTAAAAACTCGTAAATACCCATTTGCTTTTCACTTGAATCGTAAGATAATTTGAGCACAAACTCGAAAAAACAGTGAACTTAAAAAATATTGAGCTGTTTGGCGTGATCTACACCCTCAAAATAACGAGTTTTGTGGGCCAAACAGCCCAATATTTTCACATGCCACCTTTTTTTCTCGATTTCGTGGTCAAATTATCTTACGATCCAAGTGGAAAGCAAATGGGTATTTACGAGTTTTTAGTACCTAATTAAATACACAAGGTTTGCCGACATCCAAACTGAAAGCTCCCCGATTCCATGCGTTAAGGTTACGGTGAACTGAAACTATTCACGAAGCTTCAGACGGATGTTAATAATTTGATAAAAAGGGGTCTGTACCACAGGCTCATAACTTGTATGCATTTTTTCATCGTCTTTCGATTAAAAATATTACCAAGCTAGCAGGTGTAGAAATTTTTCTTGGGAAATGGAAATACGTAGTTTATCAAATTATTTTCACACAATAAAGAAAATAAATGAATTTAAAATGCATACGAATATAAAAGAAACTTGCGCTACTACAATCCATAGAGAGTCTTGGGTTCAGTACTTTGTAAAGGAGTACTATTTCTAGGTTAACTTTGAGCTAGGAGGTGATTTGTTCGAGATCACGCTCATTCGCCTCTTTTTTCCATTTATCAATCCTATTTATTGCCCACCTATAAATTGGGTAATTATTATTTAATTACCCACTTTATAGCTGGACTCGAAACCATACAACCGTTAGTTATACAACAGTTGAACAAGAAAGAGAACTTCTTAAGAAAAATTACTGAACCCCAGACCCTTACGAATATAACGATAGAAAATTGTTCTCATGTTTCAATTATGGCTTCCAAATATGATTCAGTTTTTATTTATTTATTTATTTATGGGATTCTCATCGTGTAAAATTAACTGACTTAGTCTATGTCTAGTGGTGCCTAGTATTATTTTATTTAACTGAGGCAATTAAGGTAAAAGAAATATAAATTAAAATTTATCCCTAATTTAGGTATTAAGCCCATGAATAACGATTTAAAAATATCAACTCTTGGTAAAATCTTAACTAAGAAATAATTATCAGTTATCGATTAAAAAGAAATAAAAAAAAATTGAACAAATGGCGTTTGTAATCAATGAATCGATTACCAACTTATTTTCCACGTAAGTTGGACTAAATGCAAAGTATATTTCATGATGAAAATTTACAATTGACAATAGGAGTATTCATGTACTTGTTGTAAATACTTAATGTGCTATTATGCTAAGCAGACAGCACAAAATTTGAATAAATGGTTAATAACCTGTCTATGCTAACGTGCTAAAATGTTATTAGTTATATAGTAAGGTAATGTCTGCACTGTAAAAAATGTTTGTGAATTGTTCTACTAACGTTTTGACTTATTAAATGCCAAAGCGAAGTGAAAATACTGAGTTGCTGGATTATTTGGTTAAAAAATATTTATTAGAAAGCATGAATGAAGATTGAGAAGGCAAAGAAATTGATGAAATCCTAGTAGATATTGCACACAAAGAACAAAGAATCAAACACATTAAAACCTTACAATAACCTTCCTTCTCCGTGCGTTTACGAAATTAGAACTTTAATTTAACGAAATCAAAACTTTACAGGACTCTGGGCTGCGTTAAAATCGAGGGTGCTAGCGGATATTTTTAACATACATTTCGAAAATTATTTTCTCGAATTTAAGCACTTTACAATACTTAAAATTGGTTGCATGAATAACCACTAATATATCAGCAGACAGCTGAAATTTGATCAAGTGTGTTATATAGTCGGCACCATGTTAGATCAACGAATGTGAGTGAAAATATTTCAGTTATAATAAAATTTTGGATTAAATTATATCTCGTGTCCTGCTGTGACAATAGACAATAAACCAGTTCCCTCAAAAACACATGTACGGTATCTCGGACTATACTTGGACAAAAAACACCTGTAACATTCACACTAAATTAAAAAAACAAGAACTGACCAGACGATACAAACAACTGTCATATCTTTTAGACTAAAGATCTCCACTCAACTTACTAAACAAGCGATTAATCTACACCACTATACTAAGACCTATTTGGACATACGGAGCAGAACTTTGGGGTTCCGCAAAACACACACACATCAGCAAAATTCAAACCACACAATCCAAAATACTCCGTAAAATTGTCAATGCTCCTTGGTTTATTTCAAATCACACCATACACAAAGACATGAACATACCAAAAGTAAAATCCTACATACACAACAAATACACAACATTTCACACTTCTACTTTCAATCATCCAAATCCACTCGTTCTATCTCTATCTTTCTCCCTGTTACCTGGTGAGCCTCAAAGACGACTAAAAAGGCAGTGGCCTAGAGATCTGTTGAAAAGTTAAGAAGATATCAGGAATCAAGAAGATATAATTAACGCCAACACATTTGCTTGATGCGTTCCAACGCAGTGGCAAATTTAAAATAACAAAATAAAAAAAAAAATAAAAAATTATACATCTATCCTACTTCTGTAGATATATATGGGTTTTTAATTTTACTCGACAATCGTTTCAGTTGTTGATGTTTTTATTTACATCTACACACAAGAAATGTTTTTACTAAAATATAGACTGATGCTAAATATTTTAATTCAGTTGGGGTGTTTCTATGCTAGAAATCCTTTATTTTTTAAAATTAATATTTATTTCATTTTTAAAATATATTAATTCTCAAGTTTCTCCTAAGAATGTAATCAATTTAAGACAATCTTATTTTGTTTAAATGAATATGTATGGTAGCGATCAAGAACAATAATAAAATCATAAAAACAAAAAAATTGAATATGTAAGACGTTCATTTTTTAATTTGAATAATCTAAGGTGTAATCGACAGATTACAAGAACTCCTATGTACCTATCCTCAACAATTCATAGTTGAATTTTTTTTTTAATTTTCTATAAAATGTAACTTATTAAATAAAAATTTTCACATAATTTACTTTTAAAGGCAATTATTTTAAGGACCATATAAAGATCGTTTTATCCGTGTCAATAAAAAAAAATATATTTACATATGAATCGTTTTATAATCTGTAACTCAGATTAATATATTCTCAGTGATTATCTACTTTTAAAAAATATTTAATACATGCAATTCCTCATTGCCCTGTTCATAATAACGGGATTTAAATTCTATATCAGTTAATTTAATTGTCCATGACGACGATAATTTTTAATTTTAATGAAATAATAAATAATATAATAAAAATAATAATAAAATAAATAATTAAATTATATAAACAAGACGACGTATAGCGAATTTACACTCACCCCTCTGCCATGACGGTGTGCTTGCTGGACGAATGTTCGCTACTGACTGATCGGCCAGGCTTCCCCTCCACAGTTGTGTTGCACTTCACTATCGCCGGGTACCAGACTTCGTTGTAGATAGTAGTATTCTATTGTAACGGGTTCAGGGTTAATTTTTTTGAGGGGAGGGAGGCTACGCTTTTTTATATAGTGATAATTATTATTCTAATTATGAGAATAATAATGATTATATTTTTCCTTGACACGTGCTTAAGGTATAGCTACTAAGTTTGCCCACATAACAAAAATCCTTCTTCTGGACTTATATGATATGACATGGGCGCAGACTTCAGAAGGAGGGGGATTATGTGTCTGTGATTTCACTTCTATTAAATTTAAATTTTGTTCAATATGTCCGTATAATGGGTTCCTAAATGTTTTGTGTCTGTTTTGTAGTTGACTGTTGTTTTTTGTAATGTGTATTGCTTCAAGTAATTTTCTAGTGGTGTTTTTTGGTTCTGTGCCTACTATCTGTGGTTTTTTAAGGTTAAATTTATGCTGTAGTTTTGTACTGTGATGTGCTAAGGCTGTTGTGTTTATATTTTTTGGATTTTTACAGTTGGTGATGTGTTGTGAGATTCTAGTTCCTAATTGTTTGGATTTTTCACCAATGTAGATTTTGGGGGCAGTTTTGACAGTTTAATTTATATATTGCATTTTTCTTGTTTATTGGTTCTATTTTATCCATTGTGTTGGTGATGTGCCTGCTTAGTTTCTTGTTATTATATTGTACGAGTTTAATTTCTGTCAAGTCATAATCTTTGAACACGTCTTTAATTTTGTTAGTAAGTTTAGGTATGTATGTCATTTTGTAGTAGTTGTTGAAGTCACAGGCGGATCTACGGGGGGGAGGGAGGGGAGGCTTTCGGGCTGAAGCCTCCCCAAAATGGTAACATATAACCATGTTTTACAGAAAAAAATATTAAAAACTATCTTTTAAAGTATCCTTGTTCGTATAATTATATATAATAGAACTTCAAGAACCACTTAAACACCATTTCATATAGGTAATTAATTTCTTTACTTTTTTTCAAATTAATTATAGATATATGTATATGGAAAAAAAATCTTTCGGGCTGAAGCCCCCCAAAATTAAATCCTGGATCCGCTAGTGGTTGAAGTCCATTTTGTTTGTTTGTGATATGTTATCCTGATTGTTAAAAATTGGGTGATGAATTGTTGTGTAGGTTTCCTTATTGTAATGTTTTCTTCTGGTGTTTTTTGTATTGTTTGTTTTTTAGCTCTAATTTTGTTATGGTGTAGTTTTGTATGTAATCGACTGTACCAAAGTTTGTTGATTAAGTTTATAGGGTAAAAGTTCTCGATAAGTATTTTGTATATTTCTGTTTTTACTTGTGGGATGTAAGGTTTGTCAGTGAGTTCTATTGATTTGTGAATTAGGTTCCTGGCTGTGTTAACTATTTGATGTTTGGGATGGTTTGAGCTAAAGTTAAGAATTCTATTACTGGTATTCTCTTTTTTTGTCCATTTGGTAAGTATCTGTCCTTTGTCCATAATTATGTCCATATCCAAAAATCTGAGTCTATTGTTTGTGGCTTTTTCTATTGTAAATTTGATTCTTTTGTTGTACTGGTTGAAGCTTTTCATTATTTCATTTTCCGAATCTTTTTTTTTGTTATGAGTAATAAGTCATCTATGTATTTCTTAATTAACAGTGGTTTTTGTTCTAAGTTAGTTAGTTGTGTTGTGATCAGTTTGTTTTTAAAATATGCCACTTAAATTCGTCGATAGTGTACTTCCCATCCCGACTCCCCAAAGTTGTTTATAAAATTCATTATTGTATTTGAAATAATTATTTCTTGTACAGAGATTTATTCCTTCGATGAATATTCTTTTGTCTTTGATTTTGGTTTCACTTTATACACTGTCCCAGTTGTTGTCAATAATTTTTATACATTCATCTAATGGAATAATAATTAAAAAAATAAATAAATAAAACAAAAAAAAAATAAAATCAATAATAAATAAGCTTCCTAAGTGAATAAAATGTGTAAACTAAAATCGATTAAGGAATGTCGAATAGCTGGCTGGGCTAGGGTCTAATAGTATGTATGCAACTATTTTATTAATACCTAACTTTTATCTTTATTCAATTTTTCATTTACATTCAAATATAATAATATATATCAAAATATCCTAGGATTTTATTATTCAATCACCCCTCAATTTTCACGTCACATACTTATCACATTTTCCGCGACAAACTAGTCGAACAATGAAAAACGTATTTTATTTGAGGTATTACACACTAAGAAACCAAAGATATTTTTCAATTTTTTACATTATTCATTTCCAGCTGAAAAAGTTCTAGAAATGTACTAATGTTTTGAAGGCTGTCTCGTCTCTCAATGTAATTGTATTTTTTTTAAAGATATTCTCATGTTTATACAATAAGTAAATTTAAAAAATCCTTACAACTGTAATTTTATTTTGGTCACACTTAAAAAAATTGATCTGTCAGCTCAGTTATTTAAAATTACGGTAATCGATACTAACTTTATTTAGAGCATTTCGTATAGATGGAAAACAATAAATAAATTTTGGCAGATTAAAATCAGTTAGATGCGAGTGCATTGATAAAAAATGATCTTTTTTTGCATTTTTTGTGTTTAAAGTGAAGTTCTGATTTAGTTACTAAAATAATCTGGGATGTGCACATTTCGTAATTATGTAGTAGATAGATATATATATTTTTTATTATTTCTTAATGATATTTACAACTGTATTAAATAAATACATCTAGTGAATTTGAAAATATGGTTATAATGACATGAAAACACTTGCTGAGTAACTACCCAATGGTAGCACTCTAATGATATTAGAGTCTGCATTAGGAGATCACCGGGCATTAGGGGATCATCATCTTCTTTTCAGACGCCTCGGAGGGTTATCAGGAATTGAAGAGGAAGGATGAAGTTTATTATGGAAGGATAGGTATCTGGATTGGGCCAAATCTGATACATAAGAAACATTAAGGTCATTATGGATGGTTTTATTTGCAACGAAATAGGAAGCATTGAAGATTTTACGAAGGATTTTGGATTGTAAGGATTGGATACGAGATAAATTCGATGGTTTAGTGGAACCCCATAGCTCAACTCCGTAAGTCCAAGTAGGCCTTATTACAGTCATGTATATGAGTCTTTTATAATTAATTGGAAGTTTAGAGTGTCTGTCTAGTAAGTGCTGAAGTAATCGGAAACGTCGAGCGGTTTCTTGTCGTTTCAGCCTGGTATGAGGGAGGAGCTAGATATAAAATAAACCAATGGCATAAAAAGTCGAAACGTTGCGATGGTTATGAAAATAATAAAGGTTTGGGAATTTGTACAGCTTATTAATGCATACAGATTACTTTAATAACAAACAATGGCCTCTTAAAATACATATATTGATTTATTGGTTTCCTTCGAAATACCCCTCTTAAAAATTAGTTTCATTATATGTATTCGAATCGATTTGTTATTTGGTTTCACATAATACTTGTTGCATATTACTAAAATTATTAAAAAACATTTTTTTTTGTTTTATAAAGTAGGTAAATATTAATTTATTTTCTTGTAATTTTTTCATCGTAAACTGTAAACACTACTGATAAACTAACTAACTCTTGCATATTACAATCACGCAATGCCTCTCCTATTGACGACCCCTTCCTGGATACCGACGTGCCGTTCATATCAATATTTTTATTAGTGAACAAGTATTGATGCTCCTACCTCATGTTCTACTCCAAAGGAACCATGTTTTCACCACGGCTTCTTTCTATGTTTTCATCGGTTGAACAAACTATTGGAGGATGAGGATATTATTGAAGGATTTTAACACAAAGCCAAGAGCTCTCAAAACGTAATGAACATGTAAAACAATAAACGAGGCAGTGCTTCGGCAATTCAGCCAACATTAGAAGTAAAAATATAAAAGTAACAATATTAACCCTAAACACTTACAGAATACTAAACTCTTAGGAATGCTTGAGATAAGAAATCGTACGAAAATAGTTCTAAATGTATTGAAGATAATGTTGAATCTTTTAAAAATAAGTTAAATAATTAAGATAAATGTTTTATATATATACTAGTAGGCCCGTAAGAAAAATTCGCACAGCATATAGTTATCAAATGTCAAATTAATAAGAAAATAAAAAAATGCAATGCATCAAAGGATTAAGACATCAAATGTTACTTTATCGATAAATATAATCCATAAAGCAAACAAAAATTAATTTAAATCTTCATTTTTGTTTGGAACCAACATGTTTCCAAATTTCAGTAAGCTGAATCTTTGCTAAAAATTGTCCGATTTCGATGGTTTTTTTTTCCCTTTTGTAGGGAATTTAGTAATCTTTTATATAATCATGGGCATAACCAAGGGAAAAGTGTGTACTTTTTCAGTTATTCGCAAATAAAATTTATTTTCTTTCAGAACTTGTTTGCCTGAATTTTGTGGGTAATTGGACTATTTTGTAGGCCTGAAGGAGAAGGAAACCTTCGAAATTAGTGGCTCAATCCTGAGATTTGGTGAAAAATTAACGATGATATGGCTTGCCGATCAAAAACACCATCGATAAATAATATAAACTCCCCCTCTCTCAATCATAGAGACCTCAAGTCGACGAAATGAGACATGTATTCAATGACAGTACTACAATTAATGTAAGGTTGTGCGGATGCGAACCCTATGCCTTGCGTTATCTCGAAAATAGTACGTTTTTGTGCTTAAAAACGCTGGACCCGATAGTTCCGAAGGTTCCGATAGTTTAAATCTTCAAGATCCAATTTGTCCCTTATCGATCTACAGACCTACCACCGTTCCAGTATTGAAGCCTAGCAAAATGTTGGTATCGACTTTATTTGTTTTAGAAAGAAAAACAAAAGTGGAGAATACGATTCGCTAACCCCCCGTGAAATTCTGAATCCTACGGTACCCCATTCATGGTATTTGAGCATGACAGGAGTTTATATTTGGTACAAAACCAATTTCGAGCCTTACTGTAATAATATATGTGGAAATATCTATCTATATATATATATATATATATATATATATATATTTTTTTTTTTTATTATTTTTTTTTGCCGAGCCATAGGTATATATGTAGTTTTCTAAAATTAATTTTAAAATATTTTTTTTTTTTTAATCCAAAGCTTCGAAAATATGCGCTCACAACTTTATAAATATGTTTCATAAAAACTGTTCAAGAGAGTTCTGGGTAATACTTAAAAACTGCGAAAAATTATATTATTAAATTATTTCTGACCCTCCTTCTCCAAAAAAAACCGCAATATTTATTTAAAGAAATATAATTTCTGCAGCAACTAGTGTATCCAGCCGAGGAGCGCGCCCCCCTCCTCTGTTCAGACACATTTCAAAAAGCCGCAATTTAAAGAAAAGAGAAATATACGGAAAATTCTACCTCATAGACGAATTTTCTAATACAATATAAAAAAATATATTATCCAGACCAGCACTATCAATTTCTGCCAGATGGCGCGCTCTCTCTCGGATGGTGGAAAAATAATTCCGACAAATAAGTTCCAAAAGACTTCTATTTAAAGGAAATAGAAATATAGGGGAAAATCATCCTCTAAGACGAATTTTCTAATATGATATAAAAAAAATTATTATCGTGACCAGTAATAGCGTATCGAGCAGGGGGCGTCTCCCTTTGTTTGTCCCTACTGATCTGAACTGAGTCTCGTAAGTGAAATACATGATGGAGATAAATTAATTTATAAAAAAATGCCAAACACCTTTCCCTTACATTCACCTCTCATCCAGAATCCAATCCCACCCACACGTCAGCAGTAGAGGAATTCTTTAATTCACCCATCCCACTCTCCTTACCGCCTAAAGCAGTTAATCCTTCTGAGGTCAAATTCCTCTTACAAAAACTACCTACCCGTAAATCACCTGGATACGACCTCCTTACCTCTCAGATCCTTAGACAACTCCCTCCTAAAGCTGTCATATTCCTTACATACATATACAATAGCATCCTACGAACCACCCACTTTTCTCTTTTGTGGAAACATTCCACTATTATCCTGTTTCCGAAACCAGGCAAACCTCCCAACAGCTCAACATCCTACAGACCAATTAGCCTTCTTCCGATTCTCTCAAAAATCTTTGAAAAGATCCTCCTGAAACGCATCCTACCCTTTATAGAATCCCAAACTCTTCCTTCCCATCAGTTCGGATTTCGTTCACAACACTCTACAGTCCAACAAGGACTCCGAGTGGTTGATCATATTTCCGCAGCATTGGAAAGCAAGCAATATTGCTCGGGTGCATTTCTGGACATAGCTCAAGCCTTCGACCGGGTATGGCACGCCGGGCTTCTTTCCAAGCTGAAAAACTATCTTCCTCAGTCCTTGTACCTTGTTCTCCGTTCCTACCTCTCAGATCGTACCTTCCGAGTTCGTTGCGGTACTGAATTTTAGCATTGCTATCCAATCGAGGCAGGTGTTCCTCAAAGTAGCGTATTGGGTCCCGTCCTTTACATCCTCTTTACCGCCGATATCCCTGTCCATCCCGATACCTTCCTGGCAACTTTTGCTGATGACACCGCCATTCTATCATCCGACTCAGATCCCAACATAGCATCCTTAAATCTCCAAAACCACCTCACCTTGATTGAGCACTGGTGTAATAACTGGCGCATTAAAGTTAATGAATCTAAATGCCAACATATTACCTTTACACTCCGACGAAGTTCCTGTCCACCAGTACACTTTAATTGCATCCAGCTTCCTTACTCAGACACAGTCCGGTATCTTGGCTTTCATTTAGACCGAAGACTAACGTGGAACCCACATACTAGACTCAAAAGACAAGAACTCAACCGACGATACGGCCAGCTATACAGACTACTAAACAGAAAATCCAAACTTTCTATTGAAAACAAATTACTTATCTACAAGACAATACTGAAACCTATATGGACATACGGACTTGAACTGTGGGGATAGCAAAAGCTTCTAAAATCAAACGTATTCAATCCTTTCAATCTAAAGTCCTTCGAACAATAGTTGATGCTCCGTTCTATGTAAATAACAAAATCCTACACCATAACCTTAATATCCCATTTGTCCTAGACCTTATTCCAGAAAAATTCACCAGAACCTTACCTATCATCCAAATCCCCTTGCACAATCTCTATCCAGCACCACCCATCCTTACAATCCTCCTCGAAGGTTGAAGCGGCAGTGGCCCAGAGACCTTTTGTAAATAAGCATCTATTGGAGTTTTGGCAATGGCCAGATCCTCCACTCAAGCCCGAGTGTGTATGATCAGGTTAGTTCTTTTGTTTATATACATTTATTTTATTTTATTGTATTTATTTTTATTTTATTTTATTGTATTTATTTTTATTTTATTTTATTGTATTTATTATTATTAAGTTTCTGTATTATTTTTTTTTTATTGTAAATAGAGTGTGAGTGTGCTTTCTCTGAACACTATTATAAATGTCCTTGATGTGACAGAATGTAATATTTCTAAATAAACAAATATAAAAAAAAATAAAAAAATGAACTTCTTCCGAATACCCTTTTATTCGAGCACAAGAAAATAAGTTTTTTCTCCCGAACCCAGTTTTCATTCAGTTCCAATATATCTGGATGCATTGCAACCTCCAGCAATTATAGTTGTATATATAGTCTTCTTGAAGAATCCTTGCGATTTAAAATATTGGTCATGATAATAACTTTTATATTTCTCATTAGAAAGTGTTTTTCTTTTCTTAAAATAGTTGATACTGGGAACTTTTTCATGAAGGAAAGTATTGATTATTTGGTCTCCGATATGATCGGAATATGAATATAATCGGAACCGGAGTTTATTCTGAGTCTCTTAGAGAACTCATTTCAAAGTTGAATCTGTCTCAGTTTCCGACAAATTTGGTAAACATTAGCGTTCGTCGACTGTGGTTATCGACCATATAACTTAATAAAATTATTAATTTTAGGCACTCGTTCGACTTCCAACTTAACGTTCTTCAATTTCTTAACGAATACGTTTTTCCCTTTGATACACTGTTTAGTAGTAATAGATTTAAAAAAAAATTATCGAATAAATCTGTCTTTTTTGGCTGTAAATGCTTTTTCTTGGTGACTCGTGTTAACAATTTTGTTTTTTACATGTCTAAACCTATGTACAGGGTGTCCCGTAAGTAAAGGGATTATTTAAATGAGTGATAGCAGACATCAAGAGGTATAAAAAAATTAATATAAATTATATTAATAAATTATAAAAATGTTCTGATTTCGATGAAACTTGGGTAAAATCTCCTCCTTCGTAGATCTTTAAATTTATCTAATAACATACTTCACATAAAAAAAAAAAAAAAAACCAAAACGAATAAACTTTTTAGTCAATGTTGATGGTCTTTTGTCGTATCGGGCGATTTGGTGCAAATATATGTTGTCCTAAATATTTTCCATATTTCCGCTGTAAAACCGATATATACTTTTTTTTGTTTTTAATTTTTAGGTAGTGTTACATCAACTGAAGCAATCGGGATTGTCATTTGTAGTTTTTAGCAAATTACTGATGAAAAAAAAAATGATTTAGACCAATATTATACCAATTAGGAATTACCTTTTATTTATTGTCCTCAAGTGTCAAGGAAAGTTGTGTTAGATATGATACATAAGTGTTTGGAAATAATAATCCATTGAGTAATAATTTACATATTTTTTTTTATTTAATATGATTCATCTTCTAGTGTGTCATGCTGGTTCCAAATTGATCACAAGGTGTTATGAAACATTAAGTATTATCTTTCATACAATACTTATAGCCCAACACCTACAGTAACCTAATTACCAGTTGTGAGATTAAAATCTGAACACGAATATTTTAAATATGACTTATAGTTAACCGTCATTGGTATATTTAAAATTTGACTTTAATTAACCCTCATTGATACATTTAAAATTCATTAGAGTTGGTTTTAAGAGTCAGTAAAATCTTAATAATTGTATCATATTTAAAAGAGGTACCATTTTCTTTGATAGTACCTGAGGAACACGTCATAAATATAACAGATGCACTAAAAGAGTCTATTCTTCCAAAAAGCTTTTGTGAGAAAACAATTGAAACCTGTTAGATGAAGTGAAGAAAGTATTCCAATCAGGATTTAAATATATTGTGAAGACAAGTGATTGATCAATATTGAATTTGTGTTTTGAACAACTTAAAGCAATTAATTATCATCTTTCGTTTTTTTAAAGATATCCTTTTGTTGTGCATAGTCATTGAACATATAAGCAAGCCACGTATATTATTTATTTAACTGATAGGGTATCTGTTAAAAAGTGTTTTGAAATTAATTTTGGAATTTCGTCAGTTGCCAAAAAAAAAAATAAACAATAAAGATATATTATAAAACAAAGCCTCCAAAATTAAATCCTGGATCTGCTACTAGCTGGAAGTATTCCGAACTTCGGCGGGCCAGAGCTTATTTTTATAAAAATAAACCTTTCAGTAAGTATGAGAAAGTATTATCTTTGACAAGCTTATGTTTCAAAAATAACTCGTTCGATTTGATCTAAACTGGAATGAAAGTTAGGGTCGACGGATAAATGACGAACGTGCAAACGTATTTCCCTCAATACACCTTTTTTCAAACAGCTGATCATTTGATTTGTCCCACACTTAAAGAATAATGTACAATTAAAATTGATGCAATTTTAAACAATATAAAAGCTGTGAAATGTGGTAGAGGATTATAATATGGCATAGAAGGTTATGCACATTTTGAAAAATAAAGCTATTTATTGTACGTTTCTTACTGTTCTATTCAGTTTTCAAATGAAATTATAATATCAGTGTAAGCAGAATTTGTATAAAAGTGTATCTATATATTTTTTTAATTATAAGGTTTTCCAAAAGATAAGGAATAAAAGTGTATATGTACATAATGGGCCAGACCTCTTCTATCATACACCACTCCCTCCCATACTCCTATAAATTGCATATGTTTGTGTTCCTTGCGACTATTTATTTAAAGAAGCCAATTTTCCTACAAAAAAAATGGCCACACTGCCAAAAAATGGCGTCCAAAAAGACTAACGACTTTGTCTTGAGTTAGTTTTTTGATCACTGAGATTTATCATTTGGTTTAATTTCACCATAATTGGCCTTTTATTAAAGCACGATAGCCAGATATTAATAAAACATTAAAACAAATTGGTTTAGGCAATAAAAAACACCGGTAAAGTCGTTTTTTTTTTAAAGTCATTCGAATTAAAGTTGAAAATCAATGGCCGTTTATAACTAAATGGACGTAAATAAGGAATAATAGTTCTGAAGTAAACCATCTGGATAATACATTTCTCTTTTTAAAACACAGATTATTTTCAATATTTGAAGTGGTTCCTTAGAACATACACTTAATCGACAGAAAAACCGTACTGTTGTAAGCGTATGTACTCCTATAATAACTATTTTGGTATATTATTTTGATTGTATTAAATTCGGTACAGAAAAACAAGATAAAATATAATATTTTTTTCTTCTATTTCGGTGTCGTGAAATATTTCAGTTTCTATTTTTTTTATTTAAGCCAACATTACACCGATGTTCTCACTTCAAAATTCTACTTCCACGTTTCGGCTCGTCGAGCCATTTTCAAGTCTAAAAACATTTTTTCAATTTACAATCCAATATTATTATGTTAAATTTACCACGGATAATTATTCTTATAATCATTGATATGTTTTAAAAAACTCTAACATGTTTGAAAATGTAAAAAGTCGCAGTAGGGTTTTGAAGTGAAAACATCGGTGTAATGTTGGCTTAAACAAAAAAATTAGTAACTGAAGATAAAAGATCTTAATAATTTGTATAATGGGAAACAATGACGTCAATAACTGACAGTAGTAATAATTACATGAGAGAAGTTGGCTTTAGTTAAATTCAGGGAGCAATGTATAATAAAGAGAAACTGGATTCTATTACATTGTATTATAGTTCAATAATTTGGGCTTATAGTGGTTCTAATTAATAAAATACGTTCTTGAGATTATAAATAATCATCAGCAGCCTGGTCTCCCATTTTTCTTGTCTCATAAATCCTTTCTTCTAGGACCATCCTAGGAATCTGATCCTGGGTCATTCTAATTAAATGACCTGCCCGTCGAAGATTATAAATAATACAGAATGGATACTCATTATTCTAATATAAGGCCTATGAATTAAAATGTCTGCAATATTACAGAAAGGAAAACTTCAACTTCATTCTTAAAAAACTGAAGAAAAGCTGAGATAGCAGTATTGTCCAATTTTGTGCAGGATATCAAACACTAGGTCCACTAAACTGCAGGCTAGATATCTTAGAGACCCCAATGCTAGAAAAGTCTAGAAGTATATTTAAAAAAATTATATATAATAAAATATTTATGATGATTTAACAAAAGCTTTCATTCAGTAATGAATTTTAATGTGATTCTTTTGTTTTAGAATTCTTTATTTTCTTCCCAGACGTTTAAGCTTATAGGAAGCTATTGTGAAGGAGAACCTTATTATAATTATAAAATATCCCACTAATTTGTCTGTCTTTTTTTCATACTCTTAGAGGTTTTTCCAAAAGCAAAAATATTATCACCCAGCATAAATATAACACTTCTTACCTTTAAAGCATTCATTTAGTTATGACAATTTTTTTTTTTAATGGGTATTTTTAATGTACAGCATTATCAATTAAAACTTTTTTTTTTGAAAAACAATATAAACATAATAATGAAGTAAATTAATAATACATACAATCATAATGGGGAGAGGGCTTTTGGGCTGAAGTCTCCTCCCCCAAAATGGTAAAATATAACCATGTTTTATAGAAAAAAATATTAAAAACTATCTCTTAAACTATTACTGTTTGTGTAATTACATTTAATAGCACTTCAAGAATCACTAAGACACAATGTCATATGGGTAGTTAGTTTCTTTCTTTCTTTTTTTTCAAATTAATTATCGTTATCAATATTATATGAAACAAAATCCTTCGGGCTGAAGTCCCCCCCAAAATTAAATCCTGGATCCGCTAGTGCCTACCACTGGTGGAAGAGTCAACGGTGAATAAAGGTATGTAATCAGTCTGCAAAACTACACTCAAATGAAATTGAGTCTTTTTAAATTCTTTTCCCGTATTCTAATGTTGACTCTCATAAAAAGAACCTTAAATAGAGACTAAAAAATTCTGAAATGGTATTGACATTTTCCTTGGTGAAGCATGATTTGAATTTCAAAACCTGTGTTACTGATAAAAAAAAAAAAATGTACAAAGAAGAACAATTTGGTTCTGTTATGAGATATATTGATGAATACATCCAACTGTAAACACTATGAATGTTTTGCTTGTGAATGAACTAGCCCAACAAATGGGTCATGTGATCATTTTTACCAACCCCTGATGGCTAGTTATGGGTTGCCTCCATGTACTAACCACAATAGGAGTGTCAAGTTAAATTTCTCGTTGAATTATGAATTTTTTGTCATATCATTTAATATACATAAAAAACATTTCAGATGACATCCGTAACATAAAAAATAACAATATATCTTAGAATAAACATGTACAATTTATAAAAAAATAATTTAAGCTTTCTTTTAAAAAACCTTCTTTACTATTTTAATTAATTTTATCAAAGAGCTTTGAAGAGAACTTGAAAAATATACAAGTAACTGAAAATCTTAAAAAGATATTTGATTTTTATATTCCTAATAATATTCCTGGTAAATAAATTTGTTGATATTGAAGTTAATCAGCATTCATTCCGCTATCAAGAAAGTCTGTTACCATATGTAGTACCTTTGCAGGAAATATCCTAAAAAATACAAAAAGTTTATATTATTTAATGATTATTATTATTCAATATGCCATAATGTTTTTCATGGCAAACTATAGCAACTTATGCAGTTTAGATTATATTAATGACAACCTTTACAATATGATCATATAAACGTTTTGGATATAAAGGAGGAAGCAAAGATTTCGATGTGTTGATATTCAAAAGGACTGTCCTTAAAGTTTAGAACGTATAGTGTGGCAACTCTAAAATGATCTAATGTAATAAATTAAAAGAAATCATAGAACCCTTACGGATCTAGTGTCAGAATACTGCGCAACTGTGTAATATTATTACAACGATATAATGACCATTCTCATTGAACATTGATCAAAGAAATATAATAAATGGATAAAAGTAAAAACATGCATGTATATATAATAAAGAGAAATATTGAATATTTAAGAAATGATTCTCACAAAATGTTTTCAGTTGCCTTACTTTGTCCATGTTGACTATGATTGAGTTATAGTATGATAAATGTTAATGATGTTATTATATGTAATGTTAATTGAGTGGAACATCAAGTCAAGATGAATAAATAGTGATAGTAAATATTTACCTTACTGTTAGTAAAAACAATAGTAAATATTTCCATAAATTAAATTTAGTATATTTGTGCTTAAGAAAAAGGGAAGCAATTTACTAGGGATTCCTCAGATCTCAGAAATCTCCAGTATCTTAAATTAATATAATTTTAAAAAATCACGCAACACAGAACTTTCCCTTACCACTCAAATCTGAAAGCTAAAAAATCAGAAATACTATTAACATAACAAAAGTCCTATTTATTACATCACTGGTTAATTATGAATTGTACGTTCTGTTGATTATGGATTGTATGACTATTAGTTATTAAACTGTTATTTTCCATTGCAAAGTTTACTGAAAGGGAATTAAGAGATTTGCATTGTCTGTCATAAACAGGTCAAAAGTTGTCAAATGAATTGTAAATGGGTAATGTTGGAATATCACAAAAGGAAATTTCATCAAACTATTCACCAATTTAATTTTCTAAAAGGTTACATGATGATTTTTCAGAATAAACGGACGATAGATACCTAAATATTTAAATATAATGTC
Organism: Nezara viridula; assembly: GCA_928085145.1. Taxonomy (NCBI): domain Eukaryota; kingdom Metazoa; phylum Arthropoda; class Insecta; order Hemiptera; family Pentatomidae; genus Nezara; species Nezara viridula. The sequence goes on from OV725082.1 coordinate 106,358,020, forward strand.
ATATCTAGAGTTATTAAACTAGAGTAAATATATTTAAGGTTATAAATGTATTTATGAAATACTTTTATATCTCAATTCTTCTTTCACACAACTACAATGAAATAGTAGTGGATACTGTTGGAATATCATAAAGAGAAGATTCATCAAATTATTGACTAATTTAATTTTCTAAAAATTAAATGGCAATATTTTGGAATAAATGAACGTTAATACCCAATTATTTAAATATAATATCAGATCTAGAATTATTAAACTACAGTAAATGTATTAAACATATGCTTTATACATCTATGAAATCATTTTATATTTTACTTCTTCTTTCACACAAGTACAATGAAATAGTTTTTTAAACAATGTCATTGCCTTGATTAGGTGGATTTTAAATACTTTTTTTAAACTTAAAAATATTTTAGAAGTTTACATCTGAAATTCTCCGCTTTCCAACTATATATTATAGGTATACCTTCTGATTAGTATTTTGGGAGATTCATTTTCGACCTGGTTAAGCATTTTTATTTTTTTCTCCTTTATTCAATTGTCAAATTCTTTCAAAAGTTATTCATAGCATTTTTTTGTAACTCTTAATAATGAGAGGTAGTTAATTATTTAAAATAAACCATATTAAAGGTGCTTTAGAGGAAAATGCATATGAACATTGATCATTTAAGCCCTGTAAAGTGACATCATCGGGGATAAGACCTAAATGATATTAAAGACCACTTAATTATACAATGATACACTGAGTTTAATCAAAATCGTTTGAGCCGTTTTTGAAAAAAATTTTAAGAATGTGTTTCAGTGGCACTTTCTATTTTTTTAGCCGATTTTAATAAAAAAGTTGCTGTCACATCTAAGGCATATACCTATATTAAATACGTAATATCAGTTTCGTATGACTTTTCGTTTTTGAGCTAGACTGCTAACACACACACAGACACACAGACCATTTTTTGGGACTTGGTTATTTGGACTCAGGGTACCCCAAAACGTGTATATCCATTGAAAACTCAGATTCAAAAATTTTCACAGTCGCAATACTTACCCTTACTATATATTATATATATACATAAGTGAAAGTAAAAAAACATGCTATTCTAAATTGGAAATCTCTCATTTGTTTTTTTTTTTTCTACAAATCAATCAGTTTTGGAACATTTTCACAACAGATAACTCTCAGCTAACCTTAACAAATATTTTTAGCCATTACAAATATTTTTTACCTAAATATGTTATTCACTGCCATGAAGAATGAAGGAATAGTAACAATGGACTTATTTTGCCTCATAGAGGTGACAATGATTTCAGCTACTGATTTGGGGTTCAATAAGGCAAGAATCTCACCAAACCTAAAAGATAATAAACCTATTATACATTTATTATAACTATTTTTCATCAAGAACATCTAAAAAAAAAAAAAAAAAATATTAAGTAACAAATAAACTAAGATAAATATAGAATTATATACCACATTTAAATATTTTAAATATAAAAATAATTTTTACTAACAATTTTTGAACTTTCTAAGTAGGAATGTTGATTATTTTTAGTGGTATCTATTGCAACAACTTCCACACTTATTTAAGAAAAATCATTATCAATATAATGAAATATTATCTTTTAATAGCAGTAATTCTAGTGAAATTTACAATAGAAAACTTTCAAGGATAAACTATGAATTAATTGGCTTAGATGTAACATTCTTTTAAAATCATTATATAGAATGCCATTATTAAAAAAATAAAATAAATAAATAATTAGTTGTACTATAAAGAACTATAAAATGTACGTACCTTTGGTTTATTTTTGGATTTTTACATAATCCAGTGTTAACCATATAAGGACAGATGATTGTAAAGTGAACTTCTGATGCAATTTTTTCTTCTCTGAATTCTTCTGCCACAGCTTCCATTAGACCTAAACAGAAAGAAGTTTAAAGAAGAGGAATTAATGCCCCACAATCAGTGTGATTTAATAACCTCTATGACTCATTGGTAGACATTAATTATTTTATTCATGTTTGTTAATTTGTAAATGTATCGTTGTTGATTAAAAAAAACAATAAGAATGACTAAAATATTGAATAGAAATATTTTAACAAAGTTAAGTTTTTGAATATATTTTAGAGATATTTTTTGATTAATTGTTTCACAAAATATCAATATTTTGAAAAAATTATTTATAGCAAGTAATAAATATAAATCGTGGAAATATTTTGACCATAGAATGAATTTTACGAGAATTGGTAAGGGTTGCAGTAATAGAACGATTAAATAAGAAACCTTATTTAATTGTGTACCCCAAGTTTCAAAGCAAGTTTAAGGCCTTCATTAGCGCAAAATGCATCAGAGTGCTAAAGCAAGTGCTCAGTTGATCAACTTATCCGTAATAAATATAAATATTATGATAAAAAATAACTTCAGCTCTGCTTTGAATTATTACAATCTTAATTAATTTCATTAATAACTAGGAAATATTACCTCTTACAGCAAATTTGGATGCACAGTATGGAACCAGATTTCTTAATCCAAATACTCCTGCCATTGAAGAGAGAGCAACTATGTGTCCATGGTTTTTCTTAATCATATTGGGAAGTACAGCTTCTAAAAGCTATATATAAAAACAAATTGACTTTTAAATCATTTGAGCTCATAATTTTGATCTCATAGAGTGTATAAACAGTGTCGACCTTAGGGTGGAGAGGCACCCGTTAGGGACGCTGACCGATCTTAAGGGGTGCTCGCTGTTTGTTAAAAATAATTAACTTTAGCTTATCAATAAAGTAGCTGTATTAGAGAAATATTGAATGAAATAAAATTGAAATATTAAATAATATAAAACAGCTCAAAAAATAAATTTAGTTTTCTTAGGGAGGTGGAAGATGACATCATTGCCTGGGGGTGCCTAAGGTATAAGGCCTGCACTGTGTATATGTATTATCAAATGATAAAATGACAAATATTCATACCCAAAAGTGAGCAAAAACATTCACTTCAAACATTTTTATGATTTCTTGTGGCTTATGATCAAGAAGCTGATGGCATGGCATAATTCCAGCATTATTTATAAGAACAGTGACATCTCCTACTTCTTTCTTGATTTTATCAATAGCTTGAAGGACTTCTTCTCTTTTGGTCACATCACATCTATAAAATCGTGGTATGATAAGTGAATTAATTAACACAGTATTACAGAATAATCATTTATAGAATTTGATTTCTTGAAATAAAATATTTTTAAAAGGTGAAATAAAATAAATGTTTTGGTCGAAACATGATTACAAATTTGCTTCAGGTTCATAATAAAAAAAAAAAGTATCCCTTAACATTTTGTTCAATTGAGCCATATTTTATACCACCTTTTCTATTAATTTTTTTCGTTTTGGACTAACCCTAAAAAAGATTTTTAGTTTAGAAAAAAGATATAGTTTCTTTTAAAAAATATGTTTAGCTACCTGAAAAATTGAAGTATTTAGACATTTTTGTTGAATATTAGTCTATAAATGGCAGTTATTTATTTATAAAAACAATCAAAGCTACAAAAGTCATTTGTTTATATTTTTAATTTACAGACTATAACAATAATTAAAAATATATTATAAATTATTATATTGTGAATATTTTTATTACAATATTGGTGTAATAGAATGTTTAAGAAAATACATTTTTGGAAGATCGAGTTCCACTTAACAAATTACTATCTTTAGTAAATTTAAAACATAGTGACTGATGACGGAGGTGTTCGAATTATTTATTGAAGAAGCTAAAGTGTATTATATTATCATTTATACTAAATCAGTAACATAATTGTTTATATTGCCAAATAAAGGAATACAGTAAATATCCTTGAAAAAGTCATTGACTTTTTCACAGTATTTCGTTTTAACAAAATTATTCAGTTAGTATGAACTTCCAACTACTTTTAAATCTATAGTTAGAATATGAGAAAAGGGGACATCCATCTGACTTCTACCCTTCTTCCCACCAGATTGCTGACAAGTCCTTCCTAACCTAAGTTGCCTCACTCTGAAACTCTACCCTCCTCCAGAGTCAACCCTTCATCTCAACATTGTTTCACTAATATCATGACCTGATTTAGTCTATTTTAGAATAATAATCAGCAATAGTTTTGGTTTTTAATTTTTTTTTTCTTGGTAGCCTGTATATTATACAAAAACGTTTTTAGTGACTATGTAATATTTTATTTTGCATATACAAAGCGGAATGGACCGTAACAATAACACTACATTTCTTCCTCCCAGAATTATGTTTTCCTTATTATAGTTACAAATTGTCAATCAGAATGATTATAATTATATAAACTGGCAATATTATTAAATAATGGTGATGTATAATATAAATCTTTTAAATAAATTAAAAATTTGTCTGAACTGTGGTTTCATTCAATTCATTTTATGATCATAAAAAATAATTCAATCTGAACTACAGAATACATGTAAAGTACATCTATATAATCTGAGAAATGAATATCAAAATTAAATGACCAGTTGTATAATTTGTAAAATGAGGGTTGGTTCATCATAATCCACAATTAAATTATGTTTTTTCTTTTCATTTTTCGTTCATAATCTCAGAAAAGGTTTAAAGCAATGGGTCAATATTATATGAGAATCTACCAACTCTCCACCTCCTCTCTCCTTTTGCAATGTAAAATAGAAGTAAGCATAAAACTTGTGCTATTTTCATTGTTCGGACAAATTTTACTTATCTAAAATTAAAAAAAATATTTTTTTTTTTGGTTTAATGTTTTTATTCACACCTGTCATAATGGTAATGACAACCAGTGAATGTGAGATCGATTGCTAAATATAATGTCATGAAAGGCGTGTGGAGGACAGTGCCCAGCAGCACCTCACTCGGCGTGATATAAAAAAAATATATGATTTAAAAATTTAATTTAAAAATATTTTTTTGTTATTTCTTTTATTTATAATTATTATTTTAAAACATAAAGTCACTAGAGAAGCTCTAAAGATCCAAATATGAGCTAAACATTCTAATAAACGATTAGTAATGGCCAGTGGTGGATGTTGTGGATGCGCTAACACATTTCGTTTCATTAAGATCTCCTGATCAATATGTCCTGAAAAATATGAATTATTACTTTGTCATTCTTACTTATAGGTGTGAACATTTTGGAAGCCATTGTTCTGAATTAACTTGACAGTCTCCTCGTTTCCTTTCTCGTTTATATCAAGGCATACAACAGTGGAGCCAAGTTCAGCATATTTAATTGCTATTTCTCTTCCAATCCCATGACCAGCACCAGTGACCTTGATTTGACATAATCATATAAATAATCATAAGTATTGTAAATATAAACATTTATTGAATCAAGAACAACAAAGAACTTCCACATTATTTATTTTATTATATAAAGTTTGTTGAAATTTTAGAGAATTGTTATCAGAACTTTTTCTTACAATATCTCACTGCTTCCATTGACTAAATTAATACTTTGCTGGACCATCAGAGAAAATGTCCTTTTTAATTACTTCATCTCTACTTGTCATGTTATTTTGTACTTGGAGGAACATGACAAGTAGGACTAATAGTATTTAAAAAGTATATTTTCACCGATGATTCTGCATAGATATTTTTGTATGTTGTGTATTGGAAGCAGGGAAATATTGTAATAAAAAGTTCTGGCATAAAAAAATCATAAATTATTAAAATAAAATAAATTATCCTGCTTACCAAAACAATCTCTCCTTTGACTGATTTTAAGGGTTTAGGAACAATTGAGTTAAATATTCCCTCTAATGTTACATAACAAATTTTAATAAAAAGTATCAGAATCTGTAATGCCAATGTTCCAATGGAGTATAGTTTCTGCAACATATTTTCTTCTTCATTTCTGAAATTAGATCTTTTGTCAATAGAAAAGACAAATAAGATGCTCCCAAAACTGTATAAAAATAATAACTATTTTAACAAAAATAGTTTATTCTGGCAGGGGTGCTCATCCCCACCAAGATCATAATAATCTATACTCCCCTCCCCCTCCCAAGATATTTTATTGTTCTCTTTTCATACAAACAGAGCAAGGGAAAGTAGAATTAGAAAAATCATAGATCATAAACAATTACACTTACAGCGGTCTGTTCGACGTTTTCCCCTTTCCCCTTATATTGAAATCTTTCATTCCGAAAATTCATAAACTCGTTGAAATTGGCCCCCCTTAAAAATTTTGATGGTGCAACTAGCACTATAAAACCCCTTCTTGGGCACTCCTGTATTAAATGATCACTCAATTTGATGTACCAATCACCATAAATGTATATTAAAAATTTATAACAAAATTACTTTAACTGGTGACAACTAGAAAAGGTCATAGTTCCTAATGGAAGAAAAGAAAACCAAAATGGAAAAACATTTTCATAAATTTTATAATCATTTTTTTAAATATTAGGTGTTTTTTAATAACATTGGTTTAAGAACAGTATGCTGACCAACATTCATCAGACCACCTGATATCACAGGTATGAGATCTATGGGAAGAGGACTTTCCGGCTAAAGCCCTCCTCTCTTCTCTCGCCCTCAAAATGGTGAAATATAACTATAAATATAAGAAATATGGTTTTATGGGAAAAATTATATCTTAAAGTATTATTGTTAGTGAAATAACATTTAATAGGACTCCAAGAATTAATTAAACACCATTTCTTATAGGTAGTTAGTTTCTTTCTTTTTCTTCCAAAGTTATTATCGTTATATTTGAAAAAAAAAAACAAAAAAACTTTCGGGTTGAAGCTCCTCTCCCCCAAATGAAATCCACTACTGCCTGATTTAATAGCCCAAAAACCTTGAGAAAAAAATCGACATTATTTAATGAAAACTTTGAAAGCATCTTTTTAAATATTTATAACATTTATATAAAAACCAAATGATAGTCTGACAGTCAGATCTTGCTACCTGTGAAAATGGCGGCTTATTTAATGAATATTAGACCAGTGACTTGTGGATTGAAACGAAAATTCATTGCGAAAATTGTGAGAAAAGTTTATATTTGTTTACCTTGTATATATACGTTGAGACATGTAAAAAAGAAAATTGCTACGCGGGTCACCAAGGGAAAAGGCTACATTTTACAGCCAAAAAGGCTGGATTTAGTTGATCTTTTTTTTTGTTTTTTCATCTATAGCTCCTAAACGGTGCATCACAGCGAAAAACGTTGTCTTTAAGAAATTAAAGAACGTTAAATTGTGTGTCGATTGAGTGCCTAAACTTTATAATTTGGATAAGTAGTATGGGTGACAACCACAGTCAATTTTTACCAATTTCGAATTTTTACCAAATTCGTCAACAACTGAGATAAATTACTATAAATGGTGCTGCAGTTTGGAAATGAGTTCTTTAAGAAAATAACTAATAGAATAAAAGTTGTAGAGTATCAAATTCCGCGTCCACTGATTACTAACAATTTTAATGTAGATCAATTATATCTCTCGAATTGCGGTTCGTTATTTCTTCAAGAAATTCTTCTTTTTTTTTTACACCTCATATCTCAAAATCCTTCTTTGCTAAGAAGTAGAAAAGAGTCTTTTGTATTGTATATACTATCCTTAATAAGGATACCTCAGTACGATAGACAGCCATGCTGTTGAAATATTTAAAATCACAGTTATTTTCAATACCAATTTCGAGCCATCCCTATTCATTATCTATTTCGAGCGAGGTAAGTGACTTACATTGAAACAGATGAAACTCAGTGGACACGGAATTCAATGCTCTACAACTTTTATTTTATGAGATTTTTCTTTTAGAGATTTCATTTTCCAGCTGCAGCGCCATTTATAGTAAGTTTTAGGTGAAAATCAGCGTTGGTTGACCGTGGTTATCTGCCATATTACTTAACCAAACTATAAAGTTTAGGTACTCACTCGACGCACAATTTACCGTTCTTTAATTTCTTAAGTAGTGCGTTTTCCGCTTTGATGCTTCGTTTAGGAGGTATAGTAGAACCAAAAAAAAAAATAAGTTCTAGCTTTTTTGACTGTAAAAGATTTTTTCGTTCGGTTAAAAAGATTTACCACAAATCAAAATAATCCAAGAGGAACGAGTTAGCTTTAAAAAAAATGTTTTTATTTTTTATTTGATTAATATTATAAACACACTAATAGGCAAACGAGAGATAAGTTGATAAAAAAATTCATATTGAAGTCAGTAAGTATGTTCATCGTGAAAAAAAAATTAATATGTGTGGTTTAGACCACACGATAGAAGTGAAAACATCAACACGGTGTGATTAATAATATGTAATATAATTATAGATAATAGCTCATTATAAATAGAATGAAATGCTGAACAATTCCATCGCTTTCAGTATGCAGGTCCGATTTTTAGTTTCTGAGATATTTTAATGCATATCTTCAATAAAACTCGTTAAAATTTGGTTTTCGATACTATTTTTTCACTTTTCGCCTCTCTTATTATTACAAAGAGGATGAAATGATAAACACTTCCCTCGCCAACAATAGGCAGGTCCGATTTATAGTTTTGAAATTGTTTAATCCGTATACAAATAACTTCAATTAGGCGACTTTAGCCAAGCGTTGCACATCGGAAATCTGACGGCTCAATCTAATTCACTCTCCACAAATATATTGCAAAACGCGCCTAAAGAAGTTTTAACTAAAAAAAAATTAAATAAAGATATTTATCCGAGATTTTCCTTCCTGGAATAATTTACAAGGCAGTGGCAATATGGCCCAAATAAGCAGATCTTCCATAATTAATAATTATGGACAACAACCAAACGTTACCATTTCCTCTCAATAATGAAGATACTTATATTTTTTATGATATAACACTTGATTATAATATTAATGTTAAGGAATGGTAATGTTTTTACTTTCTGGGGATGTTTGTCGAATTCCTATGCTCATTTGTTTACTTTCTAGAAATATTTGTTGAATTCCTTAGCCTTATGAAACTTGAGAAAGGTATATAAACAACTGCTAAAATAAACCAATCTCCTTCAACTCCTTTCAACTAAATTCAAACGTTTTTTCCTACTCACTACTATAAAATGTAATATTCATGGCTGGAATTAGGGTGAATCACATATTTATTTCTAAGTTTTTATTGTTTTAACCTTAATTCAGTCAATAACATCAGTTAATGTTTATTTATAATTATTAGTCTAAAATACAGTTATACAATTGTTTACTTTTATTGGGTGTTAAACAAAAGACAGGAAAATTAATCTTGTCCCCATGATAAAAATAATTAGTGATAATATCACCTTAATAATATAAATGAAAAATAAATATCTGTCTAATATCAAATCCATGTGATGGACATATCGGCTACTATAGAAATAATGTTAATCTGATTTTGATGAATTTCGATGGATTGTGTGGATTGGTACCTAACCTAGATGGTCCAATACCAATTCCATCCACTGCTTACGCTTGCTGATGCGCTAACGTATTATGATACGATTTAAATATTTTATATAAAAATGGCTTGCTCCATTATCCTTAAAGTTGGAAGACAATTAGGGACCGTTGACGGTATCGATATAACTTATTTTGGGTTTAACGTATTAATGTAATGTTGTAATAACGTATAATTGGGTGATGGGATTTATTAAACGGTAGACTACATAAGTTTATAAACTTGATGAGATTTATTGTTTTGAGTTTTTAATATAATTTTAGTAAAGTATTGATTGTTTTTATTATGCATTCGTTAAAAATGTTGAGGAAGCTATAATGATTTACTTGTTAACCTCTTTTTTAACTCTGAATCGATAAAGTATCACAAGATCCGGTGTTAAAATTTACATACAATAACGTTAAATATTTACTGAATAAATTCTGGGGAAAAAAATGCTACCAATAGCGCTTTACAACGGGATGCTACAGTCAGTGAGTCAAATTTACTCAAATACTAACTTTTTTTTAGAACCAAAGAATTTAATCACTGCTTAAGTTGATGCCAAACGATTAACTGAAGTAGTGATCGAATTCCCATTAGTGATTCGATTTGAATAAAATACTCGGTACTCGGTACTCAGAGTAGCATTTGCCCATTTCTGATTTCAACCAATTATTTTCTGGTGAAACTTCATCGACAAATATCGGGCACATATCCCGGCATTCGTTCCATTGTGCCTTAAGAGCCGATACAAATAAAGAAATCTAACATTAAGAAATGGTTAAATCAATCACCTTTTCAACTAAATTAACGTTATTTATTTACTTTTTCTTGGCAGTTAGTATTTTAATCATATTTATAAGAGAACATCTATTTCATTCAATAGCAGTCATTATTAACCGTATTTGAGTAGAACATATTTCATGAGTTGTTATGTTAGCTTTTAATGAGCTGTAAGTGTTTTCTAATGTAACTTCAAAGGAAACATTTTGTCTCAGTGGTCTAATGTGTATCGAATTAAAAAAAAAAAAATTAGTAATATTTTACTTTATAAGCCTAATTGGTAATTTATTTAGTATTTGTTTTAAATTTTAGTAACTCTTTGAGTAAATATTTTATCTTAATTTTTACAGTTTCAAATCAGTTCTCAAATTTTATAACTTTGCTTTTTAAAATTATTGAATAATGTAAAACATTCCACCATCCTCTCCCCAGTCGCCTTTGCCTTCACTCCAATTTGATTGGTAATGTAATAAATTTGGAAGAATAAATAAATAATAAAATTTTAAAAAATGAAAGAATAATAAAAACATAATTCAAACCTATGCAGTTTCTTTTTAAATAATAATTTTCAGAGAATGATGTGGTAAAAACATCATAAAATACAACAATATTAGAATTTTAAAATAAGGATTTATCTTCGACGGAGAATGTTGATTTTTAAAAACAAAATAATATTTATACTTAAACCTTTAGTTACATTTTTGTAAATATTATAAATCTAAATATTTAAACATTTATTTAAATGGATTAGGTTTTTGAAAATAAAGTATTGCGTAGAATATTCGGACCGAAGAAGGATGAGTTAACCGGAGAGTTCAGACGGTTACACAACGCCGAATTGCGTGAGATGTATCCGGGTAATATAATTGAGGTAATTTCATCGCGGCGAATCAAATGGGCTTGTAAAGTTGTTGGGCTTAGTAACGAGAGAATTCCTAAAAGGTTAATATTTGCTGTGCCGAATGGTAAGCGTCCGAGGGGTAGACCGAAGCGAAGGTGGGAAGATTGCATTAAAGCCGATCTGAAGGGACTGGGTTTGGACGGCGAACGGTGGAGGGAGGTGTGTAAAAAGCGACTGGTGGTGTCGGCATCGAACCTTCGGGTTCGCTAAGCCTTATTATTATTATTATTATTTAAATGGATTTATCTACAACAGAGAATGTTGATTTTTAGAAACAATCATCCATACCAAAGGGAAATAATCACTATTATTATAATTGTTATTTTAGATAATAAAAGAAAAAAAAGGTTGGCGTTTTTAAATTGAAATGAATTACTGATGGCGTAAAGATAATTAAATAATAAATAAATAATTAAAGATAATTACTGATGGAAGAATAAATAAATGATAAAATTTTAAAAAATGAAAGAATAATAAAAACATAATTCAAACCTATGCAGTTTCTTTTTAAATAATAATTTTCAGAGAATGATGTGGTAAAAACATCATAAAATACAACAATATTAGAATTTTAAAATAAGGATTTATCTTCGACGGAGAATGTTGATTTTTAAAAACAAAATAATATTTATACTTAAACCTTTAGTTACATTTTTGTAAATATTATAAATCTAAATATTTAAATATTTATTTAAATGGATTTATCTACAACGGAGAATGTTGCTTTTTAAAAACAAAATAATATTTATACTTAAACCTTTAGTTTCATTTTTGTAAATATTATAAATCTAAATATTTAAACATTTATTAAGCTAAATTTTGTTTAAACCTTTCTAATCTTCAATATTTTCGCTGAATAATGTGAACTTGAATTATTAAATTTGATTTTATTTAGATTTTTTAAAAAATTTAAATCATAATACAGTCATAATAACGAAAAGCTATCGATTTAATTTCTGTTTCATTCGATTCATAATAAGAAAATTCATATGAAATGACCCCCATTTGAGCTTTATAGTCGTATGTCTAAGGTGGGCGAAGTTTTTTCAAAAATTAGGTGTTTTACACCACTGAGCCTCGATTAGCTCGAGTTGTGTTGTTTTTTAGCTGTCAAATATAACATTTATTCAGAAACGGTCAGTTATCTAGAGTAAATATTTTTTTTTAGAAGAAGCAAATTAGATATTTGTTTTGCGAACCTAAAAAACCCTTAATACGATTTTTAATAGCAATCTTAACTACCTAATTTGACCAGAAATAGCATAATCTATTTGCAGATATATGTTTATTGGATAGGTAATGAAATTGAATAAGATATCTCTAACGTTAGTAATTGCACATGGCATCCAAATATAAGTAAATAAATAGACTCTATTTTATATTTAAAATTGAATTTCACATATCTAAATTAATAATAGATTATACTCATAAACAATTAAAATATGTTACATAAAAAATAAACCAGGAGGGACAAAACGGATAAAAAGATTTTGTTTCATTCATTTTTCATTTTGTTGGTATTTTAAATATTGGTAATTACAGTAAACTTTTTTAACTTTTATAGTAATGACTTTAATGTAATAACTTAATCATTTCTTGAAAATAGATTTTGAAGTGCTCTTAATATTGTATCGGTCTTAAAATATTTTAAAATACAAGCTAATTGCCAATCGACATTGCCGTTCGGAATGCCAAATCATCCATATCAAAGGGAAATAATCACTATTATTATTTTTTTTTATTTTTTTTTATTGATGATATTTACAACTGTATTGCAAGTAAAAATACATTCAGTAAATGTGAACAAAGAAATAGATTAGAATGAAATCACATGTTGAGAAACTACCCATTGGTAGCTCTCTAAAAATGTATTTACAAAAGGAGATCTCGAGGCCATCTCCTTTTCAGACGCCTCTGAGGGTTGTCAGGGATCGAAGAGGAAGCAAGGTTAGAAACGAGAGGGTTTGGATGGTTCTGAAGTTTGTTATGGAAGGATAGGTATCTGGATTGGGCCAGGTCAGGAACATAAGGAACATTAAGGTCGTTATGGATGATTTTGTTTGTAACAAAGTAAGGAGCAGTGAGGATTTTACGAAGGATTTTGGACTGTAATGATTGGATACGAGAGGAATTCGATGGCTTAGTGGAGCCCCAGAGCTCAACTCCGTAAGTCCAAATAGGTCTTATTGTAGTCATGTATATGAGTCTTTTGTAATTGACTGGGAGCTTAGAGCGTTTGTCTAGTAAGTGTTGAAGTAGTCGGAAACATCGAGCTGTTTCTTGTCGTTTCAGTCTGGTATGAGGGTTCCAAGTTAGACGTTTGTCTAAGTGGAGTCCAAGGTATCGAATTTGTTCAACAGGGATATGTGGGGTATTATTAAAGGATACTGTAGGACAAGAGGACGTAGGTTTACGACACTATTATTATAATTGTTATTCTAGATAATAAAAGAAAAAAGGTTGGCGTTTTTAAATTGAAATGAATTACTGATGGCGTAAAGATAATTACATTAAATTTATGTTGTTCTTTTGTATTATATGGCCGTCGACGGATTGTAATAAATAAATGTTTTAATTGTATAAAAAAAGGTGTTAAAAATGCTTGGTGCACTATTCCTTTTTATACTGACCTCAATTATGGTTTTTGGTCCTAATGTTATCATGGTGGGTCAATTTTTAACCCCTTTGTTTATTTTAAAATTATTATAAGCATAACGGTTTAATAAACTCTTTGGGATTCACTTACAGGTATACCAGGCAGATACCTGAGGTGGTAATTATAAGTGTTACCTTAATCATATTCGGGTCAAGGCAAGTGTGACAAACATTGTTATGATTCGACAAACGATCTCGAATATAATCCTGGACCAGATTTATGTTAGTTACTTATTCGTCGTAAAAGTTGATGGTCAATTCTATAAATAGAAACATTTTCGCCAGGAAACTTTGTTTTGGAGTTATAACTGAAAAAAATCATTAATCCATTTTTGCTTGGCCACCATTTTATTTTCCGGCAAATTCATGCTAATAGACGTAAAATTTTTAATATTCTTTCAAGAAATAATTATTTAAAATTAAAGAAACTTTATTTAAAATAAGACATGTTTTTCTACGTAGGCGAACTGGCGAAAACAAATTAGGCTGTTATTATATTTATTAAGCATTCCTAAACAATGGATTAATGTGAATTAAAAGATCTTTGTAATTAAATATAGCCTACTTCTTTGATTGAAATATTTGAGCTTCTAACAAATATTGACCAAAATTTTCACTTTCTTTTTAATTTTGATGAGATTTTTTACATAAATGATCAAGGGTGCCCATTCCCCCAAGATCGATGGCACAAAAATCTACCCTCTCTTCCTAAGATATTTTATTGACCACCTTTTCATAAAAACGGAGCAAATGAAGGTAAAATTAGAAAAATCGCAGATCATATACAATTATACATGCTCCGATCTGTTCCATGCTTTCTCTTTGCTCCTCCCTTCACCTTGTGCAATGGAACCCCTTTCTGGGCACCCCTGTAGTAAATGATGATATTTTGAAAAAATAATTAATAATTTACAAACTACCCAGAGGGATGCAGAATAAATGTAAATAGGTAGTTTAGAGTCGTATAATGAAATAGTTATATCCCTTGGACGTTTTACTCTATTTGTATGCAAAGAAATTAATAATTGTTTTACCTAATTTGTCCATTTCATTTCGCATAATACGGACACCGGCAGCTTAATACGGACCGAGTTTGCATCTTTATTATATGTTAATAAGCCTTTTTTATATAATGTAAACAAATTAAATCTACGATAAATATAATTGATTCGTTTTTTACCGTAATGCTAATTACATATATCCCAAACTGGAAGATTTTTCTTTAAAAAATAAATATTATGAGGGCACTTAGCAGAAAGTTGAATCGTGGCTAAGAGATACCTAGAACCGGCTCTGAAAACAGCTATTGAAGGAATAAATTTTATAATTTCTAAGGGCAACAATTAAAATTTTTTAATTGTTTTGATAAATGTTAACCTTACAAACTTATATATGGAATATCCTGTATAACGAAACTCATTCCATACTTAGCTAAATTAGGAAACTCATACGATTCCAAAACTTGCCGCTACTTGTGTTTTTTTGTCGATTTATGAGAAGTTCACATGCCTGTAATTAGAAAAGCGATTTGGCAAATTTCACTAAATATTCAAGTATCTACCAAATTTTTACAAGTATCTACCAATCTCAGGCGGATCTACGGTAACTCACTTCCTGTGAAATTATATCTCTGCAATTTCAAAGAATGTCAAATTTTTTTCAGATGCAACTTTGGAAAATCCGAGAACAGCTACTGAGAAACGGAGCAGCAAAATTTAGGAGAATATAAAAGAACGCAAGAAGAGAAAGCATGTTAGATATATCAGTGGTTTGGCCTTAAAACTATTTTTTTAGTTTAAAATACATAATAACTGATCTATGGGGGGAGGGGAGGGTGTTATGCTTTCGGGCTCAAGCACCCTCCCCCCCGAAATGGTAAAATATAATTATGTTTTATAGAAAAAAATAATTAAAAATTATCTCTTTAAATACTATTTTTCGTGTGATTACAATCAATAGAACTTCAAGAATCACTTAAACGCTATTTCATATAGACAGTTAATTTCTTTCCTTTTTTTCAAATTAATTATCGTAATATATATATACATATATAAAGCTTTCAGGCTGAAGCCTCCTCCAAAATTAAATCCTGGATCCGCAAGTGCTACCAATAGTATTTAAATATCAAGTATCTCTGGTACATATGCCTGATTTAAAGAAACTCTGAGATAATGAGGCTCGAAATTGTCTTTTTCTGCGTTAAATTGTCGTGGAATAGACTTTTAATAAAATGTAACATTATTATGATGATAAAGCGGTGTGGATTTAGGCTTACCTCAGAGCCATAGCGTTTGCGTTCGGAGAGGATGGTCGTTACTGAATGGCCGGTTCGTCTTCCCCTCCACTGTAATTTAAATGTACAGTTTGTTGTTGTGTACAGAAGTGGAAGTCGAATAAATTATGTATCACCTTGAATGCACCTCATGCCCATGGATACTCGATGCCGATGTGAACTAAGATGATTCTCGTATCTAAGATAAAATCGATAGTGATTACCAAGTAAACACCACAACTATTTAAAAAAAATATGTTTATGTTTTTCCTCCGTTTCCTTTCAAGGTCAGCTATTGAAAAATCAATATGTATAGCCATCCCGTATACCATTCTATTTGCCTTTTTTTTCTTTTCTTTTTTTTTATTATGTAAGTTCATTCAACTATATAAAACGTGAAAACAACAATAAACAAAGAAATAATTGGCAAAATTAAGCTTGCCCCTCCTTGTAAATATCTTTATTCTGGCTCTGGGCGGGTTCGACAGTTGAGCAGGTCAGCGCTGACCTCACACATTCTAAAAAACCTAACGAACAACTTAATCATTCAGGATTCATTCGCGGGCTAGACTCTCTATATAACTTGACATGGCTGTATCCCCGAGATGTATTTTGAACTTAATCTCTGATCTTTTTTTATGTCCTCCCTTCCTCGCCGTTTAGACTTTACTGGGTTTTCCCGGACTAGGTGAGAGAGCGAGAGATTTTTTTCAGAGTTAAAAGCCCTCTTCCCCCTGATTGCCGGTCAACCCGTGCTTTGCACACGCGTTAACCCGCTCGGCCACGCCGTTCCCCCAAAAGTAAATATGTATGAAGTAGCAATTCACGGAGTTTGTAATACAGTTTCCGGTGTCAGATTCGATGAAAAGCCAATTCAACGTCGGAGGAGACTACTTGCCCAACATTATGACATTGCTGGATAGTGAAATGTTTGAAACAAAAACTGCTGATCTGGAATAATTTTATTTAAATCGGAGATGGGATACAGGCGTATTAAAATGAATTTTCCAGTACTTTACCCATAATGGGTAAAAGAAGATAGAACATTTGGAGGATGGCTATTCTTGTATTATCGTTTAGTTTGGGTACAGTTTTGAATACAATTTTAAAAGGTCAATAAAATTTGAGATGAGGATTACGTCTATTGTATTTATAGTCTGTGATGTTAAATATTTCTGAAGGTTAAAACAGTTTGAAGTGAAATTCCTAATTCATATCAGTTACTATAACAATTTTATTATACAATACATTTAAATTAAAAACAAATATTAATAACAAGAAAATAATAGAAATGTAACCTTTAAGGTTTGTTTATCTTGGAAAACAATTATCTCATTTTTGTGAAATACAACGAACTCCTCACGCACCAGCCTAAATCTGGGGTGTCGTCTATGTTCATTGGAAAAACGGATAGAAGGATCGTGGCGAAGCCAACAGGGGCTGTCTGTGCCTATCTCCAACTTTCTATACAAATGCAGTACGCGAACCTAGCAGAACGAAAATATACACGTATCTTAAAGAAAACAAAAGAAAGGTAATCCTCAACGAAAACGTATTGCGAAACAGGGGTAACTAGAAGGGGGTTTCATGGCCCAAGTTGCGTCATCAGAATTTTAGAGAGAATTATGAGCATTCGGAATGAAAAGACATGGGTAAGCATGTCGCTGTCTGCAGGATGTAAAATTATGTGTAACCTACGATTTTTTAAATGCCACTTTCGGTTTCACCGTTTTTAAGAAGAGGAGAGAAACTAAATATTATGGAAGGGGTGGAGGAAGGTTTATGCGCCATCGACCTTGGGGGAGATGGGCTCCTCTGTTGCGAAAGAATAGACAGGTACTTTTTTTCTAAGGTGCTCTATGAGTCAATCACATGAGAACATAGTTTCGGAACACGTAGAAATAAAACAGTAGAGAAATCATTTGAATTTAAAAGGATAGAGTAATTTTTAATTTTTCGTTATGTAAGTATGCATTGAGCATTTCGAAAAAAAAAAAAATTGAGGCTCTTCTCCTATTTCCTCCATTTTGAAAAAAACAAAACAATAAAAACGCATAAAATAAGTACTTTTGTCCTCATTAACTCGCTTCAAGTATAAGATAAAAATATATCTCATAAATTTTAAACAATGGCATACGAGTCGCTATATACGAGGCTTCTGCCTATAAGCTTTATATATATATAATGATAATTACTTAGGGGAAAAAAGAAAGAAACTAACTAACTGCCTTTATGAAATATTATTTTAAGTGATTCTTGAAGTGCTATTAAATGTAATTACACAAACAATAATACTTTAAGAGATAATTTTTTACTATAAAACATGGTTACATTTTACCATTTTGGGGAGAACTTCAGCAGGAGAGCCCTTCCCCACCACCTCCCCCTCTCCCCCCATAGATTTCCTGTAGTACAGTCTTCCTCTCTACTTCACAGGTGGATCTATGGGGGGAGAGGGGGAGGTGGTGGGGAAGGGCTCTCCTGCTGAAGTTCTCCCCAAAATGGTAAAATGTAACCATGTTTTATAGTAAAAAATTATCTCTTAAAGTATTATTGTTTGTGTAATTACATTTAATAGCACTTCAAGAATCACTTAAAATAATATTTCATAAAGGCAGTTAGTTAGTTTCTTTCTTTTTTCCCCTAAGTAATTATCATTATATATATATAAAGCTTATAGGCAGAAGCCTCGTATATAGCGACTCGTATGCCATTGTTTAAAATTTATGAGATATATTTTTATCTTATACTTGAAGCGAGTTAATGAGGACAAAAGTACTTATTTTATGCGTTTTTATTGTTTTGTTTTTTTCAAAATGGTGGAAATAGGAGAAGAGCCTCAATTTTTTTTTTTTTTCGAAATGCTCAATGCATACTTACATAACGAAAAATTAAAAATTACTCTATCCTTTTAAATTCAAATGATTTCTCTACTGTTTTATTTCTACGTGTTCCGAAACTATGTTCTCATGTGATTGACTCATAGAGCACCTTAGAAAAAAAGTACCTGTCTATTCTTTCGCAACAGAGGAGCCCATCTCCCCCAAGGTCGATGGCGCATAAACCTTCCTCCACCCCTTCCATAATATTTAGTTTCTCTCCTCTTCTTAAAAACGGTGAAACCGAAAGTGGCATTTAAAAAATCGTAGGTTACACATAATTTTACATCCTGCAGACAGCGACATGCTTACCCATGTCTTTTCATTCCGAATGCTCATAATTCTCTCTAAAATTCTGATGACGCAACTTGGGCCATGAAACCCCCTTCTAGTTACCCCTGTTTCGCAATACGTTTTCGTTGAGGATTACCTTTCTTTTGTTTTCTTTAAGATACGTGTATATTTTCGTTCTGCTAGGTTCGCGTACTGCATTTGTATAGAAAGTTGGAGATAGGCACAGACAGCCCCTGTTGGCTTCGCCACGATCCTTCTATCCGTTTTTCCAATGAACATAGACGACACCCCAGATTTAGGCTGGTGCGTGAGGAGTTCGTTGTATTTCACAAAAATGAGATAATTGTTTTCCAAGATAAACAAACCTTAAAGGTTACATTTCTATTATTTTCTTGTTATTAATATTTGTTTTTAATTTAAATGTATTGTATAATAAAATTGTTATAGTAACTGATATGAATTAGGAATTTCACTTCAAACTGTTTTAACCTTCAGAAATATTTAACATCACAGACTATAAATACAATAGACGTAATCCTCATCTCAAATTTTATTGACCTTTTAAAATTGTATTCAAAACTGTACCCAAACTAAACGATAATACAAGAATAGCCATCCTCCAAATGTTCTATCTTCTTTTACCCATTATGGGTAAAGTACTGGAAAATTCATTTTAATACGCCTGTATCCCATCTCCGATTTAAATAAAATTATTCCAGATCAGCAGTTTTTGTTTCAAACATTTCACTATCCAGCAATGTCATAATGTTGGGCAAGTAGTCTCCTCCGACGTTGAATTGGCTTTTCATCGAATCTGACACCGGAAACTGTATTACAAACTCCGTGAATTGCTACTTCATACATATTTACTTTTGGGGGAACGGCGTGGCCGAGCGGGTTAACGCGTGTGCAAAGCACGGGTTGACCGGCAATCAGGGGGAAGAGGGCTTTTTACTCTGAAAAAAATCTCTCGCTCTCTCACCTAGTCCGGGAAAACCCAGTAAAGTCTAAACGGCGAGGAAGGGAGGACATAAAAAAAGATCAGAGATTAAGTTCAAAATACATCTCGGGGATACAGCCATGTCAAGTTATATAGAGAGTCTAGCCCGCGAATGAATCCTGAATGATTAAGTTGTTCGTTAGGTTTTTTAGAATGTGTGAGGTCAGCGCTGACCTGCTCAACTGTCGAACCCGCCCAGAGCCAGGGTAAACAATGGTAAAATTGTTTAGCAAAAATACTAAATATAGTTAGGACAGGCTCACATTTTTCTTGTTGAATTTGCCATAACTATTTTTAACATATACAGTTACAAGCCTAGTAGAGATAGATAACATAGGTCATTTTTATGCAATGTTATAGGATAGCAAAAGTCTCAATTTGTTTTCCAAATTTGTTAAATGAATTGAACCATTCTTGAAAAAAATAAAAAATTTTGTTCTTCTACCTTTAGTTACGTTTCCGCGATCTTGAAAAAATGTTAGAAAAAAATACTTTTTTTTAGTTTTTCCTTGGTAACTCACTTCCTATTCAATTTAGAAAATGATATATGCAATTTCAAAGAATGAATTTTTTTCAGATGTACCTTTGGAAAATCCGAGAACAGCAACTGAGAAACGGAACAGCAAAATTTAGTTGAATATAAAAGAAGCATGTTTGATATAGCTGTGGTTTCGCCTTAAAACTATTTTTTTTGTTTAAAATGCATAATAACTAATATTGCCAAGGATTAAATTTCCAACACAAAATTCATGCAATACATATGTAAAGATTTCCATAATCTTTACATATGTATTGCATGAATTTTGTGTTGGAAATTTAATCCTTGGCAATATTAGTTATTATGCATTTTAAACAAAAAAAATAGTTTTAAGGCGAAACCACAGCTATATCAAACATGCTTCTTTTATATTCAACTAAATTTTGCTGTTCCGTTTCTCAGTTGCTGTTCTCGGATTTTCCAAAGGTACATCTGAAAAAAATTCATTCTTTGAAATTGCATATATCATTTTCTAAATTGAATAGGAAGTGAGTTACCAAGGAAAAACTAAAAAAAAGTATTTTTTTCTAACATTTTTTCAAGATCGCGGAAACGTAACTAAAGGTAGAAGAACAAAATTTTTTATTTTTTTCAAGAATGGTTCAATTCATTTAACAAATTTGGAAAACAAATTGAGACTTTTGCTATCCTATAACATTGCATAAAAATGACCTATGTTATCTATCTCTACTAGGCTTGTAACTGTATATGTTAAAAATAGTTATGGCAAATTCAACAAGAAAAATGTGAGCCTGTCCTAACTATATTTAGTATTTTTGCTAAACAATTTTACCATTGTTTATTTTATTATTTTTGGAAAGTAGTTAGCAAAGTCTCAAAAGAAACATGATACAGCTCTTCAATTATTTGAATCAGAGCAACATCTATGAACAAATTTTATTTGTGGAATTTTCAACTTCTCTCTTAACTCTAGCTGTTAAGCCATATTTGAACTATAGTTGATACTTATAAACATAAATTACCCCCACGATGCATCGTCGGTTGGTCCAAATTTGTCCCATACTGTTACAATCAGCCAAATATAATATTATTGTAAATCAGGCTAATATCTAGAGTTATTATTCTTTTTTTTTGCACCAAAAAATTCCTTAAATACAAAATTTTTTAGCAATAAAATTTAATATTTTCATATTTTAGAGTTTTAAAGGACACTAATAACAAATCTAACTTACTTTTTCATTACAAACAATTACTTGGCCTACTTTATTATAAAGGCCTTTTGGTTTTTGTAATTTATGATACATTATAATTCATTTAATTATTCTGCTAAATCTATAAAAAAAAAAAAAAAATAAATCTATTTGGATATAATAATCTAAAAATCTGGGCAAAGCAAATGAAAAAATAAATAACAACATTTTGTTTGAAATTATATAAAATATATTTTTTTCTTGACTCCTAGACTCGTTGGAACAAATGACGTGACTAATATTATGTAATATTTTTTTATGTATCATTACCAAAAAAAAAATTGGTTGAAATCAGTGGCCCACTGACTGTCAACTTCACTTGTAATTCTAGAAAACTGTTGAAACAATTATTACAAAATGGATATTATATTGGGTAATAAAAGTAAATCCATACAAATATCTAAAGTTTTATTTTGTTTGTAATGTAAAAAAACCTAATAAAAATATTTTTATATCGGGAATGATAAAATAGGTTTATAGTCAATGACAAAAATTTTAAATTGGTTCTCTAACAGTACTAATGTCTTTTGAGAATTTGAAAATAATTACATCATAAATGTTACTCTTTGAGCTCTTTGACGAATATTGTAAATTATTGTAAAAACAATCCCCTATTGTTTAATTATAGTTGTATAAAATATTGTTATAAACTAATACTTCAAAATAATTCCAATCAATGATACAACAGAATTTAACATAGTACAATTAATTTAAAAATTAATGCATACGAGTGTTCTACACTCATTTTGAATCTTATCTCTAAGCACTTAAATAATTTTTACAAATGCTATTAACCCCAGTCTTTTAAAGTTTAATAAAATTTATTTACAAGAACTCTTTTTATGATAAAACTATAAACATTTAACTTAATAATAAGAATTTACTATGAAAGGTTTAACACAATTAAATTGGCAATTTAAGGAACTCGGTTTCATTCTGGATCAACACCCGTATCCATGAAATCTCTTGAATATTGGTAAACTTTCTTAGGAAAGAATCTGAAAAAAAAAATATTATCCGTTAACTATTTTAGTTAAATTTTATATGAATGATTTTGTTAGTTACTAAAACTATTTGTATTTACAGCATATAATAATAATATAATTTAAACAATACATTTTGTAAACATTACCTCATAAATCTATCCAAAGTCATCACAAATCCTGGGATAGAAAGCTCAGACTGCTCACGTTTTATCGCCTTAATTATGCAATCCGCTACTTCTTTCACAGTAAGAATATTGGCAAGAGATGGGAATCTAGATTCAACAAAAAACGTTATTTCAAGAAATATTTTGTGATGGATAAGTAATTAGATAGATATGTAATTACTAAAATTTCCATTATAGGAACATAGGCTGTAGTAAAATAAATGTCGACTTTTTCTATTTTCTTAATTGATTTTAGATTACATTTTATTCAGATATGTAGATTTATTGTTACTGACCTAAAAATTAAAAAAAATATTGGAGGATTGGACCAAACTATATTCTCGTCTCCTTTCTATTTTTATTGCGGGTCGATATCCCATCTCGTTTTCCTAAGCTTATAGCTATGTGTGAGTGTTTGTGTGTAGAAATTATAATTGTTTCGTATCAATACCTGTTTCTCGGCTTCTTTGCAAGTCCAGTATCCACCATTATTGGATTCACTGTTGTAAACTTAATTGAACTATTGTTTTCGCTGATTCTAAGTTCTTCTTGTAGAGTTTCCATTAAACCTAGATAAAAACATATTTATTTTTCTTGTTAAAGTTTTATAGATATTTGTAGTGAGAATTTTATATGATTTTATTTTATTAATTTCTAGACTTATTATTATCTGGTTAGGTCTTTTAAAATTATATGTCCTTCCTTCAGTCATACCTCTTACTGCAAACTTAGAGGCAGAATACGGAACCGCATATGGAAGACCTACAACACCGCATGCTGAGCATACTGCAACGATGTGACCAAAATTTTTCTCTTTCATTTTAGGAAGAAATGCTTCCAATGTCTACAACAAAAAAAAAAGGTTTGGTTATACTTTTTATAAAACTAAAACTAAATTATGTTAAAAGTTAAATTGTTTTATAAGTATATACCCAAAAAATTATTTATATTTTATTATATTGATAAAAAAAAAACCTTTAATATATCAAAGATAAGATATAGTTTTATTGGTCTCATTATGTAAATTTTCAATACATTATCAGTGAAATATTTTTGTAATATTAGATTTCAATTTATTGTAATGGTATGAGAATTTAAAAATACTTTTCCTTAGATATAATTTTATAGTTGTAACCCTTTAGTTGTAATTTGAAAAATTCAGAAAGTGAACAGATATACCGAATATTGTATAAGTTCTATTGCATACTATAGCGTATTTATATTATTTATTTTTCAATACTGATAATGCCTGAACTGGCCAAAGTTTACAGGTAATTTACTAACTGCTGTTTGAAAAACTCAAAGTTTTGATTTAAAAACCTACAATAATTCTGAGTTTTTACCCTTATTTCTGAGTTTTAGGTTTATTTCAAAATCCACTCCAGTTGATATAAAGTTTAACTTAATGAGTTATCAACACTGGTACATTAAGCTTTGACAAAAATTGGTTGGCATTAGATTATGCATTGCCTAAAAGCACTTAATTGGACTGAATCTGTTTTTTTAATAATTTTTTGTGGGCAGAATCTGTTTCTTAATAGTTTATTGTGGAATGAACCTGTTAGTTATAATTTACTGATAATTATTATTAAAAAAATGGAATAAAAAAGTATGTTTGACTACTTACCCAAAAGTGAGAGATAATATTGACGTTAAAGACATTTTCAATATTCTTTGCACTTTGTTGAGATAGTGGCTTGCATATCATTACACCAGCATTGTTAATTAAAAGTGAAACAGTTCCAACATCTTCCTCTACCCTCTTTGCAGTTAACAGGACATCATTTCTGTTTGTTACGTCACATCTATAAAAATAATAATGAAATTATAATATCAAAAATGAATAATGTATATTATTACATTATATTGAAAAGAAAGCTTACGAATAAAAATGCACTCTACTCCCAAATCCTTCTTCCTTAACCAATTTATATGTTTCTGCATTCCCTTCTTCGTTTATGTCCCATCCAACTACAATACAGCCTTCAGCTGCCAACCTCCGGACTATTTCTTGTCCAATGCCATGACCAGAACCAGTCACCTAATGCCACATTTATAATTATAATAGAATACAAATATTTTAAGAAAAACCAAATGTTTCCCATTTTTACTGGTATAATTAGTTTTTTATTCTATATCTGCCAGCTTGTATAAACACATAAACCAATTTCTATTATTGCTGACTTAAAATCATTCACTTTAATTATAAATATACATTAACATCTATTGTGTCTCATTGATAATCAGGACAATCACATCATCTGAAAAGAAGAGCAGAATATTTTAAATCTTAATACCCCAGATGTAAACATTTTTTAGCTCAATGCAGTTCTTTGGTCTTTATTTGAGTATCATCGAGTATCAAAATGAACTCAATATATTTGAGATCATATTTTAAATTACATATAACCTCATTGATATATTTTTTTCTTGATCTGCTGCATGCTATTCAATTCAATCACTTTTCTTCTGGTTTTATTTGGAAGTGAATAATCTGGTTTGCAAAATGAATATTCTTTAGCATATTACTTCTACAATTTTGATATAAATTTTTCATGGCATAATAAGCACAGAATAATACCACTATGTTTTAAAATTCCCTTAGATTTACTATATATATCTTTTAAACTTAGTATATCTTCCAAATTAGAATTTGTAGGTGCTGGATTATAATAAGTGCTGGATTGTACTTCTCTTGTGCATTTACTACCCTACTATTCTACTAGGATATTTTCAAATATATCCATCCCTTTTTTATCTTATATAGATCCTTAAGTGATACTTTGATTTCCAAGAAGCATTCCAACTCAAGTAAGATGGTAGACTGTTTTGAATCTGGCCTGGAATGAGTGACTTTTATTTTTTTGATGGTCATAGGTCTGTAATCAGTAGGATAACTTATCCATCCTGTCCTAGTTAGAGTATATAAGGACGTTAAAGACCAATCAACTAAAACAAAATCCTGATCTTTTTATTATTACTTTTAACTTTTCATGGGTAATTATGAGTAAGGGAATCTTCCTATTTATCTCGAAATTAATTTATGGTATGTAGTTTTTCCCATTTTCCTTTATCATTCTTTTTAAATCAGAGTGATAAAATATTTTTTCTGAATTACTGACTTTCTAGCTTCTTCCCTGGGCACTGATCATACGATAATTTGGTGGTGTTCTGCAATATGAATTCTTTCCACATTATCATTGGTATTTTTTCCGTAATATTATAATTTTTAGATTACAAAGGAGCTGCATAAAATTTTATAAATTTTTAAACCTACAATATTTATTTCAGATTTAATTTTGAACTTATAAGTATTTAGCTCTCATCAACTATATCTACCTAAGAATAAAAGAAGTATCAAATATATATTTAAAAAGTCATGCTTACTTGAGTGTTATTAAATAAAACTATTAGTGTTTTTTGTATCATACAAATTTACCCAGGAAATAGTTTGTCAATCTAATTAACTATAAAAGATTTACACATATAAAAAATAGGTCATTATACATTAGATTTCATTTCATATATATAGTTAAAGAATGTTTTATCAATCTTACAAGTGCTATTTGTCCTTCAAGACTTTTCTCTTTTGGAGGCAATAACAGTTCATAAACAGATTCTAGTATTGCTAAGGCCATTCGAAACAGCAGGTAGAAAATCTCCAGCGCTAAGATAAATCCTTCTAGTACACGATTTTTCCATTCCACTCTGTGAAGAAAAATAAATTTATTTAATTAATATATTATTTTATCTAGTGTGTTGATGGGGGGAAGTAGCTCATTAAGTAGGTTTGGTGGTTCTTTTTTGCCAACCTCTGACACCTACTAGAGCAGGGGTTCTTCAACTTTTTTGCTATTGTATATACGCTTTTCAGGTGATAATAAAATTTGCATTAAGTTGAAACATTTTTGCAAAATACATTTTGTGGCAAATTTTTCTTAAAGTAATGACGTAATTGAGTTATAATTGAATTTGCTCCCGTGTTTAGGACAATATATATAAATCAAATTAAATTTTGTCTGAATATAATCTTAAATTTGAATTATTTTGATTCTGTAAGTAATAAATATTAATTTATGATTTTTCAAAATTATTTACCAAATTTAATAAAATATTAAAATTAAGGATCATTGTCGCAGCCATCCTGGTATAATCCAAGGGTACTGCATCACCCACTTTGAGAACCACTGACCTAGAGGTAACCATCACATACTAATCAGAATGAGACTGTCAAGATTCATTTATTGGGGCCGAGTAATAATTATTAACTGACTCTTACTTTCTTTCATTTTTGATTTTGAGAAGTTAACTTGGTTATTATTCAAAAGTAGTTGGCCTTGTTTTTAATTGAGCAATTAATTAAATCTCTGCTCAAATAATGATTTAACAAAGTAAAAAAAAAAAAAAAAAAGCCTTTTTCAGAAATATTGTTCATTGGTAAAGTGTTAGCACAGCTGGATCTGCGGGGGACTAGGGGGGCTTTTGGGTTGAAGCCCCTCACCTCCCCCATAATGGTAAGATATAGCATCTTATGAAAAGAAATTATCTCTAAAAATATTACTACTTATGTATTTGTATTTAATAGGACTTCAAGAATCACTAATACACTAATATTTTTATATTTCATACTCCCATGGCACTTTGGCAATACGGGTGTTTGCGATAGTGTGTTATTAGGCATCACAGGCGGATTTACGGGAGGGGGGCTTTCGGGCTGAAGCCCCCTCCCCAAAATGGTAAAATATAACCATGTTTTATAGAAAAAAATATTAAAAACTATCTCTTAAATTATTATTGTTCGTGTGATTACATTTAATAGGACTTCAAGAATAACTAAGACACCATGTCATATGGGTAGTTAGTTTCTTTCTTTTTATTTTTCAAATTAATTATCGTTATATATATGAAAAAAAAATCCTTCGGGCTGAAGCCCCCCCAAAATTAAATCCTGGATCCGCTAGTGTTAGGAATGAATGCTTAATAACACACTACTACTAGTTAACATGATGTGCACACATCTTCTGTTCTATCTTCTTCGTGTTTCGGCCTAGCTTCCAGAATCTGGAGGTCTTCCTGGCGCTTGTCCTCTTCTACTGCGGGCACCAATACGGAAGTGAGCGGTCCCCACCTCCGTCTTCCATCCATATATGGAATCCTTAAACCGCGGAAATTTTCCTCGTTGTCTAACTGAGGAAACTCATTTTCAGGGAGGATAAAGATTCCCACTGCTCTTGTCATAGTCACTCTTAACGTTTCAAATGCGTTATAGTTTCTTCCATTTCATGTAGTTTCTTTCTTTTTCTTCCTAAGTAATTATCATTATAATTTTTTTTTTAATGGCTGAAGCCTTTCCTTCTCCCCAAAATTAAATTCTGGATCCATTAGTGAGTGTTAGTAACAGCTGACTTCTTTTATTCTTTTTTTTTATTACAATGAGAGATTATAAACTAAGTCATTCTTGACATAGAAGAGTAAACAAATTGGAAGTTCCTGAAATGGCTATACAAAACTCTCAAACGAAATCGATTCTCATTAAAACTTCACAACTTCTAATGGCTGTGGATTCGATTATGGTTTTTGAAACAGTTTAAGTTTCAGAAAGTCATGCAAGGCCTCTCTGTCACGAGTTTCAGAAACAGTGATTTTCTTCTTGGCTGGTAAGGGAGAAAGAAAGTTCATTTATATATTAATAGCGGATAGTTTTGTGGATTTTTACTCTTAAAACTTAACCTGATTTTCTTTTAAAATTTCGCTTTCAAGTTTCTTTATTTTTGTTATACAAATTAAAAACCCAATATTATTACAACGTAGAAGAAGAAGAAAATACAAAAACGTAGATGAAAAAGGGTAAATAACTATAACTAACTGCTTGAAATAAATATAAAATAAATATGCAGATATAGAAGATAAGTTTGAACATATAGAGAAGTTTAAGTATTATGTAGGTATAAGATTAGGGTCTAGGATAATTGGAAAAACAAAATTGAAGAGAAAGTTTAGGCTAGATTGAAGACGGAACACGCTTATTATTTTTCAACTACAAAACTACTTAGATAGTATCTCCAGTCTCGAAACTTAAAATTTAGAATTTACAAAACTATAATCCTTTCTACAGTTCTTTATGTAAGTGAAACCTAGTCTTAGAAGGATCAATTTCTTTTGTTAATATTGGATTCTTATAAATTTAAGAATTGTAATATTTTACAGGTTTAATATTCGTAATATTTTATTCTGGGAGACAGGGGCCCAAAAATATATTTAAAATAAATAAATAAAATATCGTCTTTAACATTTTCTATATCATTGATTTTTTCAAGAATATGAGGTTTTTCAATTCGGTAAATCTGTAACCAGAAATTGTGCCGACTGAATTTGAATGTATTGTATAAAGTATACCTATGTTAGATTATTCAAATATTACTAATTGTCTTATAAATAATATGAGCAAGAATTAATTGTGGATAGGGCATTTGCATCGAACAGTGACTGAAGAAATTGTGATTATTATTATGGACAAATAATTAAAAAAATTAATAATGTATGTAAAGTTTGGAATTAATTTATAATACATATTTAAAGGAAATATTCCTATCTTATATATATATATATATATATATATATATATATATATATATATATATATATATATATATAAAACACTCTCATTTCTTTACGGCGAATTTGAAAAATTGAGTTAAAAGGCAATTCTCGGACTGGCTGACCAATACTCGATAAGCTAGTCATTCTTCTCTCTAAACCACTAGCGGATCCAGGATTTAATTTTGGGGGGAGCTTCAGCCCGATGCTTTTTTTTTTTCATAAAAACAACGATAATTACTTTGGAAAAACAGAAAGAAACTAACTACCATTATGAAATGGTGTTTAAGGGATCCCTTAAGTCCTTTTAAATCTAATTACACGAACAATAATACTTTAAGAGGTACTTTTAAAAAAAAAAATCCCATAAAACATGGTTATATTTTACCATTTTGGGGGGGCTTCAGCCCGAAAGCCTCTCCTTCCCCTCCCCCCCCCGTAGATCCGCCTGTGCTCTAAACTATAAACTACATACATATTAAAAAATTAGGACACACTTTCATATTATAATCAAAGTATGTGATATCATTTATTATAAATGGAAACTATTTTTTTGTTTGCATACATTGTTTAACAAACGTGTTGACTATATTTGAGCAATGTTTGACAAGTCTTATCGGGCTACTCGGGTGACCAAGCTCTGGAGAGTTTGCTCCCTCTCTCTCTGAGCGTGGACCTGTTCCCCTTTACCCACGCTTTGTGGCGGTGTTTTACAAATTCTTGTTTAAAGCCAGGTATGGTAATCTAAAATGTTTCCTAACCTTCTCTTCACCCTCTAATAATGAGGTGGATTCTATAACCCCACCAGACGTTCATTTCCAAGCCATGAGAATAGTCGGCCCTTTTCTTTAAAAACCCAATCACCTAGGATGGAAATAATTCTAGAGCTTTACCAATACAAAGTACGTTGGTATACTGTCGTACTTCAAGACCAAATGAAGGAAGTAAGAATTTAAGAATTGAAATTCGCCGCTCGACCATGAATTTCCTATTTTTTTGGTTGGCACTTCGTTTGTCAAAATCCATCGATCCAGTGAGCCGAAAAAAGGTATTGTTTATCGATAACAGATTAATTGAATAAGTTATTTAGGGTTATCTTGGATATATCGCTACTGTTAGTGCAAAAGATCGCATGTAAAAATCGTTTTTGTTTTTTACAGATTAGCAAAAAAAGTATTATTTCTGTAGGATTTATTAGTATAATTTCATATTGTATTTTCCTCTGCTATTTTCTATTTAGAAGACTACTTACAGAAGTTGCGGACTACAAAATGCCACCTGTAGCGCAAAGAGAATAAACATGTAAAATTGTTACATAGGACATTTTGCACTAACAGTAGCGATATTGTTCATAGACGCATTGTTTAATGCAAAAAAAATACAAAAAAATCTATAAAATAATTTTTGCATTGTTTTAAAAATAGTGTAAATGACAAAAATGTCAGAATACACGTATATAAACACTTTTAATAAATTTTATTTTATCACACTGTTGAATCATTAATTATGAAATTAAATTTAATGCTATTAAAGGTGGAATCCACAGCAACTTTTTCGCCTGTTTCATCATAATGAGACAGGTCGTCGTCAAGTATTGATGCAATAGCGAGATTTACAATCTCACGTAATTAGATTAATTGTTACTGATAACATGAGGTCATCACTAATTATTACTTAGACAGATGAAGTAATGTAATGGATTCTTATACGCTAATAACTGTTGGTGGATATGAGGTCATATCCTTCGAAAATGTCGAACGGACACAATTCTTTCCCAACCACCGGGTTTCCCACTGCCTGCATTTTCAGTAGGAACTTGCGTTTCCTCTCTGAACATTGGAAAAACTATGATCAACAATTTCTTAACACCTATATAACTATTAAATTAATTCTCTCTTATCTATAGGTTCAATCTATTTGAAATCACCCAATTTGAATTAATTTTGTTGCTCGACATTTTTGATTTTTTACCATAAGTATTTTTTTTTTTTTTTTTTTTTTTCATAAGTAGTGAGAAAAGTTGTTAAAAAAGTTGACAACTATAAAATTTAAATTAACGTAAAACAAGACATTTAGCGCAGCAATACTGTAATAATGAAAAGAATCTCAAAATTTCTTTTTCGTGTTTCTATTTCTACGAAAGTTATACAATTTTTTAACTACGGTTTCGAATTCTCAAATAAATATGAAATAACTGGTAAAAAAAATATAAAAATCAAAAATGTCGAGCAAGATGGTTTGGATGATTTCAAATGGATTGACCCTATATTGCTTGTAAATCTCAAAAAAGATAAACCCTATTGTCAACATGTCTATACTCCCTGAATTACTTTAGATCGTAATTAATCCAGCTACATACACTAACACAATTACCTCTTCACTTTGCATAAAAACAGCCTTAATGGACTCGGTTATTAATACAATATTAATTACAATGAGACCAGTTCCTCGAATTGTTTCCAATCCAATTCATCACTCAAACCATATTATCGGATGAAACCATAATTTTTAAGCAATGAGATAAGAAAGTTTTACTGTGTGGTGTAAAGTGCCCCTAACCATTTGTCTAATTTTTTCTAATGTTTCTTAATAACACTAGTCTTGATGTTTTGTGTGTCTTAAAGATAGTAACTTTGAAACTTAACTTAATCTGCCAAGGAATAAAAGACTCGAGGAAAGCAGTGTTTATAATTTGTTATTAGAACCTCGTGAACTGCTGCTTAGTGCCTAGATAGAAGGTTGATAAAGTTCCATTTCCATTTCGGACAAACTGTCTTGAGTAGATGGAGACGAAGGTGGAGTAATTTTGTGCATGACCACTACACGCTGCGTTGTTGGTTTTATTTCTTCTTCAGCTACATCCGAAGACTGGATCAGCGGAGGTCCGGGCTGTGGAACCTGCTCGGCTGACTGGAAGACCGAAGGAGGGTTCTGGCAAGGATATTGGTAGACCATCAGGGGGACCTGGGCGTACTGAACGGTCATGTTGTTCTGGGCCCTCTGGATGACTTGAAGCAACTCCATCTGGACCGAGAGGCGGAGGGGCTGTGGGATGCTCTTGTAGGAGCTCAACAGCGACAGCAAAAATAGTTTGTCCTCGTCTTCTTTGTCTTGTTTAGCCCGCTTAAGCGGCATCACCCTTTCTCGAGACACGTACCTCTTTCTGCAAGTTTTCGGCCCTGATAACCAAGGCGGGAGGCGTGGAACATCGTCAACATCAACTGTCTCGAGACTATCGTCCGGCTCAGCTACCTCATCGTGCTCTTGAGGCGTTTTGTTGGTGTTGGGTCCCAAGAACGACAAGCGGTTGAAGTAATAGTAGGGGGACCTGAGGCAGGCCTCGTTTGATTTCATTTTTGAAAGCCGCTGGTATTCTCTCATGTAGCAGCTTTTCAGGCTCTTCCATCTCTTCTGGATGACATTTCCTAGAAAATGAAGGGTTTTAGGGCAAAGGGTATTTACTTTGGTGATATTACTAAAAATAGAACAATTTTTGGTACTCTCACAACTTGCGAACTCCACAATAATGTGGATGTTCTTCTCTTTTACTTATCATACGATGCTGTGAATAAATTCGATCATTTTTATATTAGGAACGAACTTTAAAAAAAAATTGAATACTTCCCATATATTATGGATCAAATATGTATTCTAAGTACTGTTTATGCACGTATCACTGTTTATGCACGAAAATTGCATTAACATATTCTTAAGAACATGTTAAAGCAATTTTCGTTAAACAATTTAAATGACAGAGCTAGATCTTGAAATATGAACAATTTTAAGTTATTATAATAACAAGAAGGCTATGATTCTGCAATAACCATTATTGAAATTAATGAAGTCCATGAGAGAGGTTATAACGTTGTTTGATCACGCGGGCTAGCCAGATTAAGCTGATAAAATTTAGAGTGTATGATATGAGATTAGAAAGTAACTTGTGTAAAAGCGCCATTATCAGTGATTTGGATAGTGGTAAAAACTAATAGTAACCATGAGATAGATCCATGTGATATGTGTTGCTAAGGGCTGATAAAGATGAATGTGCCCGAAATTTCAAAATGATAAGTAGATGAATTATTTTATTTTAAGAATTATTATGTTTTTGTAATACACAAATCAGCTAGCTGTACATCTATTGAGTAAGGGTCATGAGCTAAACGAAAGAAACCAAACATATTTTTTGACATAACTTTATTTAATTAAGTAAACTCCAATGTGACTTGCGCCATATGATCACTAAACATGATCACTATTTTCTTAGTTATAAAGTTCTTCATTTATGTTTAAAAATGTTTAGAAGTTCAAAGTATTCTTGAAACCACAATCTCGACTGCTTGAGTACATACGTTTTTTAGTAATAAAATAAAATAAATCGACTTTACATTACAATACAAGCGAAAATTTCAAAATGTCATACCTCTGCATCCTGTCGATTATCGATTTTCTACGTCATTTTACTATATTCCAAATAAATTTTCACTCAATCAATCAATAACTGAGATGATTTTCAGTAATCCGCCAAAAATATTTTGCATTAATCATAACCGTTTTTAAGCTTCTTTTCGGTGAAATAATTATCTGTAGGATAACATTAAATGCGATTGACATGTCTGAAGTGATGGATAAATAAATTATGTTTAAATGAGGTTTGAAAAGATGTGGTTTTGCGTATGGAGGTTGGTAGGGGATTCAAAAACAAGGAAGCACGTAAGACGAAGGGTTTTTTTTTTTAAAGAAACAGTTCTATGAGAAGGAATAAACCGGTTTGAGGGCTGAGATCTCGTGTTGAACGAATGGACAGAGGAAGAAGGAGTAAACAAATCGAAAATGTAAAAGGGTTCTTTTTAGTTGACAAGGTTCTTAAGATCTGGTTATAGATATTTATTTGATATAATTTTTCTGTATTATAGAAATTGCAATGATATTGTCATTACCTCTGACATCAAAACATCAAATTATTAATCGAATGAAGTTACATACGATTTTATATAACCGTTCCTCATGTTATGCTGATTAATACATGGACACTAATTACTTGGAAATTCCAAACTGTTCATTTCCTTTCGGGTTTAATTGTCTCGTAATCTATGTGACGTAATGATTGGCTTAGATTTTTTTCAGAATCTACTTTTTCAATAATTAAGAAATGTAGTCATTATTTAAATATTTATTAAGCATTATGATAACCAGTTTTGACCCGTCAAACATTAAAATTCGACATTAGCAATCGATTTCTGTTATAGCTAACGATCTAACATGTTAACGGTGGCTTCTTAATGTAAAGCCTTTGTTAGTTATAAGCAATAAAATAGCTTAAGTAAAGTATTTTTATAAATGGCCAATATAATCCACTAAAACCCTAACCTGCTAGTTTTTTCATTCCTAAATCATCTTGTCGTGATTTAGAATAATTTGATTAATCATTATGGGACATATTGTGTTTGCTTGGTGTCGATTGTGCATTGTAACCTAAAATGTAATTAAAAATTCTCATGTGTCCTAAATCCTGATTCTCCCTGTAACACTTAAGGAGACAGCCCTGATAAAGGCCTGAACTTCAGGTCGAAACGTCGGCATATGTAAAAAATAAATATTATCATTTATTTTTTGCCTTCCTTTTTGACTGACCACCCCAAATATTCTTCTCTTCATTATCCACGACAGTCAACCAATTACCAATTATGATACTACTCAAAAATACTTTTTGAGTTGTACCAGTCTTTTTCCAAGCCAGCGATATTGTCTCAGAAATGTTGATACCAATGGGAATTCCATACACGATAACGTCTATGTTTATAGCAAATAAAGAAACGGGAAAGCAAAAAAAAAAAAAAAAAATCCTGGAATCTATTTTGCGAACAAAGAAAACACAAGATTTTTTAATACCTTTCTGTTATTTTGTCTACTCTCGAAATATGCCTTATCGATTTCTATTGGCCAGTATGAACCAATATGGAGGACTTGCTTTTCAAAATACTCTTGATATTTTACCATAAATGATGCACTAAAAGCCATAAACATTCAAACTGGCAAACCTTTTTTCTTATGAAATTCCATACAACATCCAATAATGTTTTTTTAAATAAATGTTATAGTTGCGTTTCGTTTCTTGAGCGTCAATAAATGACAAATGATGAAGTAAACAGAAACGATAATATTTACCACGAGTAAAGAACCTCCTTAAATTTCAGTTAAGGCGTCGTTAATCATAACAATGTAGATTGGAAACTCACTGAAGCAGAGCTTTTGCAAACATGCATCGATTACTGTCACGTTTCTGCGTATATATGTGCGTGTTTTGCGGGTGGGAACAGTCATTTAAGAAAAGTCGGCATTTCTCTTCATACCCCAATTGAATCGTTTCCTGAATGTATGCAAAGTGACGCCATGATATTTATAGCTAAACGAACTAGAAGATCAAGAGAAACCTTAGAATCTATTTTCTGTCTAATGAAAACTCAAGATCTTTCGAATTACTTTCTCTTTTATTTTTTCTGCTTCCGAAATCCGCCTTATCAATGTCTATGAACAGGTATGGAACTATTTGGATGATTAGTTTTTATAATACTCTTGATATTCTTATCGTCAATGATGCACTAAAAACCGAAAACGCTCAAGCTGCCAAGCCTTTTATTCAGGAAATTTCATATGCATCATCCAACAATGTTTTTTTTAAATAAAAGTTATGATTGCGTTTCGTCTGCTTTGCCTCAATGATGTAAAGGGGACCCTACACGGTCATTCGGAATTGCACTAATGACGTTCCGAATTGTCGTGTAAGGTAGTGAATGAAGTACTGATGGAGGTACGCTGCGGATTTCCGAACATCCGGAAATCAAAGGTTCATTCACGAGAAGTGGAGGGGGGACTGAGGTAAAAGTAGTGCGGAGACTAACCATACTACTGGATAGGTTAGGTTACCTAGGCCTCACAACCATTATACATTTCTGATTTTCATTATATGTAAATAGTTAAATAATTTTTCATATCCCTTGTTTATAATTTTAAACAATCTTCAACTATTTCTTTTAAATAGTCAAGTGGGCAACAAATTAAAAAAAAAAATGAGGAAACTTCACAATTTACTTTAGGAAAATAAAAAACTTTAACGTTGTGTATATTTATCAGTTCTTTTCCCATTTTCCTCAACAAATTTATTATTTTCGCAATACCTTTCCTTAATTTTTGTAAGTAGTAGACTTATATTTTACTAACTTTTGTCAAAACTATATGAGACTAACCTTACTACTAGATAGGTTAGTTTACCTAGGTCTCGTTATTAAGTAAATAATTTCATAAAAGTAAATAGTTGTTTATATCCCTAGTCTATATTATTATTAACCATTTTCAACTATTTTTTCTTTAAATAGTCAAGTAGGCAATAAATTGGAGAGAAAAAAAAGTGGAAACTTCACATAAGTAATCATCAGTAATGATTGAACGTGTAAGGGTCTTCATGATCAATGCGATAGCGGGCAATCTTGGAACTTCTTGTGACGTTCATTCATGAATTACCGTGTAGGGTCTGCTTATGACACCGTAAGCGGAAACAATAATACTTACGAGTAAAGAAACTTCTTAAACTTAAGTCAAGTTTAGATTTGTTAGCCATAACCATGTAGATTAAAAAAGCATTTCGAAGAGCTTTTCCAAACATGTATAGATTATTGTTATGTTTCGGGATACGTGCGTGAAGAGACAGAAGCAGTAATTATAAACAATTCGGCATTTCTTTTCGTACCTCAGTAGAATAAGTAAGCAAAGTAACGCTAAAGAAAGAAAAGACAAGGGAGATGAAATTTTGAAAAACATGTTACACGTTTATGAGGTTATGACGCAATCTTTAAAGAAGACTAGCACAACTTAAAACGCAACTTTCAATCGATTGATATCTTTGAGAGTTCATATATCTGTATATGTAAATTTATAATTTCGTGCTTTGTCCGGCTAATTATTAAGTAAAGGGACCTATGTCGATTATATTAAGTGATAACGATAACACCGACTTACCAAAATCCCTCTTCTCGGCATTGGTAGCGCCCTCTTTGTTCAATAGAAGACCGACCACCTCCTCCCAGAGTCTCTTCTTGGCCGCACGGTCCCAGTACTCCGCGCAGGACGGGTCCCAAAGACCTGGCCTTCGCTTTACCTTGGATATCAATCGCCGCACGTCAAATTGGTCAGTCATGATGTCCGACTGGTTCGCCATTCTGGAGAACTGGTCGCATGAACTGGTCATCGGATCCTGAAGGGAACTATGGGGAGTCGACATTGTTCCGAACACCAAATTATTTTAGAAAGGAAGAAATAGAATAAAAATAATTCAATATTTATTGGAACATATGAGCAACGCCTGGCTAATAGCTTTTGAAACCATTTGAACTGCATCGAGATATATTCAGTTATTATTTCATCATTTAAGACCAATTCATTTTTAGGTTACATTCGCATTAAACAAATATTAAGTCTTGCTCATAGTTTTTAGAAGATAGGTTATAATTTTCGAAGCTTATTACTTTTAATATTTGACAAATCGCATGATGTGCACATCGATCTCGAGTCACTTATCCGTCGAACCACTTGCGGATTCAGGATTTAATTTTGGGGGGCTTCAGCCCGAAAGCATTTTTTTCATAAAAATACCGATAATTACCTTAAAAAAGAAAGAAACTGACTTACTCTATATCTATATGAAATGATGTTTAAGTAATTCCTAAATTTATTTTAAATTTAATTACACAAACAATAATACTTTAAGAGATAATTTTTCCATAAAACATGATTATGTTTTAACATTTTGGAGGGGAGCTACAGCCCTAAAGGGGACCCTACACGGTCAATCGGAATTGCACTAATGACGTTCCGAATTGTCGTGTAAGGTAGTGAATGAAGTACTGATGGTGGTGCGCTGCGGATTTCCGAACATGCGGAAATCAAAGGTTCATTCAAGAGAAGTGATAGGTTAGGTTACCTAGGCCTCACAACCATTATAAATTTCTGATTTTCATTATATGTAAATAGTTAAATAATTTTTCATATCCCTTGTTTATAATTTTAAACCATCTTCAACTATTTCTTTTAAATAGTCAACTATTTCTTTTTAAAAAAAAAATGAGGAAACTTCACAATTTACTTTAGGAAAAAAAAAACTTTAACGTTGTGTATATTTATCAGTTCTTTTCCCATTTACCTCAACAAATTTATTATTTTCGCAATACCTTTCCTTAATTTTTGTAAGTAGTAGACTTATATTTTACTAACTTTTGTCAAAACGATTTTCTATGAGACTAACCTTACTACTAGATAGGTTAGTTTACCTAAGTCTCGTTATTAAGTAAATAATTTCATAAAAGTAAATAGTTGTTTATATCCGTAGTCTATGTTATTATTAACCATTTGCAACTATTTTTTCTTTAAAAAGTCAAGTAGACAATAAATTGGAGAGAAAAAAAAGTGGAAACTTCACATAAGTAATGATCAGTAATGATTGAACGTGTAAGGGTCTTCATGATCAAAGCGATAGCGGGCAATCTTGGCACTTCTTGTGACGTTCATTCATGAATTACCGTGTAGGGTCCCCTTAAGACTCCGTAGATCCCCGCCCGTGCGTCGAACGACTGTTCGGAAATGAGTGAGGTGGGAAACTTTTTTGTTCTCCTCTCTATTTGCCCAACAAGTCACATTATTTATTTATTAATTTATAAAATACGTGGGACTTATTTCGCTATAATTAAACGAAAATACTTTTTAATTAATAAAAATAAATAAATATTGCAAAATTATAACCTTTGCCACAAATTTTGAAAATTGAAGAGAAATTTTTTAGTGCTTGATTTAAGATTTGGACCCCCAAATACCTGAGAGACTTCTTCCTCTTCTCTCCACCTACATCTTTTAGAAAAAAAAAAAAAAAACGTCTTAAGGAGCGTTTTGCACTTTTTGTGGAGAGTGAATTAGATTGAGCAGTCAGATTTCCGATATGTAACGCTTGGAAAAAGTTGGCTGGAGTCGGCTAATTGAAATGTTTTTCCATATGGATTAAAATATTTCAGAAATTAAAAATCGGACCTGCATATTGTGAGCGAGGGAATTGTTCAGCATTTCATTCTCTGTAATGGGCTATTATTAAAAATTATATCTTAACGCGATGTCGTGTTATAGAGGCGAAAAGGAAACAATAGCTATTATTTATAATTTATATTTCGTTCTATTCATCTGGCCTTGTTGATGAATTCACTTCTAGTGTGTGGTTTAAAGCACACACCTTTTTTACATCATGGTAATTTCTTACAAGAGAGTAATCTAATAATTATGTAAATCAATAAATATTTTCATTGTTATTTAAAAATTTATTATCTGTTTTATAGTCGGCCTCTTTTTTAATCCTATTGCGTAAATCAAGTCTATGAATCTGATCCTGGTCGTGATAACTAACAGTCACTGTTCCCTTTAAAAATATAAAGTTGTGATTAAATTTGTAGCTTAGAAGTGTATATATACATATGAATAGCTCCAGGGAAGCTAAATTGAATTTTTGAATACATGACTGGAAATTTATTTATTATGAGCGTGTCTGAATAAGACATAAGCCGTATATTTTATTAATTTTTTTTTAGCTTGATAAACTAGAAATATGTAGTGCACAGAATCCTCACAATTTTTATTGACTATCTTAAGTTTTATTTATAATTAAAGTAGTACTAGTTGGCCCGAATAATTAGCAAAATATATTGTTTAGTAAATTTTTTTTTTTTTTTTTTTTTTTTTTTTCTTACCCTCCAAAAAGTTTATTGAAACAATTACATATATAGTATACAATAATACAATATAAACATGTAATAAATTCCTTCCACTGCCCGAGGGCATTTTAAGGATTGGGGATAGCTAAAGGTTACATATGTGGCAGAAGGCCTTGTGACTTTGACATTGAACGGGGAAGGACCGTTCTGCTAATGTTTTATTATTTACAATATATACAAATTAATGAGTTTGGACCGCAGAGACCAGACCACATCCTTCGGCGAGTATGTCCACCAAAGGGAGTTTACCTTGCCACCTCCCAGGTCTGGGTGGTGGTGAGATCTCATTGAACAGTGGGTTTGCACAGGCCTTCAGCCCATCAAAAAATTTGATGTGCCTCCGGCCTATGAACTCAGGTACCGAGGGGAGCTGGAGCTCCTCGCGTATTGTTTGATTCTTAGCCCTTTGTAGGGTGGTGCCACGGACAATTCGCCGAAGGATAGAGTTCTGGAAGCCCTGTAGACTCGTAAGCGTGGATTTATATAGGTATCGCAGGAGAGGGGCCCCGTGGAGCAGTGTTGGTCTTATAACAGCTTTATAAATTTGGAGCTTGAGTCTCAGCGAGAGCTGCGGCGACGTCAGTAGGTGGTAGAGCCGGTGCGACTTCTTTCGTGCCAGCTTGATCCTCTGCCTAACGTGATTGGAGAAGGTCAAATGTCTATCTAGCGTGACGCCGAGGTAGACAATCGAGGTAGAAATTTTATGATAAACTCCTCCAACGGTGAATTGTGTGGGTAGATGCTTCTTTCCCTTCTGAAACGACATGACAATAGCATCAGTCTTCGCAGGATTCACTCTGATACCGATCTCTTCTAGCTCTTCAACAATTGTGGCTGAAGCATTCTGTGCCAGAGTGAGTGCAGTCTCCGCGTTGATGCTGGAAGCATATATGCCAATGTCGTCCGCATAGGCTGCTACCACCGCCTTTGGATGCTTGAGTGCCACCACTGGCGCCGTGAAAACGACGAACAGTATTGGCCCCAACACAGACCCTTGAGGTACTCCGCAGGTGGTATCGACTGGGTTTGAGTAGTCTGTACCAACTCGTACGACGAGAGATCTTCCGCTGAGGTAGCTTCGGATCAGTCGGCATAGAGTGGTAGGAAACCTGAACTCTTCCAGACGGCGAAGTAGATGCGTGTGTGACACGCAGTCAAAGGCCTGACTGCAGTCCAAAGAGATGAGCGCCGTAGCTCTGTTGAGACTCATTTCATCTATTGTGTGGGCCTGAAGTTTAGCTAGGTGGTTGTTTAGTAAAAGAACAGAAAAATAATATAGAAATAAGTAGATCTTATGTATTATGTGAGAAAGGAATTAACTATGTTTTTCTTAGTCGAATACTATATTGTATTTAATTCAATAGATCAAAATATTTATAAATATTACTTTTCTAGGGCCTATTTATAAATGTTCAATATTACCTTTCATATTAAAAATGCCTCGATCAGGAGATTTCTTAATTATAAAAAAATAAAAATTGTATTAACAAAAAATGTCTTTAAGAAATAATGAAGTATATATCAGATAGAGGAAAACAAAAAAAATCGTTATTAGAATTCCAAGAGGAAGAAATTATATGTATACCAAATCTAATAGACTATATATTTATTAATAATGCTCTGATTTTTGCAATTTTTTTTGCTTTTTAGGGAATTTAATGATTTTTCAAATAACCACGGGTTAATGAAAAAAATGTATACTTTTTTAAGTTAATCACAAATAAAGTTTCTTTTCATTCAACTTCTTTTCCTGGAATTTCGGGTAGTTGTTACTATGACTCGACAATGCGCCATTTAATACCCTTTCGTTTGATACTTCATTCATCAAAATAAATCGCTCTTTAGAGCCGGAAAAGGGATCGTTACGGCGAAAAACAATCTTATTACATTTTATAAAGATAGATTCTTAAGGTTTATTCATTTAATAAATAATAATTCAATAATTTTATAATTTTTGTCTCACTGTGTAGCAATATGAGTAAGTACGTATATATAGTTCCTTTTTTTTTTTATACCACAATTATTCCTGAGATTTTATTTTATCTTAGTGTTTGCTTATTATTTTATGAATCACTGTAAATATTATTATATTTTGTATTAAATTATATTTCTATTAGATAGCTATTATTTATAAATTGTGCAGTTATGTATATATAGATATGTAATTACTTTTCTGTCTTTTTTTTTTCTTTTTTTTTTTATCGTAATAATAAGTAAATTTGGAGAAGACTGTATGTTCATTTATGTATGTATGTATGTGTATGTATGTATATATATGTTTATGTGTGTGCATGTATATATATGTGCGTGTGTTTATATATGTGTATATTTTTTTTTTGTTTATTTCTTAGTGGTTACATACTACTTTTTAAATAATGTATATTACGTTAGAATTTTTTTAAGTTAGTTTTTGGCCAGATTGGTATTTTATTTTGTATTAATTCATCTTTGTTATTCCAAGGGACTTAGTCC
The DNA here is from genome assembly GCA_928085145.1 of Nezara viridula. Taxonomy (NCBI): domain Eukaryota; kingdom Metazoa; phylum Arthropoda; class Insecta; order Hemiptera; family Pentatomidae; genus Nezara; species Nezara viridula. The sequence goes on from OV725082.1 coordinate 106,400,975, forward strand.
CAGAATAAAGTTCTATTTTCTAAAAAAAAAAAAAATAATAATAATTTCTATTGAAAATGTGGTAGAAAGTGAAAGTTGTGTGATTCACTACTCCAGATTGTTTAATAAAATAGTAATGTATTTGCTTTTACTAAATTCATACTCTCTATTTACTACTTTATTCATCGTTACGAAATACATTCAGATGCCATTTATTAATAATTCTTGTAAATTTATCAGTATGTATATTAATTAATTATTTTAAAATTATGATTAACTTTCTATTAACTAGATATAGGTATACAAGTATATAAGCCATATACTCACGCTTTCTTCATGTGGTTGCCAGGAATGGTAGTTCCCCTCGCGACGGCGAACATGGCTGAAACATAAGACGAGGCAGACTGAGTATATGAATGGAACATGCTCTAAGGGTGTCAACCATTCATCACTTTCTCCAGTTTTATCTTAACACAACAAAGGTGGCAACAATAGTCTGTTGACGTGCGCGTAAAAATAGATATTTTCTTTTTTTTTTTATTCGTTTTTGTAAATATTCAAAAGGTTTATTTTGTAGCACAGATATCCTGTTAGAATCTACAAAAGAGACGTTTTGAAATGACGTTTTATCTATTTCAGTTGTCTTTTATTTCTTTTAATAACTACAATAGGTATGTATGTGTTCTTTTTATTCATTTATTTTTAGGTTATTTTCTTCTTATTTATTGTATTTATATTATTTTTCTGTTTATTGTACATAGAGTGTGAATGTGATCTGTGAACACTATTATAAATGTCCTTGATATGACAGATTTTAATATTTTTCAATAAATAAGCTAAACAAAAAAAAAAACAGAAAAAAAACCCACAAGTGAATACATTGTTAGCTACAGAAGTAATATATATATATATATATATATATATTAGGTATTAAATGTAACTTGTATTTTGATGAAGTCCATTATCTGACGCTTCTGTTTAAAAAGTAATTTAATTCATTATTTTTTAAAATGATTTTTATTGTAATAATTATTTCGTATTGTTGTTTCTTATTAAGAGCTATTTGTAATTCGTATATTTATTTATTAAATTATTTATCATATCGTGGGCACCATGTTGAAGTAACTAGTGTGAGTCTCTGTAACGTTACATATTCGTTACTTTTAACATGGTGCCGACTATATTATGTTATTAAGCTCTATATATTTGAGTGAAGATTTAATTTTTGGTTATTATTGAAAAACACAAAAATTGTACATGTTTAATTATGTTTTCTACTTTTTTATTTGTTTACTGTTAATATTCCAGCTTCATTACAAGGTATATGACTGCCACTAAAGCATTAACTGGAATGTTGCAAAATTTAACAAAAAAACAAGTACTTTAAAAATGTAATCATCAAAAAATATCATAGTTATAATTTAAAAAACCTACAAGTAATTTAAAAAAAAAATGTTTTTCCCTTGGTAAAAATTGTATTCTATTTAATTTACTGAACAATATATTTTGTATCTTTAGTTAAAAAAATTATTTTAAATATCTAAATATCTGACTTTAAGTTTTTTCACTCGGAAGTCAAACAAACATTCCTAGAAATATTCTGTTACATCAGAATACCAGCGTCTAATAATATTAATCTTTTAAATATATATTAATCTTATAATTAATATAAATTTTATCATCCATTTGCTATATTAGCTTTCACTTAAACTCTGCTGGCTTTAAAAACTTTTTCTCGACTATCTCCTACCTCGTCATTTCTGGCATACGGTGGGGGAGGGGGAATGTCCAGATTCATTCCGTGGGTGCGTCACGAAATAAATTTAGGATTTGGTGACCTAGGCGAGTTGAAATTTAAAACTCTGTGACCGAAGGAGAAAAACGCTGGGACCTCCTAGAGCCTTGCTTTATCCCTTTACAGGTGGGTGAAACGGTTTCGATTGTTACTAATCCAAGTTAAAACATATATAGATGTGGTTTAGTTTTTTTATTTTATTATAAAATCTATATTTTATTTGACTTATTACTAAAAAAAAATTCATACATTCTGCTTATAGATATCTTTATTTTTAAAATTATTTATCTTTTTTTATTTATTTATCACCTTACTATTTTTTTTTACGAATGTGAAGATTTATTGTTACAGCTAGTTATCCTTGATTTGTAATATTCATTAACAAACAACAATTATAATCAGTAAAATATTTAAATCATTTGATTTAATTTGATATAAATTAAAATGCTGTTTACTTAGCATTCTAATTTCTAGTTATAGTGATAATAACAAGATCACGTGAATGAATCATAAAATCCTTGATTATGCAAATTATATAGCTGTCCGTGGGAGCAAGTAATTGAGATTGATTGACACCCCAAGACTCTGATAAGAGAATCTGAGTAAAATACTCATATTTATATTTTAAAATATTTATAAGACTCCCAAAGAAGCCTAACCAATGATATTCCCTTGGTACTTAGTGGCCGACAGATATTTAAAAAAATTAATGTATAGCATATAGGGCTACATATTAACGAAAACAAAATAAAATATAATATAATCATCCGAAAAATCCAACCCTCTAAACAGGAATTCTCTCTGCATTGAAGGAAATTCGTTCCTGAGGATAGATTAAAATGCTTCAGCTGCTGAATAACCTTTATAAATGACCAACGGGAAGAAATGAACCAACCACAAAAAGTGCGAATTTTTCTTCTCTCTTGTTATTATAATTCAGAAAAATATCTAGAAATCTCAAATTATGGATGTTAAAAGATATAATAAAACCAATTCTGTTATACAATAGCGATAACTGGCTACCAACTATTACCCAAGAATTCTTTGTATTTAACTCAGCAAGGATTGAAAGATTTGAGCGGAAAATCAAAAATAACTGGAACGTTCAGTTATGAATGTCTAACGCCTGAAGGAAAAGGACCAATAAATAACTGCCTGCAGAAAGTAGTCAATCAATATCTCATGATATAAAGGCGAGGGTGTAAAGACGGGCATGAGGAGGGCGGGAATTTTAGCTTGAAGCAATCCATCAGGAAGATTCTGCACAGAACTTATGGCTCAATAAATGGTAAGAGACACATTTGAGACCAATAACTAAATGGGTTAAATCTATCTAATCAAAAGATACTGCACATCTGCGTGCAGAAAACTGGGAAGTGCCCAAGATAGAAAACCTGGTTCAGGCGAACAGAATTCTACAAGAACTATAAAGACAACAGGAAAAATAAATCAGCAGTAAAATGATGTGTTGAAGTAGAGAAGAAAAAAAAGATTGGAATATAATGAACAACGTATACTAGTAACTTTAAACTTTTTTTTTTAATTTAAGGTTTACCTAGGACTCCATCTGGACAAACGTCTAACTTGGTATCCTCATACCAGACTGAAACGACAAGAAACAGCTCGACGTTTCCGATTACTTCAGAACTTACTAGACAAACGCTCTAACCTTCCAATAAATTATTAAAGACTCATTTACATGACTATAATAAGGCATATTTGGACTTACGGAGTTGAGCTATGGGACTCCACCAAACCTTCAAATTCCTCTCGTATCCAATCCTTACAATCCGAAATCCCTCGTAGAATCCTCAATGCTCCTTACTTTGTTACAAATAAAATCATCCATAATGACCTTAATGTTCGTTATGTATCAGATTTGGCCCAATCCAGATATTTGTCCTTCCATAATACTCTTCATAACCATCCCAACCCTCTTGTTTCTAAACCTTGCTTCCTATTCAATTCCTGATAACCCTCCGAGGCGTCTGAAAAGAAGATGGCCACGTGATCTCCTAATATAGACATATTATTAGAGTGCTACCAATGGGTAGTTTCTCAACATGTATTTCATGTCATTATATCCATGTGCGAATTTACTAGATGTATTTTGTGTATACAGTTGTAAATATCATACAGATAAATAAATAACAAATAAAATTTAAGGTTAGACCTAGCGAACAAAAAAAGGAGGCGGATTTCAGTAGTTTTGAGGTAAAATAGTACAAAAAAAAATTACAGATACAAAATCTCTGGCCTTCATATATTCTCATCCCTGATCTGAAATACTTTCTGTAATATTGTATTTATTTGGGCTGAACGAGTGATTGAATTGAATGATTTATTTTCAAGGATTTTAAAGACTGAAGATATGTTTCACATATGAAGAAATCGGCAACCTTACCCCAGATATTATTACATAATCAAATCAATTCCATGACGATTCCTGCCAATGTCTCTATATCCGATGAAGTCGCATATTGACAACCTTTTAAGGAATATTTTTCGCAATACTGGAAACCTGATTCCAATGGCTGTGCTATAAATAAAGATTATGACTAGTATTTTGACTATTGTGTGTTATCACTTAGTAAATGCTATTATTTAAAATTGATCTTAGTATCCTAGACACCTTTCCTTTAACTATTTATTCGTCTTTCAAAATCGTCAGAGTATGAAAAAAAAAAACCACAAACTTTCTGCCTCCGAAGGTTCTAGTGTACATTCTCTGTTTATATACCTAATGTGTATTAATTTAAGCATAGTATTATTAATCTGTTTTAAAAACAGACAGATTGTAATATATCTCAATAAAGAAATTTCCTAAAAAAAAAAAACAGTATATCAATCCGTTGATCTTTCCCATTTTTGTTGCAACATTTAACAAATCTCTTCATTGACTAATTAAGTATAAGCTAATGAAGGGTCATGTGGCAAAACTATAATTACAACAATGCTGAGTCATTTTGAACCCTCAAAGGGGAAAGTCTATGATTAACAACTAGAAAGCCCTGTCACTTTTCCACGTCATGGTTAACAGGCGTTATGGTGTTAACCGTCGTTAGACCAAGATGGAAGAGGATTGTTTCATGCAAGAATAAGAGCTTTTTCAACAAACTCCTTCCTTAGGCTTTGGAAGCTTCATTATTGAGCGACTTTAAGAGAGAGAGTATTTACGTCCACTCGTTAGGTCAACAGAGATTAACATCGCTTGTTTTTTTCCAATATTTGTAATGTAAGAGTAAACCGTAAAAAATGAGTTCTAACTTGTACAAAGAAAACTATTATGAAATCTTCCATTGGCACCGTTGATAACTTTAGAACTTTTTTCGCTCATACGCCCATGGTCCATGACATACTAAATCAGGTTCTAATAGTACGTAATTTAGGAGAAGGGAACCAACCGACATTAGAGATTTTTTTAGTAAACTCAAGTCAAAGGTAAACGGCCTTGGAAATCTGAAAGCTTCTAAATCAGCGAATTTTATTTTCTGTTACTTAACTGATGTTATTTTTTTTTTTATTTTAACCAATTCAAAATAATGCTTTCACATCGATATGTTGATCATGAATTATTTTTATCGTTATCTGGTTCTTCTGCTTTGGAAGTAAAGAAAAATAAATATATTTCCAATATTTTTGTCAGGTTTGTTTTTCTATTAAAGAAATCTGAATTTAAAAATTGTTGTTTTCTGTTGAAATAATAAAAAAGGCCTCTAACTCATTTTTGGATATTCTCTGAATTGGTTCCCATAATATTTTATGCTAAATTACTTCCATTTACAAGTACCACTATCGAATTTCGTCGGAATCAGACTAACTTAATTCAGCTAAACGTTGCACCAAACCAGTAAGCAAGAAATGAACTTGAGAATTAATTCTTTGATTAAATCAAAATATAACAACTTATTTATTATAAAAAATATTTCTAAGTAAAAGTTAAAATTGAGTGATATGAACTCTCAATTCTCCGATACTTCGAATTTAGCTTGGAAATAATGGAATAGTGATGAAATCATAAAATTATTATTATAAAATTTATGCTGCATATAATTATCTATGAATATAACTTAAATTTCAATAGTACCTCTCCCTCTCCCTCACCCTCTCCCTCACCCTCCCCTCTCTCCCACCCCCACCACCTACCTCTACCCCTCGCCCTCCTCCACCCCCTCTCCATCCCCTCTCCCTCTTCTTAGTGCTTAGTACGAGTTGTTAGTTCTTAATTAAATAGACAAAGTTTGCCCCCCTCCAGATTTAAAACGCCCCAATTCCAAGAGTTTTCGTACATAAAATAGTGGATTACGATGAGATGAAACTATTTACGAAGTGTCAAAAAGGGGTCTGTACCACGGACTATCTGGGTAATCTTGAAATCGGACGCCATCTTGAAGTAGCGAAACGAAACCTTTAAAACTAAGTAGGATGAAGTTTGGCAAAGTAATATCTGTCTACGGACTTTCTAATGATTCAACTAGCTTAAAAATTATCACTAAACTTAATAATATATCAAACAAACTAGAATAATCAAGACACAGTTAGTTTTGGACTGAGTTTATTGTTTGATTTTGAGCCTTCCTCAACTTCTTATCTTCCTCGCCGACTAAGATGCATTGCGGTTCAACTTCCCTCTTCAACCATGCAACCACGTGGTTGAACAGTATGACAAGAGTGCTGGCCTGACTCAGGAGGACCAAGATGAAGCAAGCTAGGCAAACCATGAGTGTGGTGGGTGTGGTTATCTTCAATTTAAAATGTTTGGTTATCTTTTTATTTTGGGGTTATAATGTTATATGATTGAATTTACAAAACATCTGGTACAGTTTTAATGTAATATTGATATCTTTTGCGTGGGTGAATTCTGTTGCTTAGTCATCATATTTTTATTGACGATAATTCAATTTTATACAAATATATTAATGATATATAAAATTACATAATTAATGTATGGTAGTAAATTTATGTTTCTAACGGAGTTCTGCAGTGTATCTAAAACCTCAATAATAGGGAAACTTATAAATAACGAAGATGAATAATGGTCAGAAAACCAGTTTATCATTATTAATAGTTAGATCTTTGAATAAATTATAAATTTTTTATTTTATTTTATTATCTGATCTAAAAGTGAGTCAACTCATGTTAGTTTCTCCCTGAAGAAGATCTCGCGTCCTGCTGTGACAATAGACAATAAACCAGTTCTCTCAAAAATACATGTACGGTATCTCGGTCTATATTTGGACAAAAAACTCACCTGGAACATAAACACTAAATTAAAAAAACAAGAACTGACCAGACGATATAAACAACTGTCACATCTTTTAAACTACAGATCTCCACTCAACTTACTAAACAAGCGACTAATCGACACCATCATACTAAGGACCTATTTGGACATACGGAGCAGAACTTTGGGGTTCCGCAAAACACACACATAAACAAAATTCAAACCACACAATCCAAAATACTCCTGCTCCTTGGTTTATTTCAAATCACACCATACACACAGACATGAACATACCAAAAGTAAAATCTTACATACACAACAAGTACACATTTCACTCTTCTACTCTCAATCATCCAAATCCACTCGTTCTATCTCTATCTTCCTCCCTGTTACCTCAAAGACGATTAAAAATGAAGTGGCCTAGAGATCTGCTGAAAAGTTAAGAAGATATCAGGAATTCAAGAAGATATAATTACCGCCAACACATTTGCTTGATGCGTTCCAACGCAGTGGCAAATTTAAAATAACAAAAATAAATGAATAAATAAAAGTGAGTAGTTCGCGGTACAGGACCTTTTTTCATCAAAATATTAACATCCGTCTCTAAAACTTCGTGAATTGGCTTTATCTTATTGTCACCGACAACTTTTTTTTTTTACGAAATTAATGAGATGCTAAGAACTCGTGGATACCATTTGCTTTCGACTCGAATCGTAAAATAATTTTTAAAATCGAGAAGAAAATGGCCTTCAAAAATATTGGGCCGTTTGGCCTATATAACCTCGTTATTTTGACTGTTAGGGATGGAGGTCACGCCAAACAGCCCAATATTTCTATAGGCCACCTTTTTTCTGGATTTTTTGATCAAATTATCTTACGATTCAAGTGTAAAGCAAACGAGTGTTCATGAGTTTTTAGTACCTTATCAAATAGAAAAAGTTTATTCCTCTTCAGGTTTAAAACGATACCCAGAATTTTCTTGAAATAAAATTATTGTTACCATAAGATGAAGCCAATAGCGAAGTTTTATACAGATGTTATAATTTGATAAAAAAGAGGACGGTACCGCGGAGTGGAAAAGCTGGTATGTTTTCTTTAATCAGTGATCTGATTTCTTAAGTATTAAAAAATTATTTTACGGTGTTTTTATAAATATACTAATTATTGTTACTATGAATAAATAAATGCAAATTTTTCGACACTAATTTTCGATATAAAAAAAAAATATTCGATATTCAGGAAATCTTCGATAAGGTTGACTTCAATTAAAATCTTGAATAGTTGAAATAGTTTGGCTGATATAGGCTACTTGAAGCCAGGCAATCTACCATGAAACAGAAAGATGAAGGTTTGTTTTAAAGTAAACAACGGCATAAAGTTATGAATGAGCAGTGTACGATAGTAATTACAGGTCTAAGAGAGGGTGGATGAAATTACAAAAGATTGCTTCATTACAAATAGGTCATATTTAATGACGTATCGTTGACAGTTTCCTGTCTTGGAAAGAAAACTCTTGAAGTGAAAGTACTAGAATAAAATAAATTCATTGTCATAGACTATTTTAAACCATTTTTTTATTACGTTTACGACTTATTCCTGTCTATTATAAAATTTTATTATTATACAGAAGATAGGTGTAAGTTTGTATTTCGATTTTTTTTAGCCAGTTATTTTGAAATGTTCGTTATTTTTCTGGGACAAAATCACTTAGCTCGCGCCTCCTGTACGAAATTTAAAAATTAGAATTTATAAAACCATTATCCTAACTAAGGTTGCCGCACTTTTATTAAGGGATGAGTCTTAACTAAATTAAATAATAATCTTAAATAAGGTCTTAATGTTTTCAATGCTCCCTAATATTTTTCTGAATAATAGATTTTTTTCAAATCTTCACGGGATATCTCTTCTACCTCAGAGCATATTTTGACCTGTTTCCACCCAGTGATATAAATATTGCTAGCTATTATAAATCCTTCATTTATACGTTTAACTTTTAAAACTTGCAATTTATAAGGCATTTGATTAACTTGCTTTAATGAATGGACTATATCTGATCCTCAACTGACGGATCTATTTTTTTCATTGGTCACTATTTGTTTCTGTGAGTGATCTGAGCTACATACTGAAACGATCATATTGTGTCTACTCTTTTCAAAGAATTTTCTTGTGGAGTTCCAGGGACTGAATGCCAGGCGAATGTTCGAGACTCAGAAACCATAGCTCATTTACTGGGCAAATGTCCGAATAACGTGCTCCTTGTCACCGGCACTTCATCATTATCATGATCCATCCTCTTGAATAGCATTAAGCAGTGTGAGGAGGAAGTTTATAGAGCCTTCTCCAGCTCTGCCGGTCTTCCACAAGATGCCTTTTATCGTTCCATTGAAGTCCTCTTCTCTGGAAGTCGCTCTTCACCTCATCGTCCCATTTCCTTGTAGGCCGTCCTCTTCCTCTCCTGTCCTCTACTTTAGCTTGATAGGTTTCGCCAGCTATTCTGTTTGGTTCCATCCGTAGAAGATGTCCTAGCCATCTCAGTCGATTCTCCTCAATCACATCATTGGCCGGCTTAATATTGAGGTGGTGTTGCTTACTCTGTCTCTTCTCGTTTTCCTCTCAATATTTCGGAGGAATTGCATTTCTGACGCGTGTATCCTTGATTGATGTTTCTTTGTCAGCGTTCATGATTCTGAAGAGTACGATAAAATAGGAAGAAATGTCGATCTGAAAACAGCGACATTTGTTTTATTTTCCGCCTCACGCCTTTGTTGACTGCTTCAAACATCCTGCTCGCAGCAGCGAATCGCTCAGTCACCTCTGAATCGATGTATCCATTTTCATTAAGGTGTGCGCCCAAGTATTTTAAGTTTTCTACCTACTTGAGGATTTTGTCTTAGACTCTGATGACGCGCATATTTCTCCTAAGCTCCTTCCCAACCCTCATTACTTTCGTTTTTACAGGGTTAATAATCATATTAATCTTCCGCAATTCTTCTTTTAATTTATTAATATTGTACTGAAGATTCCTGTCACTGTCGAAAAAATTACGTCATCAGCGAACCCGCCGGCATAATAATATAAAACATCGAATTGCCGAATTCCTAGAGAGGAAAAGGTATAGATGTTTCCTTGAAGTTTGCATAGATACGGAAAGATCATCGAGATTCGTAAATATCTTAATCTTTAGTGCGAAAGGAAAAGAGGTTCTGATAGTCGATCCTACAATTAGATTTGAAACAAACGATGATCATTAACATCTTAAAATAAAAACAGAAGAAAGACGAGATATATAAAATATGCATCCCGTACCTGCAGGAGAAATATAGAAAGGGATTTGGTGAAAGAGGATACTCGGTTCGGGGTTGTGGTTTGGTAGTAGAAGAGCAGCGATTCTACCATCAACTGCTGAGTTTTTGGAAAAGCTGGGTGTGGAAAGGAGCCATCTGCAGAACATGGCAGAATAAACTGTTATGGACTCGTACCATCACATGCATTAATTCTGGTCAGTTCGTTATGAGCTCTACGGACAGTCGTGAGAAGGAAGAAAATTAAGAGAAAATTACATCGTTCGGTACTTTGGATAATAGTCCCACAAGAACTCTATCCTTCATGTTCTCTATCACTAAATAATATTAGGACTGATCAGTATGCTGGTTGTTGTATCAGCATGCTGGGTTTTGTAGCAACTCGACGTAGTTGAGCAGGTGTACAGTTTTATCGTAATTTTCTCTCGCTTATGCAATTACTAATTGTATACACATTCAGAGAAGAAAAAAAAAAGGAAAAATTATACCTTAAAGCATTATTGCGTCGGTCATTTTCTATTTTAATTGAGTTTTTTTTTCGAAGAGACCTTCAAGAACAACTTATTCATCACTTGTTATAATTTCTTTCTTTTTCTCTCAGATAAATTATCGTTAAAAAAAAAACAGCCTTATGTCCACTGTGAGCTGTCACGTAAGGCTGATGTATTAAAGGGACGAAAATGTGTAACATTTGATGTAAATTTAAAATAATGTTTAATTTTTTGACGGTACACAGTATTTTCAGTTTTTTAGAATTGATTTTACATAAATAAGTTATGGATTTTATAATTAGAAGGATGTGAGACGAAAATGTTACAAGAATTATATAAAAATATAATTATATAGATTATATAATAATGATATAAATATTTCGACTTGAAAATGGGCAGAATTGCCTGAAACGTCGTCAAGAAAAGTAAAATGAATTGAAACATGGAGCAGAGGTGTAAGGGTGAAATAAAGCGATTTTCATTTTAATTATAAATTTTATTAATTTTTATTCCATTAAATGTATTACAATGTATTGTAAATCCACCAGTAGAATATTCTGCCATATTATTCCACTGATTATATTACACTTCTTGAATGAGAAATTCTTTATTTTGCAAATATCCTGTCAGGTTTTTCAATCAGTGAATAGTGAAATATTGAAACCGCAATAGGTTTTACTTTACCATGAACTACTTTTTCTCTTACATTGCTGGATATTACCGCAAGACTTATTCAGTGAACGCTATTATTCACTCGTAAGGAATGAGATAAGTTTCATTCAATCGTCTCGTCATTTATTTATTTTTAATTTATTCATTTAAAAATTACGACCTAAAATGAATGCAGATGAATAGAAAAGATTATTGTTGGTTTTTATCTGATAGATAAAATAATACGTTAATACTCGTATTTATTATAATTTTTTTTTTTCATGAAAATACGACTGATCTGATTTCGAAGAAACATTGTTGTATCGAGGCCCGGAAGTTAACATCAAAATGGCACACATTAGCTTATAGTCCGTAAGCACGTGAGAAAAAATAGCATTTTTTGGTAAAAATTTTGAAAGCATTTTTTTGAATATTCATAACGTATGTATTAACAAAATAAAAGTCTGTCAGTTGGATCATTTTACCTGAAAAATGGCGGCTAATTAAAAGAATATTAGCCTAGTAACTTGACGGTCAAAACGGGAAATTTGCGATATTGCGATGAAATATGAGAAAAGTTTTTATTTTTTAACTTGTATATATAAGTTTAAACGTGTAAGAAAACAAAATTACTGACGCAGGCCACCGAGAGAAAACTTTTTACAATCAAAAAAGCCGAATTTGTATCGATTTTTTTGTTGTTGTTTATTAATCTATAAGAGATAAAAGAACGTTAAATCGTGCGTCAAACGAGTACCTAAACTTAATAATTTTGCTGGTATGGTCGATAACCACGGTCAACGAACCCTGATAATTTCCAATTTGTCCAAAAACTGCGACAAATTACTACAAATGACCCGGCAGCTTGGAAATGATTTTCCCAGGAAAAAAATACATGGAGTTAAAGTTGTAGAGCATCAAATTCTGCTGGCACTAAATACCCACAGTTTTATTATTCATTTATTTATTTATTTGATGTTTTGTTGCCTTTACCCTGTAGGATCATTGGTAACGCCTTTAAATTACACTCTGTTGTAGAGTTTTATCTCTTTTAAAAACCTTAAAGTTTTTTTGACTGCACTTTCACTGTCTTGTAGATTTTGTTTTAGACTCTGTGCCATGTCAACTTTTTCCTTGTAGGATCAAGTGTAGGGCAGTCTTGAATAATGTGCTTTATTGTCCTTTGGACATTGCAGCTCTCGCAGGTCGGAGGATCAAGTCGTCTTAGTAGGTAGGCGAGAACTCACAATGTCTAATTCGTAATCTGCAAAGGGCTGTCTCCTCTTTTCGAGATGATCGGTGAGAGGTTTTCCATTTTAAACGGTGGAGTTTAATTTCCTTTAATTTAGATTCCTTTTGTTCCTACTTGCTTTGCCACATGTTCAACACATTTTCCTTAATTTTTTTTAAGTATTCCTCAAGAGGGATTTCATTAATTCATTTCACGAATATTGTATCTGGCTTTCTTGCCATGTTGGCTGCTTGATCGGCTTGTTCATTACCCACAGTTTTAATGTAGGTCACTTACTCCTCTCGTAATTGATAATCTCGTGATGGCTGGAAATGGGTAATGGAGGTATCTGTGATTTTAAATATTTCAACAGTATGGTTGTCTGTTCTATGGTTGTCTGTGAGTATTCTTGTTTAGAATCTGATATATGTATATATATAGTATACTCTTTTCAATCTCTCAGTAGCCAAGGATTTTGAGAAAAGAGGATTTAGACATAAAGAAACTGAATTTTATGAAGATATAACGAAGAGATACAACTGACCTACATTCCCTAGTGGTGTTTTTCGGGTACACTTACAGTAAGCTGGTTTTATTAAAGCATTTTAAAATCTAATGTAGAAGAAAGGCACCCCTATTGTTTTCAGTCGCCAAATTTTTAATGATCGTAATTTTAATTTTAGCTAGGATCAACATCTACGTCTTTTTAAAAGTGCGAGTAATAAAACCGATATGATATCTTCTAATTAGTGTCTTATCCACTTGTCAGTATTATCATGATACATTCATTTTTCGAGTGCTTTTTATAATCTGATAAAGTTTTAGTTCTTAGCTAGCATTCACGTGTATTCCTTGTAAACTGTACATTTAATGTCTTAATTTGGTGCGTATGTATTGAATTTCTAATTATTTTTTTTCAAAACATGGACCAGCAATCACTTTTCAATAAGTGCTTCGTCATTGTGCATTCCAGGCAAGCAAACTAGAAATTGACAACATGAAATTCAGGAAAGTAATGCAGTGAGGTAAATTCTATTTAAATATCGCTTAATTGTTAATAACTAGATTCCTTGACAATGATTTTGGTAAACCTATAACTATAATTTTCTTTATATATTTTACTCTTCAAAATATAGACCTTAATTTTATAAAAATCTTTTTTCACTTCTATTTTTCAATCCATTGCATTGCATTACATTGCATTTATTAATAATCAGCAGATGTGATGGCGAAGATGAGAGGGGAAAAATAATAATAATAGACAAAAAAAAATATAAAAATGTATTTGTAATTATTCATATAAATATTACTTCAATTACAGATTACTTCTTCTTTTTTTCAGATAAAGATTATCCATCACAGCACAAGAAATAAAAGGATTTTGATAATCACTACTAACAATGTGGATATTGTGGCAAATTTTGGGAGCATTCAACTCCATGAGTGAAAGTATTTTGTATTATATATTCTACTCTATTTGGAATATTTTTTATAATGGTTTTTATTATTTATGTTTTTATATTTTATACTATTCCGTGACTTCCGTTTATCACCTAATAGCCTATGTAATAAACAATTTTTTTGTACAATTATTAGAGTGCAATGGTATAATTGATCCAAGGGAATGACTGTTGTAAAAATAAAATGTGTATTTATTATTGTATTTCTTTTTTTTTAATTTAAAATCTTTGAGTTCGCTATCAGCCATGATAGAAATTTTCCACCCCATGTGAATAAATGACCATTGTTCACTACAGTCGTTATGAAGATATTGAACTCGTATAATAGGCATTGGATTACATTAGAAGAAACACCGTAAGATGAGTTACGAGATTTCTGAAGCAAGGAAGATGCATGTTTTAAAAAATCTATGCATCGGTAAAGTAAGCACAGTGAATAAGGTTATTAAACTAATGCGTTCGACAACTAAGTAAGTAAATTAAAAATACGTAACATTTTACGTAAAAGTCTTAAGAACATTCAAAAATATATATACTACTTTACTACTTTATCATTCATTTTTCAAAACTTGAAGCAATTATTATTTGATGATTAAATTCCGAGATTTTGTAGAAAAGTAAGATTCGTATTTTTCTTTATTACACCAGTCGACACAGCGCTTATTAACCGTTTAGCACTAATGCTATCACCGCAGTTATATTTAAATACTCCCATAATACTTAAGCCGTTGCTCTTCCCATGATCTTGACTAAACCGTAAAGAACATTATAAAGAATAATAGTTTAAACCACATAGAGTAATTTCACACTTGTTGATAGTGAAATATCTTACTTAAGGTAATTTGTTTGTATCGTCACGTCAACAATATAGTTTACGAAGCGGGAGATGGCTCATTGCAGACATTACTGAACGCCAGCCTTTCGCTCACCTAGACTCACGCATCTTAATGGCTTGTTTACATGTTGAAAGTCTCAGAAGAGAATGGAGAGTTGCCGGAGTAGATGAGGTTTCTAGGGCTACTTTCGCGACAAAGAGCTTTCTAGCACAGCCACCGGACCAATGCCTCGGTAATATCCTTGGTGCACTGGACACCGGGGGAGAAAGCTATCGGTCGATGGAGGTTCGTTTTCAGCTAAACGGGGGAGTATTGGGTATGGATTTGCTCCGGTCCCCAGGGAGCAGTTATCTAACGTCTAGTGATTTTACAGTGGTTATTGTAAAATCACTTTACAATTATCATTAGTGGCCAAAATGGGAAGATATATTTTTTTTTTTTTGTTTCCGTTACTCTGAGAAAGCATATTTCATGTTGTGACGTCATTAATGTCATGACACTATTTACCATCGAGAGTGATAATTTGTGTCAAAAATTGAATGTCATCATGACTTCTGATATCTGATAAGTAAACAAGTTTTTTGGTATCTCAGAACTGTCAAGAAACTATTGTGTTTTGATATGCCTCCTTAGAGAGAAAATACATAAAATGCCTTTTGCCTCGGTCGATCCAAGGAATGACAGAAGATGGGAAATGACAGAATGACAAACACAACCGGTCGAAATAACATCCTACAATCTAAGTGACTAGAAGGTGTATCATGCTTTTAATAAATCTGTTTACCTAATACCCTTTCATTCATAGTCACTTGTTAACCATCAATGTCTTCTTTTCTTGCTTAGCATGCGATTTCTAGCATATTCAAAGTTCTAGAAAGACTTTATACCTATTGAGATATAGGTACATTTTAAAAGAAGGCTTAATTCGGCATTAGCAGAACGGGGCCAATCCATATCACGCATGTTTGAATAAACTCAAGTCCAAGTTAAATGAACTGGGGATTATGGAAATATTCAAATATGTATATTTTATTTTTCACCACTAACTTCATTTTATTTTACAACTTATCTAGCCCAAAATGTTTCATAGTAGATCTTATACAATTATACTTGTTGCGGTCTGTTTCGGTCTGTTGTTGTGCACGTTTTCTTCTTGTCCCTTATTCTGAAACTTTTCATTTCGAAAATTCATAAACAATTTGAAATGTGCCCCCTAGAAATTAAAAAACCGGTCAAAATAATCTCCCCTAAAAAGTTTAATGGCTGTTTAATAAAACCCTCTTCTGGACACCCCTACATCTCCCACATCCATGACATGTTAATGGGATATTCAGAATTTCTTTTCAGTTATAACAAAACGATCCAACAAATATTTTTTTTAATTTAGACATTTAAAGCCATCTATGACTTGATGTTCGGGATTCGAAATGTTTTCAGAATTGTGTTGAAGGCAAAAATTGACAAAACTGGTATAAATGTACTTAGTTGCAATGGAATCCAGAAAAAGAGTATATTTTAGCATCACCCAAAGTAATTCTGTTGTATTTTTCAAAATTATTTGAAATTTTCTGTAAACAAAACAAAGAAAATGTTCAGAAAGTATGATTATGGCATTACAGGGATAGAGAAGGGTAGTACCCAGCAATACCACTTCCCGTTCATGATTAAAAGCCCTTGATCCATGAAGGAAGGTCTCTCGTCCAGCTTCTTTTTAGTCGCCTTCTAATGTGAATGCCATCCGAAGCCATATGCAGCCAGTCTATTGTTGTATCCGTGAAGTTTATTTTAAAAAACGAGAATAAAATCGTTACTTATCGTAAATCGGTTTCTTGAGTTTTGTTATGCACTTTACCATTAAGTGCTGTAATCAGTTTTCAAAATTTTGGGGTGGAAAAGTTTGTATTTATATAGTGTCATTTTTTTTATGAACCATTATTCTCATCATTAATCTCGAGTCGTATGTTCACACAGATTTCAATACGAATGTGTATGTATTTAGATTCTGTGGATTTATTTAATATCAGAATTATAATTTATTCACCTATGATTTTATTTTATTTTATCATATCAGCCAAATTGTTCTGGAATTGTACATTTGTATCATTCTATGAATATTAGGTGTACTTTAATGAAATTTACTTCCATTTATTCATGAGAATTTTAGTGAACAAGAAAAAATATTCACTGGATAAAAAGAATAATATCGACCGAAACAGATAACAACATGTATTTTCGTTGCGCTTTAAAAACGTAACCCAGATTCCAGCGAGGAGGCGGAAGACATTATTCCAGCCACTGGAGTATAACTACTTTCTTCCCTTCTTCTTCTACTTTCTCGTAACATTGCGACCAGCTGAAAGGCTGTTCTTGAGTAGCTCTAGTTGAAACTAATGAGAATAGAAGCTTAGGTCCTCCTCACTGAAATGATAACTCGTAAAATGTTGGAAACTTGGTTCTCACTTCAATCTTAAACGTTTACAGCTTTCATCTTTTGAGACTATTCGCCAGCTATCAATTTAGATTTACTATATATTGTGATTTTATAGCAATTGGTGTTGAAGTTCCTCCATAAAAAGATGGAAACCAGTCCCACTACATCTTCAGAAACAACACATCGTAACAGTCACAGGTGGATCTACGGGGGGTGAGGGTTTTCGGGCTAAAGCCCCCTTCCCCAAAATGGTAAAATATAACCATGTTTTACAGAAAAAAATATTAAAAACTATCTCTTAAAGTATTCTTGTTCGTTTAATTACATTTAATAGGACTTAAACGAACCACTTAAACACGATTTCATATAGGTAGTTAATTTCTTTCTCCTTTTCTTTCAAATTATTTTTATGAAGTTTTATGAAAAAAAGATCTTTCGGGTCGAAGCCCCCCAGAATTAAATCCTGGATCCGCAAGTGGTAACAGTGAACTTGTTAGGCCAAATGATATCGTCATTATTGTATGCCAAATACCAAATATTTCTATTGTTAAGTAGTCAAATATTAAAAAAAAAATTATTAATTAGCGTTTCCAAAACCATACTCTTCTTTTAACATTAGCTAACATAAAAGAAAAGAAATAGTTCTTTGTATTACTCCTGAGTGTTTCAAATATGCATATCGCTACTGTTAATGCAAAATGTCATTTGTAAAATCGATTATTTTGTTATAATTTATTAGAATAATTTAATGTTTTATTTCCCTCTGCTCTTTTCCTATACTTATTGCAATTGAAGACTACAAAATGTCACCTTTCGCGCAAAGAGAATAAATATGTAAAATTATTACATACGATCTTTCGCACTAGCAGTAGCGTGGCGATATGTCAGTAGTTTTGTCATTTTCAAAATTTATATAATTTCTAAATAACAAGATATAATTCATTCAAAATATTTTTTCCATTACTACGAGTTAGACATTTCCTAACATTAAAGCGAATTAAGGGTCCTGAAATAAATAAATGAAGTGCATTTAACCGATCGAGCTTCACAAATCACAAAAAAGAACTATGTAATGAAGTATTGGCATGTTCCCAACCTGCAGCAAACTCATCCACGATAAGGGACCGCATGCAGGTCGACCAAGCATGCAACAAGGTTCCATTAAATGCGAACGTTAGCATGTCAGGTTTTTCATGGTTGAGGGAAATGGAGTTTTATTTCTGTAATATATAATTCTGTAAGTTTCAATGCATAATGTAAACATTTTTTCTAAAATTTACATGTTAAAATGTGTGTATATAAATATATATTTATATATATATATATATATATATATATATATAAAACTTGGCGGTTGAGCGTGATCGTAATCATATCACCTCCTTGCACAACCGTAGACTAAAAAACAATACTTTCCCTAAATAGTACTGAACCCAAGACCCTTCATGGGTTGTAGTGGTACAGGTTTTATATATGTATATGTGTATGAATGTATTCAAGAAGATATATTTTGTATTTATTCAATTTTTGTTATTGTGTCTACTTATTTTACTATTATAATTTATATTTCTAAATATTTTTATTTGTAGTGTACACATATTAATATACTTTTGTTTTTATAAATATATTTTAATTAACTACCTAGCATTATTATTATTATTATTAATGAAGAGAAGGATAGTTGGGGTTATCAGTCAAAAACAAATAGTGATATTTATTTAACATTTGCCGACGTTTCGACCCGAAGTTCAGGCCTCCATCAGGGCTGAGAAAAGAACCAGATAACAATTGGTATGAGAAATATTGTTATCTTAAATATTGTTGTATTGTTATCTGGTGCTTTCCTCAGCTCTGATGAAGGTCTGAACTTCGGCAAATGTTAAAATAAATATTATTATTTATTTTTGTCATTTTATTTTTGACCCCAACTATCCTTCTCTTTATTATTCGGTACAGTCAACCATCAACTCGCAATTATTATTATTATTATTTTATTTTTTTTTTGTCCATACATATACTTATCATTAATAATTATTGACATTTGTTATGGCAGATTGTACTATTATTGCATTTGATCCCAACTCCAAACTTAAAGTTAGAGGAAGAAGAAGAAGATAAATTAAAACACTACAAAAGAATAAATTGCAGTTTATGTATAAACGTAATAGACAATTATTTTAAATCATTTCGAATTGAATAAATTTATGCCAATATAAAGAGACTGTAATGATAAGATTTCAATAATTTATTGGAACTTACATAAACTGGTTGTAAAAATGAGGCAGAACGTAATAAAACTGAATGATTTTCTTATAATCCAGCAAATAGGACACCCGACCGCAGTTCATTGAGCAAAGTGTTGATCAATAACGGCATTATATTGTCAATAGAAGAGTTTGATATGTGTAGCTCTTTGCGAAGGTGAAAATAGCTCAACCGTGAAAGGAGGAAGCCGGAGGAAAGCAGCATCGTGAGGAAGAGATTTGCATCAGATTTCCCTTAGGAGAATGGAACTGTGGCTCGGGGAGAATAATCGGTATTGGGGATCTATTAGCTCAGTATCTCAATTGATTCAGATTAGATATTGATATCATTAAAACAATAATTTTATTTTTTAATATTTTTATTTTAATTAATAGGATTTAATTATATTTAAAGTTTTAACCATCTCAAATACCACTAAATGAATGATCAGTCAACGTTTCACCGATTTAGATTTAAAACAATGATAAAATAATTATAAACTAGGCTAAACCGTATGTACGCATTAAAAATATTTTTTACTGATTTATATGACCCAATCTCTACCTACTTCAAAGCGAGTTCTTGAATTGAATTTCCAATCCTTTCATTTAAAATAAACAAAGAAAGAAAGAAAATTTAATTTTAATAAATATGTATATAGAATTCAATAAAAACAAAAAGGGATTTGGAATCAAGGAATAAAAAATTTAAAATGAACAGTTTTACAATAATAAAATTATAATAACTTTAAGCAGTTAAAAAATCATAAAAAGGAAATAAAAAAATAATTATTATAATATTTAATATTTATTTAATAATTATAAATCAGCCATATCAAATGACCATAAGTTAAAGGTATTCATTCATAAAATGTATGCATACTAACGAAAAGCAATCGCAGAAATAAGTTAAAACATATGTGTCTATTGTTCCTACACCCACTTTGCCTGTCTTTTCTTATGTCATGGGATAATAATATTAATATTCCCCATTATTGTCGTCACAACTTGGAGTTCCAAATCGCTTTTGGAAAAGCGTTTGGGGACTTTTAATCACTCCATTACAACCTTATCTAATAGAACTTTGGTTCTGGTAACCGATCACAACTGAACTCCACCAGCTATATCTTCCCTGATCACACCATCCATATCCACATCCCTGAATGAACTGCCTGCAGTATTATCTCTTCTTCCTAGGCCATAAAATTTTCATGGGCATCTGTTATGTTCCTGAAAGACTTTTACCAAGATTTAGCTACATCCTGGACTTGTTTGCAACACATATTATTAACAATAAAAATGTTTGTATACAGTGTCTTCAAGGGTTCAATTTTGCTTATAATTTTTCCATTTATTTATTTCATTACAACGTTTCGAACCAATTGGCTCATCTAGAAGCTATCTTTAATCACAAAACGTTGTTAATAATTATGATCTTTGATTATCTAGTAACAATTCAATTTATAATGCCAATACTGTTGCGAGAACTTACCGAAAATTTATGAATTTTTTTACAAATTTCCATATTATTATATAATTCTATTACTGTGTATTTTTAGTCGAATAATATATCCTCATCTAATCAATGCATTTCAATTCAAAAAACTGTAAAAATATTTTTCGTGCCAGATTTCTTAAAAATTAAATATTATATTTTGGATTCTTATTTTTATTTTATTTAATTTGTACTCTCACTCCGATACCAGGTAGTACCTCCTCCTTCTATTGTTTAAAATGCACTGTAACATTTGAGCTCTTTGGGGATGTAAGTCTCTGTAGGAGTTAGCAATATATTATTAGGATATACCCGTGTTGATGTTATTATTTTCTAATTTAATTAAAAACTAATTTCATTTAATATATGAACGTAATGATGGTCAATATTTTTTACCATCCGATTTAAAATACACTGCATTATTTATATTTTTATTTATTATTTTCAATAATGAACCGTTATAATCGAACGAAAAATTTAAAAACTTAGCCCCCTCTCAAAATTTGAGGTTCTACGTTTCAGGATACGTAGAATTCGAAAAACGAATAAAACATTTTGTCAGTCCGCCGTCCGCGCATTTTCTCCGAAACTACTGGACCGATTTTTTTTCAAATTTAGATTTTAAGTCAGAGGTCACCCGAGGATGATCCTCTTTTATTGACATTACTATCCGCCTTTTCCTTTCAAAATGGCGCCGAAAAACCTGCGTTGCTATAGACCGTTTATGCGCCTAAACGAATGTACCGATTACAATGAAACTTGGCTAAAGTCTCTTTCTCGATGCCCTTTAAATTTATCTGTATAACATACTTCAACGAAAAGAAGCTGGAAAAAAAGTTAGGAGGGATGGTAAAAGGAAGGATTCCGAATAACTCAAAACGTTTACACTTTTTTGTTGATATTGTATATATTGTATCTTTATTTAAACGTTTATGAAATTTCTTATAAAAAAAAGAAAATCGTTGAAATCGGACAATTTGGAGCAAAGATATGATCTCTAGATGTTTTTAATGTTCTGCTGCAAATCCCTTGTTTTGGATTTTGATTTTTTGTGTTAATGAAGTACTGCTATTTTAACAAATTACTAATGATTAAAAAAATAATTGGAATTAACTTTTTATTTCTTTTAATTTTGTCACTAGGAAGATAATGTTACTTTAAAAGTATAATTTTTGGGAAATAATAAACAATTGTGAAATAAATTTGTAGTGTTTTAGTTATATATGTATGGATTAAAAATCTTTCATTTTATCTAATTTATACATACGGTAACATCTATATATCCTCCAATAAGGTAGAGAGAGAGAATATAAAAATAAAATGTGCTCAGTCTATCACATATTGGTGATACGCTACTTTAGGGGGGCGATATTCAATGATAAACACCCATTTTGTCGCAAACAAATATTAGTTTATTCTATATACTCTCACTTTAGCTAAATATACAATTGTATACAATTCATGAATTTGAGTTATGCCTTTTCGCTTTGTCCCCGGTATATTTCGTATATCGTGAAATACAATGAACTTTTCTCATGTGTAACCTGAGATCCCAGAAACATGAAACTATTAGATAATAATTCAGTATGAAGAAGTGCATACTGGCAGGCTGTAGGAACTACCGGGTCACGAAAACCTTATAAAAGAAGAAAAACAAGGAACTCAATCTCGGTAAAAGCATTTTTATTCCATGAATAATGATGGTTTTGTGATATTGGCATTTCGATCAACTCGAGGAAACTTTCTTTTCCTCACGTGCTCCCTATGGGCCAACTTTGAAACGAAACACTGACATATGAAAATATATATATTATGGAAACCATTTATTTAAATGCATTTAATATTGAACTGATAATTAAAATAAGCAATAAAAATGTAGTACCTGCCTCAAAAATTATACAATATATAATTTTTCTTGATTTTGTTTAAATATGCAATCAATAACATACAATATTAAATTATTACTTCTATAAAATTATTATAAGTAATAATTTACAAATCCGATTCGTTAGAGATTTTATTAAAAATATGATATGCAATGCCGGCCTGAACTGAAGAATTGAATAATACTCGAAATTTATTTAGAAAACTAAAGGATCAATCATTATATTTAAATTTAATTGCCTTTCTTCTCGTTTCTTTTGAATTTTGTTTTCTGTTTTGTGTAAGATTTCGTCGTTCAAGAATGAAAATGTAATGATTAATTACGATATAATTATATTAACCATAATTACTTTTATGGAATTTCAGCCATGGGGCTCTCTTATAAATTAGGGATGGAGTTGTCTAACCCAACTTCTTTTTAATCGCCTCATAATGACCATATCAGCCGAAGTCATATCGTTAAGTTAAGTATAAAAAGTCTCTGTGATTTCATTTTACGATTTGGAACAATTAAGTAAAATTATTTCAGTTGTTTATTTAAGTTTTTTCTTTTAATTTCTACATGTTAACGACATAGTCGATTGTATAATATTTTTCCTTCTTAGTTTCCCTATCACGACCTGTGTATAGAGCACACACGGCTTTCGAATACATGAGCTCTTGTTTAAGCTTTCCCTTGAAATATCAACAAACAAATAATAATAATAATCTAAAAAAAAAAAATGAATCAATTACGTTACACTATTTATCTTGTATTCATCATTTCGATCAATTGTCAATCTCAGATTTTTTAATTCATATGTCCACACATATTTATACAATAAAGATTTTTGATAACAACCTTGTGGGATTTTTAGTAGATATAACAGGAGTGAAAATTTAGACTTTCTCTGTGATTTATTCTTGTGGTATTAGTTTGGCTTGTTAATATTAACTGCAACACAAATTATTATATCATATTTTAGCAAAAGAGTTTTTCTATAAATCATTGAAAATATTTAAAAATGGTTAACAACGATTGCTGATTTACTTCTTGAAATATATCAATGAGTTATATGAGTTATATCAATGAGTTCCTGTCAAAATCTTCAACTCGCACACGAATCTTCTCCAATCCAATAAATCACGTTAAAGTGTCTGAAACGACTTCCTTTAGTACAGAGAGAAGGAAAAAAGGGGTTGGTAAAACGTACCAAAAGACTCGCTGGATAAACAAGTTGCCTCTAACAATACTACGAGTGCATGTAAGAGACGTGATCAACCATAGGACGTTTCTTTTTCCCGAAACCTTAATTGAAATTTCATTAACCTTAATTAAAATCAAAATCAGACGCTAATTTATTAATTATACATTATGTAACTAGGTTTTAGTTATTTATTTTTTATATTTAATTATTTTTTATTTTTATGAATTGGAAAAGATTCGGTATTACTTTAGTCCTAGACATTGTGGTGAAGAAAGGAAAGAGAGAAGGAATTCTTTGTTTTTATTTTATTTTTTTCCATTTGCACTGGATTCTACGTATTGGAGATGTATTTTATTTAAATAAGTTGTTGTTTTTTTGTCACTACATTGGTTTTCACATAAAATTAATTTAATGTCCCTTTCCTCTCTGTACTTTTTTTCGAAATGCTTATTTTTAATGATTTTAATACCGTAAAAGAAGAAACGCAGTGTAAGATATTGTTTTTTATAGGGTACTAAGACCATCTTTTTAAAACCCAGAACACGAGACAAGTATCCCGTGGCTACTACACCGCCTAAGAGGCGTTCGGCAATAATTACGATTTATCTTGGAAACGTTACTTTTTTTTTTTTTAAATGAAGTTTATTCTGAGACTTCTCAGAATAGCAATGATGATCAAATGAAGAAAAATACATATCTGGCCAAAAACTAATATATACAATCATTTAAATAATAATATAATAATATTTGGTAAACAACTAAAAAAAAATATAAATAAAGCCTTTATAATAATAATATAATATTATTATAATGTTTCAAATAATATTTGAGGTTGCAATGCGAGAAAAGAAAAAAAAATGTATATATATATATATATATATATATATATATATATATATATATATATATATATATATATATATATATATATAGAAAGAAAAAAAACTAAGATCACATGATAGAAGTGAAAACATCAACAAGGCAGATAGATAGATAACATAAAATAACAGATAGATAATATAAAATATAAATTATAAATAATAGCTCATTATGAAGTGGATGTAATGTTAAACATTTATCGCTTACAATAAGCAGGTCCGAATTTTAGTTTCTGAGATATTAAAATCCATATCTTCAATAAAACTCATTTGTCTCTTTTCGCCTTTGTAACACGTCGTTAAGATACAATTTTGAATAATAGCTCATTACAAACAGAATGAAATGGTTAACATGGTGAAGTCCGATTTTTAGTTCCCGAAATATTTTAATCCATATGCGAACACACTTGAATTATTCGATTCCAGCCAACTTTATCCGAGCGTTACACACCAGAAATCTGATGGCTCAGTCTAATTCACTCTCCAAAAAAAATTCAAAACGTGCCTAAAGAAATTTTCTTTAAAAAAAAAAAACAGAGAAAAGAAATAACAAATGAACGAAAAGAAAAAGCATTGATTTTTTATGTTAAAAACATAAAGAATAGGCTAACTTAATAAAAATTCTAACAGTATATATAGTAATTTAAAAAATAATCTGTAAGTACTAAAAAAATAAAATAAAATCTTCTCGAGAATAATTATAATTGTACATTTTAGGGTTTAAAATGTAGGGCCGAATAGTTCATAACTATATCGGATCTTGATGAGAGCGTCGAAATCTTTAAAATAAAATCTATCCCGTCACGATTTGTCGACTTTTTAAACCTCCCAATAAAGTGGTTGGAGGAATTTAATTTTACGTTTGATATCTCATTCAACAAAATCCATCATTCTTGAGAGCGGAAAATAGACCGATACTTTCGTATTATATAGTGTGGATTGGATCATTATTTATTTTTTTTTTTTTGAAGCTTTTTATTTATTTTGACTGATCTTTATGTAACTCGTCGGAGATAATTACCCTGTGTCCATAATTTCCCTCTCCCTTTCACTTCCACTAGTTCGCTATACTCTGCAGGAGGCATTAATAGCCTCCTTCGAAGACCAGCAAAGGTAGTGAAAGCAAAGAGGTTCGCTATCCTGGGAGCGGGCAGGTTCCCGTTCACTGCAACTAATAATTTACTGCATAGGTCAGCGCAGCGCAACGGCCTTTAGCTGCACTCAACTATCTTGGCAACTTTAGAAAAAACCAGTCGGCATCATCGTTATAGCCAAGTCACGAAGTGGTACCGCATACGAAACCCTAATGTAAACGTCACGAACATGATATCCCCACATATATTATTACAGTAAGGCTCGAAATCGGTTTTGTACCAAATATAAGCTCCTGTCATGCTCAAATACCATGGATGGGGTACCGCTGGATTTAGAATTTTACGGGGGGTTAGCGAATAGTATTCTCCACTTTTGTTTTTCTTTCTAAAATAATTAAAGTCGATACAAACATTTTGCAAAGCTTCAATACTGGAACGGTGGTAGGTCTGTAGATCGATACGGGACAAATTAGATGTTGAAGATTTTGATGCGCACACCAAGACCCGGATAGTTCCTCCGGAACTATCGGATCCTTCGTTTTTAAGCCCAAAAACGTAATATTTTCGAGATAACGCAAGGCATAGTGTTCGCATCCATACAGCCTTACATTAATTGTGGTACTGTCATTGAATACATGTCTCATTTCGTCGACTTGGGGTCTCTATGATCGAGAGAGGAGGAGTTTATGTTATTTATCGATGGTATTTTTGTTCGGCATGCCAAATTATCGGTAATTTTTCACCGAATCTGAAGATTGAGCCACCAATTTCGAAGGTTTCCTTCTCCTTCAGGCGGGCAAAATAGTCCAATCACCCCGAAAATTCAGGCAAACAAGTTATGAAAGAAAACAAACTTTATTTGCGAATAACTAAAAAATTACACACTTTTCTTTTGGTTATGCCCATGATCATGTAAAATATTACTAAAGCCCGTACAAAACGAAAAAAAAACATCGAAATCGGACTATTTTTAACAGCTTACTGAAATTTGTGAACATGTTGGTTCCAAACAAAAATGAAGATTTAAATTAATTTTTGTTTTCTTTGTCGATTATATTTATCGATAAAGTAACATTTGATTCCTTTATCTTTTGATACCTTGGCATTATTTTATTTTCTTATTAATTTGGCATTTGTAGTAGTAACAATATGCTGTGCGAATTTTTCTCACGGGCCTACTAGTCGTCAGTAATTACACTTTTGACTAACTACACTAAGGTATTTGTGAATATCAACCACTGAAGTCTCCCATTAGAGGGTTAATGGCGCAAGTTGGGCTATCAACATTTTTGAGGGGAGAACATTTCTACAAGGTTCAGAATTTTTGGAATGAAAAATTTCAAACCAGAGGACAAGTGAAAAATATTGACACATCGAAGTACAGCTGTATATGATCTATGATTTTTTTAAATTCGCTTGCACTGTTTATAAAAGAGAACGTTAAGAAAATATCTTGGGAGGGGGTGGGGAGAGAAGAGAGTTCGTGCATCATCGTCCGTGGAGGAATAGACACCATTGGTTTCAATAATATGTATACACTAAAAAACAGGTGTTTTTATTTAATGGTTCCGATTTAACAGATTCTATGGATCATTTTTGTAAAAGTTTAATTTCAATGTATTAAAGTACTTAAACAAAATGACGTTAACTATAAGAAGTAATTAAGCTTTGATTACAGGTATAATCTAATAATTATCTTGAATGAACTGTCTTCAGACAATTCCCTTTTTAGGCTCTGTCCCAGTCACTAGCGGATCCAGAATTTAATTTTTTTCATATATATAACGATAATTAATTTGAAAAAAAAAAGAAGAAATAAATGAACAACCTATATGAAATGGTGTAATTCTTGAAGTCCTATTGAATGTAATTACACGAACAATAATACTTTAAGAGATAGTTTTTAATTTTTTTTTTCTATAAAACATGGTTATATTTTACCGTTTTGGGGGGACTTCAGCCCGAAAGCCCCTTCCCCCCCCCCCGTAAATCCGCCTGTGGCCCCAGTGCTATAAGAATATAAGCTATTTGATAAATTTGTAATTATTTATAATGATTTTTTTCATAAGAAGAGTTACTCAGTTCTTCATATCGTTTTTATTATTCTTTGTTATTCTGACTTCTCGAGCTTATTTTTTGTCCATTTTCGAAAGCTTATTATTTACTAATACTTTCTCATATATCATTATAGATTGTCTTACATAAGTTATCATTAATCCAATTATTTCAACAAAAAAAAAAACCTATTATTTGTAAAAATTGTGTCAAGACATTGAATACACTATAGATTTTAGTAAACCTCATTTGTTGTGCATCCATTAAATAACTTAAAACTGAACTATGTTTTGATTTAATTAAGGAATAAACATATCATAAATCATTACATATATCATCAAATGGAGTTGAATAACATCTACAGTCTATTAGATAGCTTGACGTAATTTTCACAAATAATTGAATGAATGAGTGAAAATAGATTTTATTATCCTGGGACTTTTGTCCCTGTAGGACAAATTATAGATACAGAGAAAATGGCTGTGTAGCCATAAAATTAAATTAAATATTTACAATGCTCATTAAAATAAAAATATTGAACTAAATCAAAAACAATTAATACATACAGATATATATAATACAAACATGTGAAAATAAAATGACATAATTAAACAAAATCATTTCTGGGTGAACTTAAAAAGTTCTCTTATCTACTTTTCATGATCAATCGGGTTGGGAAAGAAGTAGGTGCTCAAAAAGGAGAGATTTAAATGAGGAAACTAATTGCGCATGTCGGATATCGGGAGGGATGGTATTCCAGATGAAGACAGCTTGAATTATAAAGGATTCGTCAAACGCTGCAGTTTGGTGAGGAGGCGGATAGAAGTCAGAAGCACGGGATCTAGTGGGACGGGATTGAATGGAATATTTAAATTTTAGGCTGTGAAAAATATAAAGGTCGCCGAGTTCTGATGGCTTAGTATAGAAAGGTAGCAAGGAAGGACAGACGGCGACTAGATGGATAGAGCCACTTCAACTTGGTGTAATACTGGGTTATATGCGTATCTCTTGAGATTCCGAAAACAAAACGTATTGCGCAGTTCATTAGGCGTTTAAGTTTAGCCTCGAATTCTCCCGAGTGTCCGCCGTACACCAGACAGCCATAGTCGGAGTGGGGGAACACAAGAGAGGAAACCAGGAGTTGACGGGATTTATATGGAAGGAGATAGCGGAGACGGTTAAACTGTTTGAGGGTAGAGATAGTACGACGGGAAATTTGGGAGATGTGCGGTTTCCAGGAGAGGGTTTGATCGTATGTAACACCAAGGTTTTTTACGGAAGTATGGAATGAGATAGGTGAGTTGTTGAGGAAAAGATTGGAGAGTGTCTGTGACTATTTGAGGAATGAGGGAGCTCCGATCTGGATGGCTTTCTTTTTCTCGGCGTTTAGAGTGACTTTATTGATTTTTTTTTTTAAATAATGAGATACAACATTCTGCCATGGTATGTGAGAGTATTACTAAATAATAAGCTTTTAAAAATGGCAAATAAATAAGCCCTACAAATTCAGATAATGAAGAAAATTAAAAATAATATGAAGACCTAAGTAACTCTTCCTACTAATAAATTGTATAGAAAACGACTAATAGGCCTTCAAATAAGAAAAAACTTTGAAAATGTTACCGCATTCGAGCATTTAGTTTTCCATAAAATGGGTTTAGACATTTCACCAACTACGGGACAAACAAATAAATAAATTGTTATCACTATGCTCGTATTTTTCTTTCTTGTTTTTTTTATTTTTCATCTGATGTCAATATTAAGAGAAATAAAATAAATAGTTAAGCAATCATGTCGCTGTTAGTTAAGTTACATAATTGCGCTTCCCGTAGTTTGTGAAATGTCTAAACGCACCTTTAGACAGTAAAGAGGGTAACCGCAGGAATGGGTACCATCCCATTACTGCAAACATAAGTATTGTGCATAATAACGTTATAAATACATATTTCCTTATTACAAAATAGTCTTAAAATGTCTAAAATGGTTTTAAAAATGTTTCTTAAATATAATTCAAAAGTTACGCTTAAAATCTTTAACAATTGATAACATAGGAATAATTTTCTCAGGTCTCCATCAAATATTAAATTTACAACTAAAGCCTTTTATAAAATATCCAAAAAAATATTGTGTTAACATATTATGTAAGTATTATAAATTTTATCGTAATATCATCTATCTTAATAATAATTTAAATTTATAAATAAAATATAAAGCTTTGTTGGCATGAAAACCATGGCCAACGGGGCTGCTTCTTTAACTTTGGCTACCTCCCCCCCCACCATCCTTGTCGGGCCTAATTGATAATGGATATATGCACTTATAAGGCGATTAAAAGATTATAAAGATATATTTCCATAAAACCATAAACATTAATTATTAGATTATAGATTGCATTAATTTGTTTACATTAGCATATATTTATGAATAAGAGATATCATTAATACCGTCAGTTAAGAATATAAAATTTCTTGAATAATATTCTCGTGAATGTAAAGTTTAGAAAACGAATAATAACTTTAATACTGCTTTTTAATTATTTAAAAAAAAAAACTGGTAAATTTATTCCTAATCTTATTATGCCAGCGATAATTTAGTCTCCTCCTCGTATTGATGGAAATGTCAGCTGAAGCCATATCTCTTATTAGAACATGTAATTTATTATGAAATCGCTTGTAAAGAGTCCATATTCTTTGTATATTTAGTCTGTATATATATATACATATATATATATATATATATATATATATATATATATATATATATGTGTGTGTGTGTGTGTGTGTGTGTGTGTGTGTGTGTGTGTGTGTGTGTGTGTGTGTGTTTTATATTTTATGTAGGTTTCCCTATTGTATACAACTAGGTTTCCTATCGAATAAGCAATCACTATTATAACATGTATAAGAGATAATTTTAACCTAAAGCATGTAATCGTTATTATTACATAACGTGCTGTGAAGAGATATAAATCAATGATAATTTAAAAACAAAAAAATCTGATGCGCGCAACACATAACTTTCACTTACCTTTCTACTTTCGATAGAAATTATTTTCTGTTAATTATGAGCACTGTTAATTATGAAATTTTTGAAGTGCACTTTTAACGGAGCTATAGCTTAAAGTTTGCAACTAACAAATCATCAACACCATTAAAGTAACAAAAACCCCATTAATTAAGTCAACGGTAGACAATAAAAACCTCGGTACTCCATCTGTTTTTGTAAACCACATAACTCCAGTCTCTGAGCAATATATATATATGAATAGAGAGGTTTGAAAGTATATCTCTATATTCAACCTATAAATGATTATGGATTGTACGCCTATTAGTTATTAAACTGTTATTATCCATTGTAAAGTTTAGTACAGTGAAATTACGAGATTTTCATAGCCTATCATAAATAGATCAAAAGTTGTCACACTTATTTTAAGTGGATAAAGTTTGGATTTCACAATTTTTTCAAATTATTCACTAATTTAATTTTTTTTAAAGTTACATGACGATTTTTCGACATAAATGGACGTTAATACCTAATTATTTAAATAAAGTATCATTTCCAGGGTTATTAAACTACAGTAAAAGTATTTAAAGAAAGAAAGTAAATTTTATTCTGGGACATTTAGTCCCCTCAGAATAACTACCATGAACAGAGAATTGTCAGGCGAATGTGAATAATTAAATGACAATTAAAAATTAATTAATTTACAAAGTTCTTTAATCTTAATATTAAAATAAAGAAACATTAAATTTTTCATAAAATTAAAAATTGTTAATATTAAAAATAGAGACACTGTAGTAAACGTATGATCTTGAAGTAGATATATGAATTTAAAGATTATGAATTTTAGATTAAAGGTTTAAGTTAAATAATACAGCCATGGAATATTTTTATATTTCACATCTTTCACATAAGTACTATGAAATAGTTTTTTAAACATTGTCATTCATTGCCTTGACTAGGTGGATTTAAAATTTTTTTTTTCAAACTTAAAAAAAGTTTGCATTTAGTTTGTAAATTTCATTTAATTTCCTTGAAACATGTAATTTCCGTTAAATAATATTAGTTTCCACGTATTATTATTTATAATTTTTCGTCACCCTCCATTAACTTTCTACGACTTTCTATATTAGATATTGTTTTTTCTAAACTTCTCCGCTTTCCAACGATATATTATACGTAGACCTTCTGACCTTAATAAACATTTTTCCTTTTTTCTCCATCTTTCAATTATTAAATTCTTTCAAAAATTATAGTTAGCATCGTTGTAATTTATAATAAGAGATGGTTAATTCTTTAAAATAAACCAAATTAAAAGTACTTTAGAGGAAGACATGTTAAACATTTAAGCTGTGTAAAGTGACATAAATGGGGATGAGACATGAATGATATTAAATAATACTTAATTATACAATGATCCACCAAATTTAATCAAAATCATTGTAGCCGTTTTTGAGAAATTTGTAAAAATGTTGATATAAAGTGCCACTTCCGATTAGTCGATTTTAACGAAAAAGTTGCTGTCACATCCAATGCATACACCTATATTAAATACGTAATATCAGTTTCATATGACTTTTCGTTTTTTAACTAGACTTACCACATACACACACAGAGACAATTTTGTGGGACTTGATTATTTAGACTCAGGGGTCATCAAAACGTGTATTTCCATTGAAATATTAAATTCGAAAATTTTCACGATCGCAATGCTTTCCCTTACTATATATAACATATATAGGTAAGGGAAAGTAAAAATACTGAAGAACATATCGGTCAGTAAATGGATATTTCTGTTTTAGTGCAAAATTATTTTCTAATGATTTAATTAAACCCTATTCTATATTTACTACATTCTAATCAATCATTAAAACAAATGCAGCTTGGCCAATATGTTTAGGTTGAATTCGCCCAAAACACATTCTGAAAAATAAGTTTAATATGAATACAATTTGAAATTAATTTATTTCTTTGGTCAAGTTATTAACGAATTTCTTTTCGAGAGCTCGATAAGACTTCAAGTTTAAAAAAAAAAACATCATCACAGCTATTTTTGACATTCGGGAAAGTAAAGAAAGTATTGGTGGGTGTAAATTTGCTAGGAGTTTCACTCAATCACGACTCTGGGGTTAGGATGAGAGGATGAGAAAGTTCGGAAGAATACATCGATCGATAGTAACTCTTTAAATCCTGTCATCCTCTGGTCGTCATGGATATTGATAAAGGATCTAAATGATCCCAAAAGGATTGAATTAATTTATTTTGTTATTTATTATTATTTTGGATCCCATCTGTATTCACTGACGATTGTCCATAATAATTAAGTAATCAAAAGTAGAAAATTTTCTAAAATAAGTTTTAAATTTAAAAAGAATATTAAATAAAAATACCTTACCACATTCATCCATGGTTTAAATCGAGCATATTCACGGCATTGTTTCATATTTGATATTTGTATGTTGATAACTATTTTTTTTTTCAGAACTTTTAGGAATCCAAATACAAAATAAAAAAAACAAATTAAAAACTTAATTTATTTGAATCTGAAATAAGTCTAGTTTGTCTTATACTTAAAAAAGACTCCATGTATGAGCACAGACAAATCTAGGGAGGGAGAACCTATGAGTAAGGACTCCAGCAAATGGTAAAATATAACCATTTAATTGAAAAAAATATTGAAAAATTATCTCTTTAATTATTATTATTCGTGTAATTACATTTAACTAGTTGGTCCGTGCGATTAATTCGCAATTGTCCTTAGTGATGAAATAGCAAAAAAATATGGAAATAAGTAGACCCCAAGTGTTATGTAAGAAAGGAATTAATATTTCTTTCCTTGGTTGATTACAATATCTCATTTAACATGATAGACCAAAATATTTGTATAAATTCCTTTGCTATGACCTATTTTAAACGCTGACTGGGAAGATAAGAAAGACAATAAAGACAAAATAAAGCCTGGATCATGGAATTTTATAAATTATTAAAAAAAAAATATTAATAATTAATGTTAATATATCAGCCAGGAAAAAAAGTGTAATAGAATAGTAAATGCAATATCTTTAAAGAGAAAGAAATTATTAAGTATACCAAAACTAATGGACTGTATCTTTGATAATAATTGTCCGACTATCCGTCAATACAAACTGTTTAAATTATACATATTCCTGATCTTAGGAGACTGTAGTCCCAGAATAAAATTATTTTTCCATTTCATAAATATGGTCTAGTACGAGAAACTGTAAGTCCACTCCCAACTCCTAGTGATTTAGCGGAGCGTAAGAGAGCACCTATTTTTTCTCATTTTTCGTTTTTTCGCTTAAAACCCTCTGTTAAAAAATTAAAATTCATACAAATACCAGAAAATTGTTCCAATTCATTTTTTTTCGCTATCTTACATTCTGTCAGAGATATCCACCCTAGAATTCGCCAATGTTGATCCACCACCCACGTGAAAAAAAGTTTTTATTAGAGGTCAAATAAATACCTATTGCATTTATCAATTATTTATAAGTTAAAAAAACATATTTTTTTTAAATAGTCAGACTAATTTACATGTAAACTGTGTGAAAATGTTAATCATGAGTGCATTAAAGAATTACTCGAATATTTTGCATATGATGCAACGTTTTTGTAGGATTCTAAGAAAAAAAAAATTGAAGCTACAATCTGAAAAACGGATTTGAGAACCACTCAGCAACACCGTGACGTCATTAATTTGAGGCTAACAGAGGAAGTAGTGAGATTAAAGTCAATTACTACAACTAGGCAGCAATAATTAGTGAGGGATGTTCGGTTCTTTGGCAGTCACTTGTTAAAAAACAGAAAAAAGAAGTAAAAATTATATAAGTTAATACATTTAATAACAAATAAAATTAAATTAAAATTTAGATACTAATATTTATTTTATTTCTGCGTTATTGGAGACTTTTCGAAAAGTAACGAAGATTCATATAAATTTAATACAATTCAGATATTAGTATCATTCAATCATTCGCTCAGCCTTCTGTATACTTAATGACGAGGCCAACCGGGGATTATGTAAGTGCCCCCAATATGCCGAAGTGCCAAACCTGCTCAGTTTGGTCTAGTTCTTGGTCAGGGTCAAAAAATGTTTGGGAGGATATGTTCTGCCAATAATTAGTTTTCAAGTATAACAATAGAAATTCATATACGTTGCATATTTTTTATCGAAACTGAAATTATTACCTATATTATGTTTTTATTTAATTCCTTTTTTTGTGAATCCTTAAGTATAAAGTTTGTTTGGTAACGTTTTAATATTTAATGAAAACATTTGATTTAATTTCGTTGTGCATAATTTTTTCGTTGTCACAAATACGATCTCAAAATATCTACCATTCAGGTCAATTCTTGATTTTCTATATTGGGGATTTTAGTCAATTGTCTTGAAAAGAATACATCGAGGTAGTTTTATTTTCCTTTTCAAATATTTTAGCACTGTCATCACCACTAAACTAAACTAAACTATAAAATTCCTCTCGTATCCAATCCATACAATCCAAAACCCTTCATAAAAACCTCAATACTCCCTACTTTGTCACTAATAAAATCATCAATAACGACCTTAATGTACCATATGTTTCCGTTTAGCTCAATCCAGATACCTATCCTTCCATAATAAACTTCTGAACTATCCGAATCCTCTCGTTTCCAACCTTGTTTCCTCTTCTATTCCTGATAACCCTGAGAAGCGTCTGAAAAGAAGATGGCCTTTTAATATAGAAATATAATTGGATTGCTACCAACCGGAAGTTTCTCTTCATTTTGAATATGTCATGTTACTTATTTCATATTTACTTGTTGTTAACTTCCGTAACTATGTAAGAATTATTTGATTCTGTCATTACAATTACTTATTAACAGTTAATTATCAAGTGCCGTTTTTTTTTTTATTATTCTTAGTAGAAAAAATATAAATTAATTTTTGTTATGATAGAGATGTAGTTTATTAAGGTTATAATTTAGATTTTAGAAACATTAAAAATTACGTCGGCCCACTTTGCAAAACTC
The DNA here is from genome assembly GCA_928085145.1 of Nezara viridula. Taxonomy (NCBI): domain Eukaryota; kingdom Metazoa; phylum Arthropoda; class Insecta; order Hemiptera; family Pentatomidae; genus Nezara; species Nezara viridula. The sequence continues at coordinate 106,437,242 of OV725082.1, forward strand.
AATTACTTCATTATTTAAGTCAGTTTGTGGTTCGAAATAATTCTATTGTAACTTCATGTATAAATTATATAATTACCTCGACCGACGAATGAAAGTTTATTGTTAGCATAGATTTAACAATTCCACAAGGTGAGTTACTACGGATTAAAAATAAACATCTTTATGAATTTATACATCGAAAGGCATTGGAAACTCTTTATTTCCAATAGATGTAAAAATCACGAAACTTCTGTCTCGGAATTCGACAAACATAGCTTTAAAAATATATAGATATCCCTAATATACTACTAAGATTCTAGTTTGTAATAAAAACTAAATCTATTCCACTCCATATATTTTTATATATTTATTTGATCTCCGCCTCTACCCTAAAGGGTCATTGGCATTATCCTGTTTGTTTTCCGTTATATATTTTGGTATATACCGATAATTTGGAAATAATTCATTATTTTTTCAAAGTTTTTTTCGTTATAGTTTAACAGCTCTTTGAGATTTTCTGATTGCTCCATAGAGGTTCCTGTGTTTTTTTTATTTAATCCATTCTAATAATGAGTTCCCACTGTCATTATCACAGAGCACTCTTTACAAATGAGTGGATCTAACTTTTCTAGAAGATATTATAGAGATTATTTGTAATCGAATGCGAAGACGGCATAAAATAATTTCTTCCCGCCTAGACTTTCACTCGCTCGTATTTCAGCGAATTATTGGTTTGTTTACAGCCAATTTTAGGTTACTGTTTTTCCATTCTGTTTAATACATTTGTAAACACTTATTTCTAACTGGTGTAATTTTTTTTTTAAATTGAGTTTAGCAGCTTTCATTCCTTACTATCGATATATTATTTCAATAACCACAATGGACATAAGGAAATTTTAACAACGTGGTATTGTATTTTTAGTTTTGTATTTTAGTAAGTATTTGTAGCTTGCTGTTTTTTTTTTTTGTTTTTTTTTTTTGGAGAGGCAGGGATTCACCCCCGCTCACGCTACAAAACCATGGTTCATGGCTGGTTACTAAACCTTGGTACTGAGACTAACTAGATGGCCCTTATAATATTTTTTTTAATTTATGATATTTACAACTGTGTTAATATAAATAAATCAAGTAAATGTGTATACAGAAATATAATCACATGAAAACGCTTGTTGAGAAACTACCCAATGGTAGCACTCTAATAATATGTCTACAAAAGGAGATCACGCGGCCGTCTTCTTTTTAGATTACTCGGATGATCATCAAGAAGAGCAATCAAGGTTAGAAACAAAAGAATTCGGATCGTTATGAAGTTTATTATGGAAGGATGGCTATCTGGATTGGGCCAAATCGGAAACATATGGAACATTAAGGTCTTTATGGATTATTTTATTCGTAACAAAGTAAGGAGCATTGAGGATTTGATGAAGGATTTTGGATTATAGGGATTGGATACGAGAGGAATTCGATGGTTTAGTGGATCCCCTTTTAATAATTAATATGTAATCTTCAGTGATTTATTTCGTGCAGTCATCCAAAGTTGGAAGTTTTGGACATTAGCCATTTTTATTCCAAGGTTACATAATCATATGAGCCATAAATAGTTTGCCTAGTTAGTGGTGTAGAACTACTCTGATCTAAATAACCGATCACTTGAAAGGCTGTTCCGTAGAGTCTTCCGTGGTCATCGAACTTTCTGGACTCTTGGGTAACCACTGGAGTTATAGCTGCCCTTAGCATCCGTTCCTGAAGGAGAACTAACATACCGGTTACTATATCATCGGTATTCGTTTTGAGTATTACATAAAAACGCAATGGACGGTATTTGATACTTTTTCATCATCATATTTAAATAAGATCAAATTGACTTCTTAAAGGGTATAATATACCAATCAATAGTAAAACTCAAGAGAAAAAATCTTATAAATAATTCTTTAGTCCTAAACTAGGTAACATTTAAATAAATATATTTGTTTAAATAAATAATACCAAAATAGTTTTTAAAATACCTAAACATTTTAATTTTTTATTTACCTTACTTAGAACTCCTAAAAAAATAAGACAAAGAAAATTAACATTCACATTTTTATGAAGAAACATACTAATCACAGTTAAATCAAATATTATCCTATATATTATTTCTAAAAGGTGTTTTTTGTCGGTACGCCATAACTTCGTCAATTCTGCATCAAATTATTGACCACTCATTTTGAAGATATTTATCTCCTTCACATACAAAAAATAGTCCTATCATCCCGAAATTTCTGGAAAAAAGTCTAATAACGTATCTTTTCATTCATTACTTTTTAATAAACTTTCAGGGGGTGTAACTGATTCATAACTTTCGTTTTATACCACATTCATCAATTCCATCACTCCTGAGAGCCGCAAAAGGAATCTAAAATACCATATTACATATCTATGGCACCTGTATATAGTGTGTTAAGTGCAAAAATTATAGAAGTTTGCAATTTTCACAGATGTAAGTTAAATTTTTCAGTTCCAACCAACGAATCACAAAGGAATCCTTAATAGCCTTAATAGCCGCAAAACTTAGCCCATTAGACACAAAGAAAGAGAGAAAAATTAGCTTTCTATTGACGCCCATAAAAATTTAATAAAAAAATGCACTTAACACACATTTCACAGATACGAAGGAATGCTGTGTTTGAGCTGGTTACCATAGAAACCATTTCACTTTTCTTTTTTTTTTTAGTTTTTTTTTTCCTTGCCTTTGACCAAAATATCCATAACTCCTCAAAAATGTCTTCTTCAATGTTACTTTTACATCCGTTAAAAGGCAGAATTATTGCTCTTTAAAACCGTATCAATAACTTTTGGATTAAAGTTCTTCATAGAATAAATAAAGAAATATTCGCCACAGGTCTTTATTGTATCTAGATCTAATATAATTACGAAGGTCCACTTTGTGTCATTTTCTGTAGTTTATGTAGCCCTAAATTCCTGATTATTTTCGTACGGATAGGTGGAATCCTGTTGAAGTTTTCAATCATTTTGTGATTTTCGAAAAAAATCATGGATCTAAAACTGGTTTTCACATATTTCCGCTGTAAAAGTACGTAAAATGTAGAGCTTTTTTTTTTTCATAGGACGAACGTGAATGGTACCCTGTCTCATATCAATAAACTTTTTTTTGTTGAATCTAACCCGAAAAAATAATTTCAGAAAAGAGCTCAAAGGAATAATTAACGACTTACTCAAAACAATGTACAATGTCTGTATTTTTAAAAGAATTTAGGAAACTGCATTAAATTATTAAATAATACTAATAAATAATGCAATTCAACTTAACGCTAAGATATATAAAATATTATAACCTAATTCTATTTGTCTATTACAGAGGGTTAGGCACAGCAACTATGGAACATTTTTAAACAGTTCCATTTTAAGAGTTCCTGTGAATCTTTTTACTGAAAATATTTCTTAAAATAAAAGTTTCTATGGAAGTTTTTGATAATAAAGTTCTGGATTTATGGTAAAATTTTAACGTTTATTTATTTAAGTTCTTAAAAGAAAGTTACAGTTCATTAGAAATAAACAATAATTGAGCTTAGATAAGAGATATTATAATATATCTTAAATAAATTGCTTCATTCCTATATTTCGTTTTTTTTAAGTGTCTAAGAATGAAAATATTTTTTTTATGTTCTGTTGACGAATTCGAAATAACTCTTAATTATTTTTTTTTTTGTTTTAATAAATGTTCTTTACAGCATTTATTTGAAAAGGTACAAGTTAAAATTCTAGTTCCTAAAAAATAGAAAAAAATGAAACGAAAGATTCCAGACATACCAAAACTGTTAAAAAATAAAATTAAGCCCTGGCATAAAGATGTTGAAATTCAAGTATTTTGGATTCGAAACCACTAATAAAATATAAATAAGAAAAATAGTTTATCAATCATTTTAGGTATCAATAATTATTACACGTATAAATTACAATTTATTAATATTGTATATTATATATATGTTTACAATATTCCGTATTGATAATGTGATGGTACGTACCGTTAGCTGAGGCCGAAAGGTTGAATGAAGACTGAACGAAGGAAGCTCCCACTCCCTTCCGTTCTGGAGAGAGGGATTCCGAAACCCCGATCTACCTGAGGTAAGGGGATAACACCATCCCGTGTTTCCCAGTTTCTTCTAGTTCTTTAGTGGTGATACTTGGGACAGGGATAGAGGAAATTCGTCAAGTCATTTTCTCTAGAAACCTATTTCTGTAAACTCTAATTTAAGGAAAGAAAAATACACACGGCATATCTTTGTGTGTGACTATAAAATGAACAAATATCTTAAGAATAATATCAACAAGGGACTCTACACGGTCATTCGGAATTGCATTCCGAGGCACTAATGACGTTCCGAATTATCTTGTAAGGTAGTGAATGAAGTATGATGGTGGTGTATGGCGGATTTCCGAACATCCAGAAATCAAAGGTTCATTCACGAGAAGTGAAGGGGGGACTGAGGTAAAAGTAGTGGGGAGACTAACCATACTACTGGATAGGTTAGGCTACCTAGGCCTCACAACCATTTTAAATTTCTGATTTTCATTATAGAAAATAGTTAAATAATTTTTCATATCCCTTGTTTATATTTTATAAACCATCTTCAACTATTTATTTTAAACAGTCAAGTGGGCAACAATTTAAAAAAAAAAGTGGATACTTCACAATTTACTTAAAGAAAAAAAAAATCTTTAACTGTTGTGTATATTTGTCAGTTCTTTTCCCATTTTCTTCAACTAATTTATTATTTTCGCAATACCTTTCCTTAATTTTTGTAAGTAGTAGACTTATATTTTACTAACTTTTGTCAAAACGATTTTCTATGAGACTAACCTTATTACTAGATAGATTAGTTTACCAAGGTCTCATTTTTAAGTAAATAATTTCATAAAAGTATTTGTTTATATCCCTAGTTTATATTTTTATTAACCATTTTCAACTATTTTTACTTTAAATAGTCATCTAGGCAACAAGTTGAAAAAAAAAAAAACGAAAACTTCACAATTTGCATATAGAAAAAAAAATTTTAACTGTTGTTTATTTTTCATTAATGTTTCCATTTTTCTTAACATTTTGATTATTTTCGCAATACTTTTCCTAAATTTTTGTAAGTAGTTGACTTATATTTTTCTAACTTTGGTCTAAACAATTTTCAGGCACTAGGAAGTAATTATTATATCTCCATTTTTCTCTTGATGTCCAATACTATAAGGGACAATGTCCAAATAAGCTTATCTATGCTGTTTCTTTGTTTACAACTGAGTTGAATTGGCTTCAGCAATGATAAGTAATGATCAGTAATGATTGAACGTGTAGGGGTCTTCATGATCAAAGCGATCCCGAGCAATCTCTGCCATTCTTGTGACGTTCATTCATGAATTACCGTGTACGGTGTCCTTACGAGTAAAATATAACCACGTCCTATGAAATAGATATTTAAAAAATTTCCTCATAAATCTCAACTTAATTAAAATGGACTTAAACCTTATTAAACGCGGAAATTTGTCTAAAAGTGTGATAACTCTAGTACAGTTTCAGGAGTGATAAAAAAAAAAATCACAAATAATTTATGACTTTTTTTTAACGGAGCTTAGCTGTGTTTGTCCTCTTTAAATAGTTTTAACAATGACAAACTTTTGTCTAGTTTACTGTGGAACAATGTTTAATTACTTAAATCAAATATCTTCCAAGTTATCGCTTTCTATTCAACAAAAAACTTGACTCGCTTAAAAAAACATAAATCTTAAATTTCCTACTTGGGAGAAATTGGGCAATCGTTTATTTAAATGTTTTTGTAAATCTTGGTGACTACTGTCAATCTTTTAAATATTTCTCTCTACTTAGGTGTCCCCTAAGTAGGCAGAAATATTTGTATATAACAAAAACAGCTTTCGGGCTGAAGCCCCCAAAAATTTAAATCAAGGATCCGCTAGTGCTTATGGGCAATATGGGATTCGGCAGCAGATTTCTTGGCAAAAAAATATCCTCATCATGCCCCCAATCTTTCCCGTAAACTTCGCTATCTGTTATATCCCAAAGCATTTTTTGCATCTTCCTTTCATCTACTATCAGCGATAACGTCCCCTCTCCCTCCCTCCCCCAAAAAAAAAGTAGAGAAACGATGATATTCTCGTCCACTCCCCCAAAATTTCCAAGAACAAAAATAAAATCAAAATCAATAACAATTAATCTACATAAATGAATAAAATATGTAAATTAAAATAAATTACCTAGGACTCAACCTGGACAAACGTCTAACTTGGAATCCTCATATCAGACTGAAACTACAAGAAACAGCTCGACGTTTCCGCTTACTTCAACACTTACTAGACAAACGCTCTAAACTTCCAATTAATTACAAAAGACTCATTTACATGACTATAATAAAGCCTATTTACACTTACGGAGTTGAGCTTTGGGGCTCCACCAAACCTTCAAATTCCTCTCGCATCCAATCCTTACAATCCAAAATCCTTCGTAAAATCCTCAATGCTCCTTACTTTATTACAAATAAAACCATCCATAATGACCTTAATGTTCCTTATGTATCAGATTTGGTCCAATCCAGATATCTGTCCTTCCAAAATAAACTTCATAACCATACCAACCCTCTTGTTTCTAACCTAGCTTCCTATTTAATTCCTGATATCCGAGGCGTCTGAAAAGAAGATGGCCATGTGATCTCCTAATATAGACATATTATTAGAGTGCTACCAATGGGTAGTTTCTTAACATACGTTTCATGCCATTATATCCATGTGCGAATTTACTAGATGTATTTTTTGTATACAGTTGTAAATATCATATAAATAAATTTAAAAAATAAATTAAGAAAATAGGAAAAGTCGACTAGATGCCTAAGCTATTTAACATTTTTAGGGGTATAGAACCATACATATTGCAACATAAGATACCAGTGTTATATGTTGTTATTATTGTTTCTTTCTTTTTCATTCATTCATTAAGTACTTTTTATTCATTCTTTTTGTGTGGGAAATAATGATGATCTCTAAGAGGAGGCGTTCATCCGACGAGTTGATTGAGCACAGTGGGTCTTAAATCATTATCAAGGTCACGTCTAACCAAATACAAAATATTTCTTTAGCGGCTTCAGCAGTACTTTTACTGTATAATGTAACAAATAAATTAATAACTCATTGCGAAAAATATCATATTATATCACAATGTAGTTAATAAGCCGTTTTATTAAGTATTTAACAAGCACTGGAATAACATTGAACAAAAGTGTTATTTAGGCTGATTTAGTTTATCTTTTAAACTTCTTACAATAATCGTCAACGTAAAATTCAGTAATAATGTATGTATATGTTAGGGCTAAGTTGGAAAGATATCCTTGGAACAACCGCTTACGGCTTAGGGTTATTAAACTGATAGGATTCATGGCCGCATAAATCCACAGCATTCTTCTTGGACAATGACAAAAGCTAGGTGACGGTCAAACGAATATGCTTTTATTCTCAGGAGTTGTGAAATTTTAAACTTTTGGTCTTGAGATGATGTTCGAGGACATAGGACTTCAATTTAATACGTCATATGGAGAATAAAGGAATACTGGGATTAAAGTTTGGTTGTTTAAAAAGGGATTCAGTAACGTAATAGGCAATGAAGTAGAGAAGTGTGATTTACGGTTTTGTTGTATTACAACGAGAGGTTACGAACACTAACGGATCAAGGATTTAATTTTGGGAGAGGCTTCAGCCAGAAATGTTTATTATATATAGATATACATTTAATGAATTCTTGAAGGAAGTTAGTCGACTGTTCTACATATCATGGGTGATAAATATTTAGGACGCAATATTTTTTAAATTTTTATTTTATTTTTGCCATCGTTTCAACCCAAACATGTGGGTCATCTTCAGGGCTGAATTTTTTTTTTTAAATTACAATCAGAGATATAATAGTATACGACCGCTAATTGTAAATAATAAACTATAGTGATTGATGGCTCATGAATCTTAACTAATATTGTAATTTTGGGTTGAAACGTTGGAAAAAATAAAAAAAAATTTTAAAGAAGACTGCGTCCTGAATATTTATCACCCATGATATACATTTAAATATAACTATTTAATTGTGAAGAAGATCACTTATTAATTATTTAATAAACTACTGAATGTTCATTTCCTCTATGTTTATTGACGTTTCGATCCCGGTATTTTCTTTTTATAAGCCAACGATGGGATCCTCTTCAAAGCTAGAATTTTAAAAAATAGAGCTTCGATCAGGCCAGAGAAACCCCGACAGTCTCAGCACCGTCCACTAGCACATATATTAAGCTACTACTTTATATATGTGCTATATATTTATATTAGCCTGTCGGTGAGTCCCTGGCCTGATCGAAGCTCTATTTTTTAAAATTCTAGCTTTGGAGAGGATCCCATCGTTGACTAAATAAAAGAAAATACCGGGATCGAAACGTCAATAAACATAGAGGAAATGAGCATTCAGTAGTTTATTAAATAATTAATAAGTGATCTTAGTCCCAATTAAATAGTTATGTTTAAATTTAATACACAAAGGTCGATTAAAGAAAATTTGTAATATATATATATAACAATAATTACTTTGGAATAAAAATAAAAAAACTATATGAACTATATAGTATATTAGTGATTTTTGAAGTACTATTAAATGCAATTTCACGAATAATAATACGTTTAGAGATAATTTTTTATTCTTTTTTTTAATAATTTTTATTCTTAAGACAAGATTACCATTTTACCATTTTGGAGGGTCTTCAGCCCGAAAGCCCCCTCGCCCCTCACTCTCCCCCCTCCTCTCATTCCCCGTAGATCCGCCGGTGGTTACGAACGCGGAATCACCGATTTGAATGAATTTTTGTTTTTGTCATGTTTGGTTAAAAATATTATTCAAGAAAAAAATTATATAAGTTCACTTTTTAGATTATTGTTATATGCGTTCAATCTGCAAGAATGTCAAGGTTATAATGTAACAATCGTTTTTTTATTATTTATAATTTGAATAAGAAACTGTCGATTAAATTCAATGTTTAAGAATTTACAATAATAAAAGAAGTCTTTAGTAACGGAGGCGAAGTAAATGTTTGTAATGAAAAAGCGATTCAAAATTTTTCATGATTTTTTCTAAATTCAATGTTACTACAACCGTTGAAAATCTGGAGTAATGCTCTTCCGTTCCATTAAAATAAGTTACAGATTTTATGCCTTGCTAAGGAATATACAAAGAGGAACTCCTCCAATGTTTTCATTTTATGTAGCCAGTTCTAATTCCTTTACAGCGAACGTGTTTGTTCCTTTTCGTGTAGTTTATGGGTTTATAAATCCCAAATATGTTTCGGACGCCTGAAGTCGCACTGGCGTTATCATAATTTTAGTTATTTTCAATAAAAAAATTGATGGCCCAAAATTTAGGTAGGTAAAAATTTTGAGAAAACAATGAAAATTTTTCGAGGTGGGAAATACGAATACAACATTTTTTTTTCCTTTTGGTAACTTCACCACAATTCATCAGCTATCTACTCGAAACCTAGCAGGAACTATATGCCATATAAACGACACCAAAGTATGCCTACCCGAACTTTGTAAACAAATTAGGATCAAATCAATCCCAACAAATGTGAATATAACAAAAACTTTGTGGATTTTTCTTTTGTATTCCCTGTGAAGGCATAAAATCTGAAAGTTATTTATAGGAGTACAAAGAGCATTAGTTCAGTTCAGCATTAGTTCAGCTTTCCAATGTTCTGACGTTTAATTTGGGGAAAAAAATCCGAGGAAATATGAATATTTTAATGTACGGCAGAGAACATTTATATTTTTGAAAAAATAAAATAAAAATAATTTAGAAGAGAAGAAGTGACTGCATGTGTAATTCATGATTAAAAGTTATTCAAATATAAACAAAGGTATGCAGTTTTATTATTATTTTTTTAAATCCTTTGTTTGAGTAATTTATTCTATAAAGATAATTTAAAAGTTAAAATGGCATCTTCAACCAGGTCGAGTATCAAGACCCGTTTGGAATTCTGATTAATCTTTCTTAACTGGAGTGATCTATGGAATATTTATTGCGTACGATCCAAAAGAACAAAGGACGTTGTCCCCTTTATATCAGCTGCAGGAGTGAGAGTGCTTATCGTATGCAAGAGGAATAATTAAGTCTCATCCGGATTATAATATTAATGTATAAAATGTCATAAGTGAGAGTGTGTCCTATTCGTTTAGTGTTTTTTAACACATAAGTTAATTACTAGGAAATCGGCTTTCTTGCCTCGCTGGTAATTGTTTTATTAACATGACTTTACAAATGAGCGGATGAAGTATTGTGGAAAAAAAAAGTGTTAAGTAACTATCCACAAACGTACTAAATACACTTCAATACAAGGTGAGCTTTGTCTATAATTTGTACAAAACTTTATGTAAAAATTTTTAAATTCTTTATTTTTAATCTTCATAATTTATTTCAGCTAACTGAGGCGTTAAGGCTGGTAGAGAAGAATTTATGAGTCCTAATAGAATTATATGCCATATTTTTTTAAAAATCAAATCAAGTCTTGATAATATGAGGAAGTACGTTTACTCTATATAAAAAATAAAAAGCGATAACAGATAAAGCAGCAATTTCTTATTAAATAGAACGAACGTTTATTTTAATATTTTCTTTCTGATTTACAAAAAGCTACGATTTCTCCTTGCAGAGGGCGTTTCGTATTTTTTATTTTTTTTATTTATTCATGATATTTACAACTGTATTAATAAATAAAATACATTTAGTAAATTTGATAACAGAAAATAATAACATGAAATCACTTGTTGAGAAACTACCCACTGGTAGCATTCTATAAACAAAATGTATTTACAATAAGAGATCTCGAGGCCATCTTCTCGTATTTTAAAGAGATAACAATTAGCTGCAATAATAGATAAGAAACATGGAACAAAAGGTTAACAAATAGTTCAATATCGATTGTACTAACTTGTTATCAATGCTTCAATCTATTTTTCTTAAAAGTCTAATTTCCTTAGGTTTCCCTTGTACCGGAGAATGTTACAAAATCGATTTCTAGCAAAACTTGGACTAGGTCATCGGTACAGATGTAGGGAAAACCTAACTCTCTCTCTGAAACCTCCGTTTCCGAAACCAACTGGACACTTACGAATGTCGAAACTTTTGATTAAGGACTTTTATTGCTTTTTTTTCTTTTGGATGCATATCTGTTGCAATATTTAGCTGTTAAGGAAGCCTTTTTGTTTTTTTTCCACGGCTGTATATATATATTTTTTTTTTTCATATACGTTGAAATGTTAATTGATACTTACTTAACTAAAAACGTTTAATGTTGGAGAAATTTTAAATGTGTTGATGTATTATTTTGTACTCTTAGAAATATTGTTTTATTTTGTGTTAATAATATTTATACACAAGTATACATTATTCTAATCCTTGACAAAAAAGTGTGTTATTTCATAATAAGGTTTGTCCTTATAAATTGAACATGTCCACAGGCAAGGTGAGAAAAGTGCACGTCTGCCAGCATATAGCCGCTGGAATACAAAATAGCGACCATGTTAAGACAGATAAAGACCTTATATAAATAGAAAACTTATATAGAGAGAAGGCCTATTATATATATATATATATATATATATATATGTATATAAAGCTACCCCCTTAGTATATTATTTTTGAATTCCGATATTATGCAGAAAAAGTTAGTTTTAGTTAACAGCTCTTAATCTTAATTTAACTCAATATATGTATGTAAATTATATGAAGCAATGTAAAGTTATATATGTTGGATTATATAATTATTAAGAATTAATTTTTCTGCATAATATCAGAATTTAAACATCTTATATATTATTTCTCAAATAAATATCCCTTTTCCGGCTCTGAGGAATGATGGATTTTGACAAATGAGATATCATCAGAAATGGAATACCACGTAGAGTGCGTGAATCGTAATTTTGATTCCTAATTATATACCCGGAGTTAAATAAAAGTGAATGTAAAAGAGGGAAGTTTCAAACTTTGAATTATATGCCAATTATTTAAAAAACAAAACAAATTAAGTCTTATGAGTCTGATAATATGAGGAAATGCGTTTACTCTATGTAAAAAATATAAAATGATAACAGATGAAGCAATAATTTCTTATCAATAGAATGAACGTTTATTTTAATATTTTGTTCCTACTTAACATTGAATCATATAATGGTGCCGTCACAACAAATCGAGACGTTTCAAATGAATTCATAATTTGCAAATAACTCGAAAAGTACACATTTTTGTGTATTATAATACATATAAGGATTTGAAAGCTTACGAAATTCTCTACAAAATGTAAAAAAAGTCATCGAAATCGGACGATTCTGTGCAGAATCATAGTTCTGAACATTTAGTGTTTGTTGTACTGAAAATATTTTTTTGCAAATGGAAATTTAAGATTTTGGAAATTGGCCATTTTTCCGGAGTACAGTATGTAATACATCATTAGTAAACATTTTATTCCTTTTAATTAATTAAAATATTAATTGTATTTTGATTTATATAAATGTGTCTTTCTTAAAACACTTCACGGAATGTTTGTCAATGTCCTTCAATTACTTTTCATTTTAGATCTTCATTATTAAAGTTTATCAAAAATACACTTCCGATTTTTTTTTTTTTTTTTAATGGCTAAGTAACATAATTTATTATAAAATCGATTATTTTTGAACTTCTGTGTGTTAACTATTATAACCTCTGGGCACTAGCGGATCCAGGATTTATTTTTGGGGGAGGCTTCAGCCCGAAAGGTTTTTTTTTCATAAAAATAACGATAATTACTTTGGAAAAAAATAAAGAAACTAACTACCTTTATGAAATGGTGTTTAAGTTATTCCTAAAGCCCTTTTAAATGTAATTACACGAATAATAATACTTTAAGAGATACTTTTTTAATATTTTTTTCGATAAAACATGGTTATATTTTACCATTTTGGGGGAGGGGCTTCAGCCCGAAAGCCCCCCCCCCGTAGATCCGCGCGTGCCTCTGGGTGTGTTATAAGAGATTGAGTTTAACCTTATGTAGATTGCTGTACAATGTGGTACTTACTGCCTTTGTTGATTATAATGTAATGTGTTTTGGTAATTAAAAGTGTAAAAATTATCAGTGAGTGTTTTATTAGGAAATACCTAAACAGATTGCACTAAGTATTTCTCCCTGAGAGTAATAGTAACATTAAAGGAATTTTAAGAAGCTTTTGTTAATTTATGATAATCTAATGAAGGAAAAAAGCTAATATTTAAATTATAAGTTTAAGAAAACGCAATGGTTAAACCATGACAGATTATAAATCATATTTATAACTTATGGCTTACTGAATATATGTATTAAATCTTTAACGAACCAAACATTATTGAATAGAAGTTATGCTGAGCCCTTAATATTCTAAAATCAGATACAAATATTAGATTTGTGCGGAATATTCGAACGGGTTAGTTAGTAAAGGTATAATTACTCTAGCTTTTAAATGGTTGAAGATAGATAGCAAATTAATATATATTCCTAAAGAAAATTTAATTCTAAACAACTTTCTTCCCCATGACTTTTTCGAATAATGAAAATAAAAAAGAATTAGTGAGTAAAATAATGAAAATGGCAGGCAAAAACATTTTTTTTTTTCTAAGTTAGTGAATTATGAGGAAGTTATAGAAGATAGCGAAAAAATGAATATAACCATTTGTGTTACAAACTTAATCTGATTTAATTTTTTATAGAAAATTATTATCGCTACAGCAATAGTTTTACAGCTAAAGGAGAAAAAAAAGAAAGAAAAAAGTGAATTTTTTGTATCATAATTGCAAATTTTCGACTTGAAATCCACGAGTATGGGGTAACTTAATTTCATGTCTTAAAACAGTAAGTACTATAACTTTAAAGGGTTGGTAGCTTTCTAAATCTATAGGCTCTCTCTCTGTATAAATTTTCTGTCTATATAAAGTATCTATCTTCATCTGATCGCCATTTTGTATTCCAGCGACTATATGCTGGCAGACTTGCATTTTTCTCATCAGGCCTGTGGACATGGTTAATTTACAAGTACAAACCTTAGTATGAAATAAGACTCATTTTTTTTCACGGGCACTAGCGGATTCAGGATTTAATTTTGAGAGGGGCTTCAGCCCGAAAGATTTTTTTTTTCATATAAGTATAAAAATGATTAATTAAAAAAAAAAAGAAAGAAATTAACTACCTATACGAAATGATGTTTAAGTGGTTCTTGAAGTCCTATTAAATGTAATTAAACGAACAAGAATACTTTAAGAAATAGTTTTTAGTATTTTTTTCTGTAAAATATGGTTATATTTTACCATTTTGGGGGGGGCTTCAGCCCGAAAGCCCCCCCCCCCGTAGATCCGCCTGTGGTCACGGGCTCCCGGACTATTCGTGCACGAGTTGATTCAAAATATTTCTCTGTAAAAACTGAACCTCACTGCTCAATGTTATTTTTAGGACATTTGATAAGTATTTGCAATGAACCAATGGTATGATTGATATATTTTATTTTTATTTATAGCATATAATTTTTTGTTATAACTTTTTTTATTTACAGTGAATGAAATCTTTTCTCATTATAACCGTAGTTCACATTGTGACGAAATGTTAAGTTACTATTTAATAGTACAGTAACAGTAATAATAATCCTTATTAACTTGTTGACCTTTATATTTCTTGTACAGATTTCATTCATGATTTCATTAAGAGCTTGTATTGATTTGGACAAGGGTCTTGGCTCGCAAGATCCTTCAATCCTAAATTTTATTTGATTATATAGTAAATTTTTGAGAACTATTTACAAATGTGAAATTTAGTTAATCATTCAAACACGAGATTACTACAACATTTATTACATGAGTTGTTTCTCGTAGAAAGTACATTTCAGAACTGAAGTGTCATTTATAGAACATTGTTTTTTTAACACAAGCCTTGATCCATAAGACATAGAGTTTCTACGTGACCCACGGACCAAAATGTTTCAAGACAGCTGAATTAAGAATATCGACTACTTGGAGAAATACTATTCCGCGCTACCTTTAATTCGAGGGGATACATTATGAAAATCAGCTCATGGTCAGTCAGCACACTCACGCAGTAAGTGAACATTATATTCTTATATAACTAGCTCGCCTTGTCACAAATAGAAATTTGAAACTCTTGAGAGAACTTTTTTCGTTTCATAACAAAATGTTACCTATTGTTACCTATTGTAATTGATGATATGGTGGTAAGTGTGGAGTCCCTTTGAACCCATTCAATTTATAAGTACACTTGAAAATCAACGATGTGGAAATTTTGATCCCTTATTCAATTTTACGTGAATAGATGAAGTAAAGTTATAACATGCAAGGTATTTCATTTAATTTTTGGTTTACTATTTTCAATAATGAACAATTGTAATCGTCCAAAAAAATTTAAAAACTTAACACCCTCTCAAAATTTCAGGTTTTACTTTTCAGAATACGTAGAATTCGAAAAACAAATGTCCACCGTTCGCGCATTTTCTCCGAATCTACCATACCGATTTTTTTCAAATTTGGTATGAAAGTCAGAGGTCAACCAAGGATGATCCTTCAACATAGACATTACCATCCATCCTTTCCTTTCAAGAAGCATCGTGAGGGGAGGGGGTAAAATTAGATTCCCGATTACTCTCAAAGTATGAACTTTTTTGTCAATGTTGCATAAAAGTTTACGAAATTTCCTAAAATATAAAAACAAAGATCGTTGAGATCGGACAATTTGGTGCAAAGATATGTTTTTAAAATATTTTTTCATATGTTATATTTTAAAACTTATTTCTTTTATTTTGGTTTTTAATACCCTGAAAACGATACATCAACTGAAATAATATTTTTCTTAAAAAATTACTAATGATGAAATAATAATATTTAAGGCAATATTAGGAATCATCTTTTATTTATTTTTTCCTTATTTTAAAAGGAAAGTAGTGCTACTTTTGATATATGATTTGTTGAAAATAATAAAACATTGTGTAATAATTTTTTTTCTGCTTTATTGTTACCTAAATAGTTCTATAATAATCTTTATTATTTAATAGATAAAAACATAGAGACAACTGAAACTACCAATTGGGCCGATTCGATGAATTCATTGCTAACTATTGAAAATATCAGGCTAAAAATTCCTTACTCTAGCAAAATAAATAAGAAATGTTTGGTGACTATTAAGGGAGAAGGGCGCAGAAGTATTGTTCATTTGGGTCCCTTCGCATTGCGGGATGAACAAGCCGATCAAGCAGCCAATATGGCAAAAAAGCCTGGTTCAACCCAGGCGTTATCAATTAATGAAATCCCTTTAGAGGACTACTTAAAAAAATTAAGAAGGATGTGTGGAAAATGTAGCGAAATAAGTGGGAGCAAAAAGAGTCCAAATCAAAGAAAATAAAAATCAACTGTTTGAAATGGAGAACTTCTCAGCGATCCTCCAAGAAAGAAAAAACACCCCTCCGCAGATTAAGGATTGGATATTATGAGTTCTCACATGCCTATCTACTATGAGCACTTGATCCTCCGACCTGTGAGAGCTGTAAGGTTCAAAGAATAGTCCAACATCACATTCAAGACTGTTTTACTTCTCCAAGAAAGTTTAAAGAATAGTCCAACACATCATTTAAGACTTTCATACCAAGAATACCTACTAAGAAAATTTGAATGGCGAAAAAAGCGAAAAAGCGGTGACAAAAACATTTGAATTAAAAAAAAAATCTATAATAGAGTGTAAGCAAAAGGTGTAGCCAATGACCCTATTGGATAGAGGCAACAAAAAATAAAATAAATATTTAATAGGAATTATTATTAAATAATTATAACGTTCGAGACTTAAACTAGGAATGCAAATTATCGAATACAAGATATCAATATATACCGTTTCGATATTTTTTGGAATATATTGAAGTAATCATTGATTCGATTCGATGTATCGAGAACTTCGACATTTTCCTCCATTAAGTGTAAGGATGTAAAAATCGAAATTATTTATATCCCGTACCACGCTGTTGATAATCTTTAAAAAAATAGGAGTAGGGTTTATATAGTCACACTCTTTAACAGTGGGGAGGTAGATTTGTAGGTTTAAATAAAATTAATGAAATATTTTGAGTGGTCGAACGGGCAATTTGAAAAACCGAAGTTTAAATGGTAAAATAATTACTTCAAGTCTCGAAGCCGCGGTAGCTTTTAACTCTGGCAAAAATACCCTATCTTCTCTTTGTGGCCCGGGAAAAAAAAAACCGTAGAGGCTAAAAGCGAGGTAGAACAAAAAAAGATGGACAAAAAAAAATTGTGTAATATCTTTACATAATATTTTTGTGGCATACTTTTTGAAATGGCTCCGTTTGTGTGTTAGTGTTAGGTTCAATATTTGACAGGAGCCGGGAAAATTATCCCTGGGGCCCTTGGTTCATCTCCACGGCCTAGTTTGATATTGATAATTTTTTTTTTTTTTGTTTTACCTCTTAAATGATATTTCTAGAGTTATTTTTTATAAAATATTTCCTCACATGTATCGTTAACACTATACGAAAAAATTTCCAAGCACAAAAAAGAAATGGATGACGTTGGTTCGCTTCACCACAGCCACTTAGATAGCATCACGAACAAAGCACACCACCGTAAAACTATCCGCACCTGAATAAATATTGTTGTCGATAGTGAAATTTCAATATCGATATAAATAATATCGGGAAATATTTAGATATTTTCCAACATATAATATCCATATAATATGGATAATAATCAACGCCCTAGGAAGAACGATTTAACGACTTGGCTCGATAACCGGAGCTATATAAAGTTCAGAATGTAATTTATCATTATTACATGATGTAATGTATATAAAATAAATAAATAAAAAACTAAAAAAAAAAAAAAATGTTCAGAATACTAATGCGTGGAGAAGGAGGAAAAAGAAGGGACTGCTTAAATCAAGTGGTCAGTTTATACCACGACTACATTTATTTGTTGATTCATTTATTAGTTTACACGTGATAAGACTGCACAGGCGGATATATGGAGAGAGGAGAAGTCCCTTTTTTTAAAAATCCACAATGGTATAATATAACGATGTCTTACGAACAAAATATTAAGAAATTATCTCTAAAAGTATTATTACATTTAATAGTGTCTGGACTTCAAGAATCACAAATGTATTATATATATACAAGTTTTCGGGCTGAAGTTCTGCCCATCGTTAAATCCTGGATCTGTTAGTGTATAAACACGAAAAGGTTAAAGTGGGTGGGGCATTTAGCTCAATGATCGAATAATAGAATTGATTATAATTATAATGGTGCAGAAATGGTATACGGTCATTATAATCTGAGAAGGAGTTGGTCAGGGGGTGCGGTCAAATAAATACTATATATTGAAATTGTATTTTATTGATTACGCCGACGTTTCAACCCACTTAGTAGGTCTTCATCAGGGCGTGGTATCATGCACAGGAGGAAGCAGTTGGTAGACTGCTGAGGACGAATAGCACTACCATTCTTCAGTAGTTACGCCACTGATGTGATGATTGTGTTTCCTCCAAATAATAAGGATTTTTTTTGTATTTGAGTTAACGATTAAATTTAGCGATTGCCGTGGCTGTTGTCGGTCCAAGATCACATATCATCGAATCCTTCAAGGATGCGATACCGTGGACTTCACTTGGACAAACGTCTAACTTGGAATCCTCATACCAGACTGAAACGACAAGAAACCGCTCGACGTTTCCGACTACTCCAACACTTACTAGACAAACGCTCTAAGCTTCCAGTTAATTACAAAAGACTTATTTATATACATGACCATAATAAGACCTATTTGGACTTACGGAGTTGAGCTATGGGGCTCCACTAAACCATCGAATTCCTCTCGTCTCCAATCCTTACAATCCAAAATCCTTCGTGAAATACTCAATGCTCCCTACTTTGTCACAAATAAAACCATCGATAATGGCCTTAATGTTTCTTATGTTTCAGATCTGGCCCAATCCAGATACCTATCCTTCCATAATAAACTTCAGAATCATCGTTTCTAACCATGCTTCATCTTCAATTCCTGATAACCCTCCGAGGCGTCTGAAAAGAAGATGGCCGGGTGATCTCCTTTTGTAGACATATTATTAGAGTGCTACCAGAGGGTAGTTTCTCAACAATCGTTTTCATGTGATTATATTTCTGTGTACACATTTACTTTATGTATTTATATTAACACAGTTATAAATATCATAAATAAAAAAATTACTATAAGGGACATCTAGTTAGTCTCAGTACCAATGTTTAGTAACCATCCATGAACCATGGTTTCGCAGCGTGAGCGTGGGTGAATCCCTGCCTCTCCAAAAAACAGCAAGCTACAAATACTTGTTACAATACAAAACTAAAAATACAATACCACGTTGTTAAAATTTCCTTATGTCTATTATGGTTATTGAAATAATATATCGATAGTAAGCAATGAAACCGGCTATCGATATATTATGGCGAGGCGTCTAAAAAGATGGCCTCGTGATCTCCTTATGTAGACATATTATTAGAGTGCTACCTGTGGGTAGTTTCTCAACAAGCGTTTTCAAGTGATTATATTCTTGTGTACACATTTACTTGATGTATTTATATTGTAATATCTTGAATAAATAGTTAAAATAGTTAAAAATATATTGAAATTGTATTTTATTGATTACGCCGACGTTTCGACCCACTTTGTAGGTGTTCATCAGGGCGTGGTATCAGGCACAGGAGGAAGCAGTTGGTAGACTGCTGAGGACGAATAGCACTAATGTTCTTTAGTAGTTAGGCCACTGATGTGCTGATTGTGTATCCTTTTAATAATAAAGTTTTGTTTTGTGTTTGAGGTAACGAATACATTTAGCGATTGCCGAGGCTGTTGTCGGTCCAAGGTCGCATATCATCGAATCCTTCCAGACGGTAAGATATCAGTTTCAGGTGGGTATCACATCCAGTATTTAAATATATAAGCAAAAAATCACTACTTTCAGAAACTGATCAATCAATATCTCATGATATGACAGCAGAGAGGTTAAGGTAGGCGAGACATGTTGCTCAGAGCAATCCATCAAGGCTCTACACAACGAGTGCCTCAATAATAGTCAAGAGACCATGTGAGCGACCAAAAAGGAGACATATCGGAACAACGAAAATGCTGAACAGTTCCCTGCAGATCACTTAACAGTAAGAAACCAAGCTAGGCAGAGATGGAGAAGATTGGTTAAGCGGCAAAAAAATCCTCAAGGTGTGCAAAACCAGCAGAAAAAAAAATCTAGACTATTATGCCGTCCTTGGGGGCTTCAAGTGTAATTTTCTCTAGACCATCAATTATATATACATTTGTATTCCTTCAGTCGCTATATTAAACTGATTAAACCGAAGGAAACATAATATTTTTAAATTTCTTGTTCTTGAGAATTCTTTAGGGCTATGGTGACTGTAACCATGGCAATTCTGAGGACTGGTCTTATTCTTTTTAAAACTCAGCATTAAGGCCTTGGACGAAAATAATGGCCTGGCTCTCTGCTACGCACTTCTCTCTGCTCATCAACCATGAGATTTCTTCAAACGTTTTACAGGTGCATGTATACATTTTTGTACGTGTACCTTTCCTTTAAGGTCTATTTATTTCTGAGGGCTAAATTATTCTCTTAGTTTATTGAAAACTGTAAATAATATTTAATGCAATAAAAAATAATATTAATTAGTGTAATATTATGTTTAAGTTAGTTCATCTCGCCTATCGAATCGGGAATCACGGTTTCAACTAAACACTATTCTATGTGAGTTACCAACTACCTGCCAAATCACTATTTCAATTAATCACGAATCGCGCTTCTGTGCAGTGAACGATAGCAATCACGATCACAGTGATCACGCTCTTCACCAAAATTCTGATTAACTTAGCCTCAAGAGTGAAAGAGTTGTTTTACAAATTTAACATGTTATCGTTTTTACAAATTTAAGTAGATGATTAGCTGGTGATCTGTAGTCGCTCAGGTTAAACTTCTGAATTGCTAACTGCAGCTTTATTTATTTTATTTTTAATAAAAAAAATCTCTAAACAACAATTGCAATTGATAATACTACTAAGAAAAAATATGGTGACCAAACTTGTTGGTTCAGAATCCAGATAAACTCAAATCAGAACGGAGTTCAAATCGCCTGGTAGTATGGCATCAGGGGCTTCTCTTCAAACTTAAGACCATACTTCCACCAACCTACTACTTAATTCTTCACTCCTTTCTCTCAGACAGATTTTTCTCCGTCCGACACGGTTCAGGTCTATCCTCAATCAGACCTATTTTAGCTGCTGTACCTCAGCGATCAATCTTAGCCCCACTACTGTACATAACATACACACATGACATTCCTCAAAGTATCCACACTCTTACAGCAACCTACGCAGACGACACTGCTATCATTACTAGATACGATAATCCTACACAGGCATCACTTAACCTACAACATCACTTACAAAAAATAAACGATTGGTCTAAACTATGGAAAACTCAAATAAATTATCAAAAGTCACAACACATTACATTTACTCTAGGACTAGAAATATGCCCTGCTGTATACATAGACAATATACCGATTCCACAAACAGATGGAGTACAATACCTTGGCCTGACGTTTGACAGAAGAATGACATGGGGTCCACATGGAAAGAAAAAACGTGCATCATTAAATCACAGATTAAAACTATTGCACTCATTATTAAGACGATATTCTAAATTAAAACGACTTCAAACTTACCCAAGCACCCTGGTACGTGAATAACAACACTTTACACACTGACTTACACATGCCAACGATCAATGAACACATACGAACTTACTACAAACGATTTCATAATAAATTACATGGACACTCCAACCAGCTAATTAAAGAAATGGCTACGACTATTATGCCGGAGAACTCCAGAAGACGACTGAAAGGGTCTGGATACAATTACCTTCTTACGTAATTGTATGTAAGTAGAAGCCATGGAAAGGATGATGCTGGGTATTGCTTTCCCTCATGCCTATTAAGCCGTTTTATTATTTTTTTTTTTTTTTCTCATGACTGTGCCAGCACATCTGCTGATTGTCTATACTTGTAAGTGACAAATGCGGATAAATAAATGAAAGTGCAAAAAAAAAAAAATCGTCTGGAAGTGACTCGATTTTTGAACTGAAATCAACTGAGATGTATATGAGTCAAATTTCATATCGATTTGCATGCGGAGAGAGAGAAGAAGAATTATTGGAGCTAATTTAAATGTCCGAATTCCTGCGTTCTTTGTACAAGAGCTCTTATAAGAAACAGTATTAAATTTACCTCCTATCCATTAGACTTTAGAAAGCAAGTTCTTTTTACTAATGATGTGAGAGATGGCCAAAGGTCCTCAGACGTCATCGTTATTATTGTTAAACGGTTCTGAGAACAATATTCATAATGTATGATCCCACAGATGTTATTCCAATATAGCTCAAGCATGTCCAGAGGTGGTATATCTTTTGATTCCTTTACGGAATTAATGATTGTGCAAGTCCTAATGTGCTCAAAGGTACGCGGAATAGTCTGAGTAACTTTTCCGTATGCCATTTATCCCCTACATTGGAATAGCGTTTCTTGCTAAAGCATGAAAAAAACAACCACACATAGATTATGGTGTAGTTAAGTACCTCCTCTAGGACGTTGGCATCTTATTCTTGGAATGGTATTCGAAAAATCCAGACCTTAATCCGAAAAAGCATGATTGTTAGTGTCCAAGCCCCATGTGTGAAACCGGAATCCCATTCCTAGTACACTTCGAAAGCAGAAAACAGCAGTCAAAGATTTTTCAAACTCAAACCAGTATCTGGATACACTTTTAAGTTTCAAAGATCAGAATAATACAAAACTTCGATAAGAAATCAATCCAAAACGCTACAAACACCAACTGACTTATCATATATTACTAAACTTCGAATAAAGCTCTCCATTTACTATAATTTAACGACTTTACAAGTTATTAAAAATAAAGAGTAACAAACTCAACCCAGTTAATAAATTATTTATTCAATCGTAATATATATATAACGTTTTCTTTTGTTTATATATTACATTGCGTATTTTTTTTTTATATTAATGTCTGTAATTTGTTCCTTTATTATTTATATCTTATGTAGGTTTTTACTTTCACTTACCTATATATGTAATATATCGTAAGAGAAAGCATTGAAAAAATATTTCGAATGTGAGTTTTCAATGTAAATATATGTTTTGAGATCCCGCAAGCCCAAATAACCAACAAAATGATTTGTAAACAGTATAGCTCAAAAACAATAAGTCGTACGAAAGTAAAATTGCATATTTTAAGGTTTTGATATACCTGGGATAGACAGCAACATTTTTCTCAAAATCGACTAACTAAAAGTGGCACTTTATATTATCGATTTAACACATTTTTTTACGATTTTCTTAAAAACAGCTCTAACGATTTTTATTACATTCATTATATAAGTGTAAAATTATGCTGTTTTTAATATAATGCAGGTTTTATATTCTCTAACTTTTTAAATGGGCTTAAATGGCTAATTTTCAAAATTGTTTCCACTAACGTACATTTGTTTTATTTTTATTTGAAGAAATTAACCATTTCATATCACATAAATTTTCTCCTTTTACATATACCCGATAACCCTCTTTTATATTGTTAGTTTAATTTTTATAAATCACATATCCATAATTTTTTTAAAAAGGTTTTCATGCGAAATATTAGTATAAACCTAATAATATACAATATTTATTAACGTTTCGTGAAATATGTTATTTTTTCAACGAGTTTCGTGATAAATGTTTCCAATAAAAATCAGAATTTTTCCAAAAGATCTATTTTCTCCTACAATCATTAGAATTGTTTCACGCTATGCACAGTCGTAATAGGGAATGGAAAGTGATGCAAATATATAAATTTAACAAATTTGATGGGTGGGAAAAAACATGGTAATTAATTATTTTAAATGAAGTTACACCACCCTTTTCAGTTTGACTTCCCTATATATGAACATATTTATCTAAGGTTGGTTAGTGAAAGCTGTGTGATACGCGCACTGCACCACATATTTTGTCAGTTTTCTTGTATAAAATAGGTTCCTGTATACTTAACAGGAATAACACTACTATTATAACATGTGTAATGTAATTGTAACTAAAGCATGTTATCATTATTTCATAATGTATTATTACAACATGTAAATAAATGATAATTTAAAAAAACGGCTGTTATTGAAAAGTCCGACAATACACCCCAGGAATTGATAAATAACATGATTAAGGGTACAAGGAAACGATTAATTTTCATAAAGCAATGCACATGCAGTATCACGGGCTATTAAGTTCATTTTAATACAAATTGTACAGTTTCCAATATTTTTTTAAAAGTTATTTATCGAATAATATAAAAATATAGTAGTAACTAGTGAAGAGTTTACCCATTGGTAGAACTTTGATTTTCCAATTATAAAGGTTATAAAGTAGCGTTTATAATTTTGCATTTTTTTTTTTTAATTATAAATTACCTAAATATTTAATAATATTTTCCACGACGTATTTTACTAGTTATTTCATGAAATCTTAAAGCAAATTAAAGCGCTATATATTGCTTAAAACATACAAATTTCAAGTTGATACGTTAATTTTGTCCAAGAGTTAATATATATACAAATAGAAATACATATAATTTCCATTTCTTATAATTTTAAATCATTGTCTTAAATTGCATAAAACCCATCCCTCCAAAAACGTAAAAGATAAATGATATCAGTGGTGTTTCAAAAGAAAAAAATTCAAGTGCATTTATTAAGGCGGAAAACAAATGCTGCAGGTGGAAGCGAGAACCCGTCGGGGCGGTTCCCTTTCTATTTCAGTCACTTCCCAACTTCTAGTAGGCCACTTTAATATTCCCACTATCTCTTTCTGTTAACAAATCCTTTTTTTTTTTTATTTAACTTATTTTTTTACTCAGAGCCCTTTATGCAATCAACCGGCATCAATAAATTACGTGTTACAAGAAGTATTAAAATCAGCGTATTAGATTTTTAAAAAAATTAGTAATTTCTTGTATAGATTAAGAATTTTGGTAGAGTATCATTTTTTTATAACAAGTAATGCAATTATTATATGCAATAAGCTGTTTTTTTAATGCAAATTTTAAGTTTACATAATACGCTATAACACGTGTTGATATAAAGATTTTACAATAATTAACAGTTTTTTCATTATTATTTACCCTATTAGCTCATTTTCCCAATTAACTTTTAGTTGTTATTTTTTGTTAAAATTGTTTGTTTTTCATTTTTACTCATAAGGAACCAATAAAAATATATTAATTTCCTCGTGAATGATAGACCAAAAAATAAATAGAATAAGATAATCGATAAGAGTAATGATTTTTCATCCATAATAAATAATTGAATAACCATCTACTTAACAAGTACCCAATACAAAAATGATTTTGTTCCGGTGTACTGCTTAGACAGAACTGAAGAAACCTATTATCAATTCACTACCCACTAGCTGTGGCTTTAAAACACTTTATGAAACACTGCTATGAAACACTTTATTTGGATTTCAAACATATTTACTTATCGTTACCTTCAGTATACTCCCCTCCTCTATCCCTACAACACTCCATGCGAATATTTTCTTGCCTGTAACATGGTGGAAGTCTTCTTACATCAGTTCCTTCAGGAAGCTTCATCTCAGCGTAACCTACAACTATCTTATTTACAAAATATCTTGGTAATTTGTGTGTTTTCAATCTGGAGATCGTCAAACCTTGTCTATTTAATTAGGTACTAAAACCTCGTAAATAGCCAGTTGCTTTCTACTTAAATCTTAAGATAACTTGAACAAAAACGTCCCAATATTTATGTAGGCCACCTTTTTTCTCTGTTTCATAATCACATTTTCTTACGATCTTTATCGATCTTACGATCCAAATAAAAAGCAAATGGGTATATTGAAGTTTTTAGTACCTGACAAAGTTTTCCGACCTATAGACTGAAAAAGTCCCATTTCCAAGAATTTCATAAATAAAATAGTTTTATGTTACAATGGAATGAATTTATTCATGAAGATTCAGGCGTATGTTAATAATTTAGTAAAAAGAGGTCTGTATCACGGACTAAACTGTTTTTTCGATGTTTATGGGATTGTTCACCTTCACTGTGTATCTGAAGGGCAAGCTATTAATCAATCTAACTATTAAGTCTATTGTTATTAAATTTTTAGTGATTTTCGTTTAAAAAAACTATGGTTATAGCCTCGGTGAAAATTCAAAGAAAAACAGTTTTATTTTTCGATTCCTGTGAAAATTCGTATTTAAGGATTCATGCGGGGGCTAATTATGATTCCCCACTCTGTTTCTCTTTAAAAAAATGTTTGAAATATCTGTAAACAATATTACTACATCGCGTTCTTGCTAAAATAAAAAGCGGCACAGATTGTGAAGGAGCAGTGAGAAGAAGAATTTCAGAACTATTTCAGACTCGCATGGAGTGTTGCGGTGGTGCCCCATTAAAATGTTTGAGGGAAACAAACTTTGACGGGGTTTGAAATTTTTAAGATAAATAGTTTCAAACTATGTGACAAGAAGAAAGCATAGAACGGACTGCTTTAAGTGTACTTGTATATGACCTATGACTTTTAAAAATTTTACTTTAGCTTACAGTGTTATTAAGAAGGGGAGAGCAATAGAATATCTTGAGAGGAAGGGAGAAGTTCATGCACCATCGAGCTTGGGGGAAAAGAGGAAGATGGACAATCCTGGAGTATTGTAGGAGTAGAGGAGGGGTTATATTGGAGGTGATAATAAGAAAATATTTATGGAATCAAAATATTTTTTTTAAAGAATCAGTCTCGTTATTTAATAGCCACACTTCATATATTCCTTAATGCTCACTAATGTTTATTCAAGGATAAAAATATGCAATAGATATCATATTTGAACTTTTTTTAATCTTTATATTTTTCAAAAAATATAACATATTTAACAGAGAATTAACATTGCTTTATGATGGTCGAAACGACTACAGTCGAGCTGGCCCCAAGCTAAGGACCTCTTAGCTTCTTAGCTCAGGACAGAGTGGCCAGGAAGGCGGCGGCCGCCGGCTCGCTGGGCAGGCACTGGCCGAAGGCCTCCAAGAAGAGCGGCTCCTGGAGGACTGCCTGCCTGAAGTCGCTGAAGGAGACCTTGCCGTCCTTGTCCTGGTCCAGCTTGCGGAGGACCAGCTCCACCAGGTCCTTCACGCCCTCCTCCGGGTCCTCCTCCTGCGGCTGCTTCACCAAGCTGTTCCTGGAAAATTGATTCGATTCAATCTTATTGTATAGGTATCGCAAGCAACATCATTTTGAAGAGGAAAAAAACGCTGCAAATTATTTCAAAATGGTTTATTATTTCCAAACAATTATACATCTAAAGTAACATTACCTTCCGATTCACAAAAAAAAAAAATAATAAAAGGTGATTTCAATTATTGGACTAAACTTTCTTATTTTTAATCATTAGTAATATACTAAAAAAAAAATAGGATTACTTCAGTAACACATTCAAAATTTAAAAACTAAACAAACGATATAACATTTTGAGCACAACATATAAAAAAGAACATAAGACCATATCTTTGTTCCTAATTGTCCGATTTTAACGATTTTTTTTTAGGAAATTTCGAAATTTTACCATCCCTCGTAACATTTTTTCCAGCTTCTTTTCGTTATGTATATAAATTTAAGAATATAAACATAAGTATGTTATGTAAATAAATTTAAAGGGCGTCGAGAAAATGACTTTGGCCAAGTTTCATTGAAATCGGTACATTCGTTTAGGAGCTACAGTCTATAGCAACGAGGGTTTTTCGGCTGCCATTTTGAAAGTAAACGGCGGATAGTAATGTCGATGAAGGAGAATCATTCTCGAGTGACCACTGATTTTATATTCAAATTTGAAAAAAATCGGTCCAGTAGTTTCGGAGAAAATGCGCGGACGGCTGACTGCGGACGGACAAAAAAAATTGTATTCGTTTTCCGAATTCTACGCATCCTGAAACGTATATGCGTTTATAATATAAATCTCAAATTTTGAGAGGGGGTTAAGTTTTTGAATTTTTTGGTCGATCACAATGGTTGATTATTGAAAATAATAAACCAAAAAACTTCGGTAACACCGGAATTTTTATTATCGATAGTTTTCAATTCTTTTTGAACTAGAACTTTTTCTTAGCAATTTTTCAAGTAAAGGTTTTACTGAACTTAAATCTTAAAAAAAAATTATTTGACAGTTCTATCGATTTAGCTAAAAAGTCGACCTAAAATATGATTTTTATTCATAACCTGTCAAACAAACGACTCATTAGAGTGAAGTGTAATTCATTTAAGACAAATTATAACCCTAATCTAAGCCCAATTACTGTAGATTTCTCATTTAACTATTTTTAATAACTAGAATAAATATATGTTAAACTTTTACAATAAACCTAGAACTTTTTTACTAAAAAGATCCTTAGAACTTTTATTTCAAAAAGTTTTTTCTTAAAACGTTTCACGGAAAGTGTTAAAACTGGAACTTTTTTCGTAAAATGATTCACGAAAACTGTTGAAATGAAACTTTTAAAAAATTTCAACAAAAGTTTCAATCCCAGGTCTGAAATGTTGTGTTAATTATATATTATGAATTGACAAATTGACAATGCCAGATTCATTACTTTGTTTTTCAAATAATCTATCATGAAATAGAATTTAGTCATACAGTTATTTTTAAAATTCAATATGACACATTGTCAGGTAATTATGCCTAGGGAATACATCCAACCACATCCTTTACTCACCCTCAAAGCAAAGATACAGAACTAAATCCGACGAGGAAAAATTGGCACTTAGGGAAAAAAAAATATATATCAAAGTTAAAATCAAACGCTTTGTTACTGAATAAATTTTCAATGAATGCACAGCATGATTGATAAAATTTAGAAGTAGTATGCTTTTACAGACCATTATTCTTTATAATTTATTTTCAAATTATAAACCGCGAAATAAGTTAATATTACTGGTACTAGCGGATCCAGGATTTAATTTTGGGGGAGGCTTCACCCCGAAAGCTTTTATATATATACTTTGTACTTTGATATATATATATATGTATATAAAAATCATTATTTTGAAAGAAAAAGAAAGTAACAAACTACCTATATGAAATGGTGTTTAAGTGATTCTTTAATTATTATTCGAACAATAATACTTTTAGAAATAACTTCTTTCATAAGGAATGGTCATATTTTACCATTTTTGGGGAGGGGGTGAGCTTCAGCCCGAAAGTCCCCCTCTCGTAGATCAGCCTGTGATTATTAGTATATTATTTAAAACTAGATTTTTTTTTAATGTAAACAAAAAACTATGTAGTGATAGACTTGAGGAAGGTTTCTCTGTGAAACTACAATTTAGTTCTCAATAAACGAAAAAGATGGAAACAAAACAATGATTCTATTTTGGAGTGATATTAACTCTTCTCCCTCTACACCCAAGTTTTGAAGTTCCTTCATTTTACAATATTTATATCATTGTTATATTATGCGTTAATATTTTTCCGAATCTATGAATGTATAAACTATAATGAGATTGGCTGACCTTTGTTAAAGTTTGAAAAGAACAAATTAATAATTAAAGAACCTGTTAGATTCTTGAAATTTGAAGGACAAAACCAATATAATATAAATAAATATCTTGCTTATTACTTCGATGAGTTAACAATATTGTATTTTAAATGCGAATCATTTTTTTTTTAATGTAATATAATTAAAGCGTTACAACAAATATAGGGTTCAGTTTTATTGATTTTTACGTAACAATAATTATACTTTGAATTCACCTTTGTTAAATATCTGATATTCCTGCACTGCAGACATGACTTCTTTTATGCATTTTAGGAATTTTCATCACAATCTAAGCCTTATCAGAACTACGGGGAATCTTTGCTAGCATCAAATATTTTCATACAATTCTGCTATTAATACCCTACAATAATAATGTTACGTTAAAATCTATAAATATATTTGGTTGTTTTTTTTTTTTCCAGAGAAAATTGATCCAAAAGATACAATAGGAGTATATGAACAATGAATTTTAAGTGGGGTGTTATGAAAGACATAATAGTGTCATAGAACGATTCCATGAGTAAAACCAGTATTTAAATCACTTTAAAATTAATATTGGCAGAGAAAAATAACAACAAGTCAGGATGTAACAAAAAACATTATAAATAAAACATCATGGAATTGCAATAAGGAAAACAGCATTTAAGATAAAAACTATTGTTTTCTATTTGTAGGATAAATCGATTTTGAAACTCGAGGAATATTTAATGGAAGGAAGGTCTTCAAACAATTCCGTCTCGACTTTTAAACTGTAACACGAAACCCGACACAGACAAGTCCAATAAAATTGAATATCTATTGATCACACAACATTCCAGATACTGTCATTCTGCCATTATTTTATGGATTATATATATAGCTTCCACTATACGAAAATTAATCATAGTGTTGACTTCCTTAATTTTACCATATCGAATCAGTAAATGTAATGACAGTGTTTCATTTCTCCATTTTAAAATAATTTTAAGGGAATCAAGTATAGATTCTTCAAGCTATTTATAAGAGCATAAAGTGCTCATTTCTTGCAAAAAGTCACCAAGTGCATTTTGATGTAGCTTAACTTTCAAATATGTTTTGTGAATTTCTACTTTATTTATCGATACAGAAACACAACAAGTACGTAAAAATGACACAACCTTTTATATATATTAAATATAGTTACAACAAGCGGGCAATTTTCTGGTTTCGCAAAGGGAAAGTTCTTCTAAGTATTCTTAAATTGTGTAAGGTTATGAAATGTCAATAAATCGACGACGTACAGGTTGCACTATAAAGTTATCATTATATTATAAAGCAAGAACAAGAGCTTATTTTTTAATTGTCCTTAATGAGTAAATGTCATCAGGTCATAATTATTATTATTATTTGAGAAGGAGTTAGTCGAGGGTGCGGTCCAATAAATAAAAAAATTAAAATATATAAATTATTTTATATATTAAGACTCATAATAATAAGACTCATAATTTAAGACTCATATACTATATATTATTATTATTATTAAGAAACGTACATTCCCCCTCTCTAAAAAAATAATTCCTCTTCACTCTTTTCTTAAACGGTACAAAAAAAAAAGTGAAATTATGTTTTATGTTGTAGTGTATTTTCCCTTATCCATTGATTTAAATGTCTTCCCAGACTTAATTCCCACAACAAAGTCCAGAGATCCGTGAATATTTCCCCTCAAAAATTCATTAAACTGTAAAAATATGCCCCCTCAAAACTTTTGATTCCGCAAGTTGACTTTTGACTCCACCTATACAAGCGACTAACTTGGAATCCTCATACTAGACTGAAACGATAAGAAACCGCTCGACGTTTCCGATTACTTCAGCATTTACTAGACAAACGCTCTAAAATTTCCATTAATTACAAAAGACTCATATACTTGACTATGATAAGACCTATTTGGACTTACGGAGCTATGGGGCTCCACTAAACCATCGAATTCCTCTCGCATCCAATCCTTACAATCCAAAATCCTTCGTAAAATCTCAATGCTCCTTACTTTGTAACTAATAAAATTATCCATAAAGATTTTAATGTTCCTTATGTTTCTGACCTGGTCCAATCCAGATACATATCCTTCCATAACAAACTTCAGAACCATCCAAACCCTCTCGTTTCTAACCATGCTTCCTCTTCATTTCCTGATAACCCTCCGAGGCGTCTGAAAAGATGGCCCCGTGATCTTCTAATGTAGACATATCATTAGAGTGCTACCATTGATTGGGTAGCTACTCAGCAAGTGTATTCATGTCATTATATCAATTATGTCCAAATTTACTAAATGTATTTATGTAATACAGTTGTAAATGTCATTAAGAAATAAAAAATAAATAAATTATTCTATTCGAATAAATTTTCTTGTCGTTTTAATGGATTCGACTAGAAATTTTCTAATCGAAGAATTTATTTTTTTACTTTAAAAATTACGAATCTGCCGACCCGATAAAAACAGTGTGAAGGATTTTTTTTTGTCGTAAAATGAGAATGTATGGCATAAAATTAAATTTAACATAAAAAAGGTGAATCCATTATGGTGACTGAAACATTAAAAAAAAAAAAAAAACTTAATTCCCTAAAAACTAAGAAGAGTATTTCTATTTTTGAAGTCGTTGTATTAGAAATTAGTTTGAATTCTGAAAATCTAGCATAAATTAGAATTATACTCATAAGTAATTTATTCAAAATTATACTAATCAAGAATTTTGTTTCCAATTTTATCTTATATTCGGATTTTCCATAATCTAGAGAGGCATGTCTGATATGCTTGAAATAGATCGGACTGACTTTGGAATCCCGAGGTGGCTATTAGAGAGGTTGGGTGAGCAGCTAGTAAGAAGATGGATGTTACCTGAGGAGCGTGAACATCTCCTCCCGGACGATGAACCCGTCGCTGTTGAGGTCGTAGACTGCGAAAGTGTACGCTGTCTTCTCCTCCAGCGTCCCCTTCAGGAAGACGGAGGTCCCTATCAGCCATTCGTCCTTCTTCACGAGGCCGTCCGATCCGGAGTCGAATACGCTGAAGATCCGGTCCATGAGGATGTCTTCCGTGCTGACGTCGAAGGTGCTGTGGAGGAGATCTCGGAATACGACGCGTTCGATCCCTTCTTTTTTCTATTATAACAGTGCAGTTATTATATTTCAAATAAGTTAAAAATTCATTGGACAGCTATAATTTTCTACCACATGAGCTGTGATGTTATTGAATCGATTTTTTTTTTTAAATAATAAGTAACATAAAAAAACAATAAGGAAAAACTTTTTAATTTGATTTATAACCCAAATCGAATTCATTACATTCCTATTTATTTACAATCTGATACTTGCATGTTAATTGATGCTTATATTATACTAAAGTTAACCCCAAAAAATCCTAGTTCATTCAGAATAATTATACTTTAAAAACCTTTTAATATAGTATTGGTACAAAACTTACAATAATATGAAAATAAAAAGTTATTGTCTTAATTTTTAGAGAAATTTCGATTTATAATGAGAAAAAGTAGTTTTCAAGAAAAATCTTTTAAACATCTTGTCAACCGATTAAGATAACCTGATCTTGTTGATTGGTTATGCTGAACTACATCCTATTTAATAATATAACTATATTATTAACTCTTATATTATTACTAACTATATATTATTTATTATTATATTATATATTATTAACTACATTTTATACACAGTTTGTTCTGAACTACATTTTTGGTGATACTGAATTACATTAGGGAGGTGTGTAATAAGCGATTGGTGGTGTCGGCATCGAGCCTTCGCGTTCGCTAAGCTTTTTATTATTTTTTATTTATATATATATATATATATATATACACATATATTTATTAATTTATCTATCATTCTACTTGCTAACCTGAGATCTTGGCGATGTCGGTGGTGTCTGAGAAGAGCTAGAAGAGGTAGTGTCCCCAACCAGCTTGTCATATATCAGGTTCATAGCCTCTATTTCCTGCCTAGGGACAAATATTTAAGCGTAAATGCTTAAAATCCATTCAAAATGTTTAAAAATAACTTACAAAACTGACGGTTTTAATAATTGATTTTATGAATCTAATATAAAAATTAGAAGAAGATTAAATATTGGAGGAAATTATAAAGGGGTCAACAAATAAACAAAATAAAACTTTTCATTAATTGACTTCTTTATTTTTCATAGTTTTAACATTAACTTTTAAATTGTTGTCCGTTATCCACTTCATATGAGATGAGAACGTTTTATTTATATATATATATATATATATATATATATATATATATATATATATATATATATATATATATATATATATAGCTTCATGCCGCAAACTGGAAAGCAGTAGCCCAAGATAGGCAGAGGTGAAGAAGGATGGTTCAGGCGGCCAAAGATCTACAACATCTGTAGAGCCAACCGAAAAAAAAAAATATATATATATTCCATTGTATGATATGATAATATATAATAATTAAAGCTTATTGATTGTAAAACTTTTCTCTGAAGACTAATCTCTATTTGAGGAGGTTTATGCATTCTCTGAAACTTAAGCAAAAAATAATCCAAGATATATATAAATTATTCACAATATAATATATATATTTAATACATTTGTAAGCCTCATGTATCACCTCAAATAATCTAATTAGCTTTTAAAAGATAGGAAATTTCTCTAACACACGTATAACACATGTTAGATACAAAATCAAACTCATAATCGGTACCAACATATATATGAGTGGTATCATATCAAAGATGGACACCTGTCATTTTCAAAAAGCGGAGAAAAATTCAATTTTTTTTTCAAGTTCTACTCAAACTGTTTCTGATCATTTTATTTAAGAATGTTGAAGTTCAATCGTTAAAAAAAATGATTAGAATCTGTTCAAATTTAAACTATGTTTGAAAAATTAGCTATTTTTCGACTTTTTAAAAATGAAACATGTCCATCTTTGATATAAAGCCATGCACATATTTTGAAACAGGACTACTTCATTTATTTTACTTGTTTTTTTGGTATTGCATATTTGAACGGAAAATATAAAACCGGAATATTAATAAGAAGGACAATGAAGCTTTTAATTTGGCTCATTCGTCTTTTTTGTAAATTATTACGCAAGATGAAAAGCCCACCGGCTGACTAATATAATCTTTACAAAACGATTTCGGGGAGTTCTCATGCAACCAACGAATTCACTAAGAACACATCACGAAGAACCAGGCCCACGCGAGGCCTCATTGGTGGAGGTGGAATCACGTCAACTTAATATTCTTCACAACCGAAGACAAATTTCTTTACGTTATTCCGGACGTTTATTCATTTTTAATCAGAAGCAGGAGGGAAAAGTCAATATTTTATCAATAATATTTTTTCTATAGCTGTTCGTTTTTGCTTATATTTTTATTATATTCCGTATGTATATATCCATTTGTGGAGTACGGTGAACTAAAGATATACGAGAAGGGCGTTTAATCCTACGTCACAAAACTAAACAGCGTATTGTGACAAAACTACTTAGTTTGCACCTCTTGTCCGAGAACTTAAAAACTAGAATCTATAAAACATTATCTTACCTACAGTTCTTTACGAATCCGAAACGTGGCCGATTACATTAGGGATGAGCAACGTCTTAAGGTTTTTAAAAATAATGTATTGCATAGAATATTCGGACCGTAGAAAGATGAGTTAACCGCAGAGTTCAGACCGTTACACAAGGCCAAATTGCGTGAACTGTTTCCAGTAAATATATTGAGATGATTACATAACGACGAACCCAATGGGCTTGTAAAATTGTTGGATTTGGTAACGAAAGAATTCCTAAAAAGTTAATATTTGCTGTACCGAATGGTGAACATCCGTGGGACAGGGTTTAGACGGCGAACAGTGAAAGAAGGTGTGTAATAAGCGATTGGTAGTGTCGGCATCGAACCTTCGGATTCGCTCATCATTTTATTATTATTATATCTATATTTATCAACAATATTTTTTCTATAGCTGTTCTTTTTTTGCATATATTTTTATTACATATTTCGATATATGGAATATATATAACAATATCTTACGGCTTTTACAACACATATCATTATGTAGTCCCAGAATTCCTCATCTACCTTAAAAAGGTATAAAGGTAAAATACTATTTGACCCATATTACGCGACATGGATAAATAAATCGCCTGAATGGTTTGGAGTAAGCAATACTGCAACGCTCAGTGCCATGCGGGCTTAGTGTGCATTTTTCAACCTCAGGCTACACATTTTATCTAACAGTGAATCTTGAAAATCTGAATTAAACATATATTGTAAGATAATCCTTAATTCTTTAAGATTTAAGAGAAACTACAGATATGTCAATGTTTTTCTAACTTCAACCACATTCAAGATTATAAATTTCGTCATAATCGGAAATTTATTTTACCAAAAACCAGGAATACACAACATCCTAAAAAATTGTTTTAACGAACCAATACAAAGTAAACATGAAACATATATTAACATCTTAATACTTTTAATAATGAGTACATTTTTAACAAAGATTAAAATACTAACTATATTCTTGATTTATTGCAAAAAGTCACTGAGTCCACTTTTGATGGAGCTGGACATATAAGTATTTTTTTTTTTAAGTTCGACCTTATTTATGAAAAATATATATATTTATGATATATAAAAAAAAAAAACACTCAGAACGTGCTCTGAAATGCCACGAATCCTTTTTTATATCAAACATAGCTACAAGTGCACACTTTTCTGACTTTACAAAAGAACATTTATCAAAATTCTTAGTGATTTGAGGGTTTGAACTTTTTGCAATAAACCAACGATATATATTATAAAGTCATAAACTGACATTTCTTAACTTCAAATAATGAAGATAGAGTACTTACTACCAATGGGTAGTTTCTCAACAAGTGTGTTTCATGTTATTATATTCCTCTGTACACATTTACTTGATATATTCATACTAATACAGTTGTAAATATCATAATAAAAGTTAAAAAAAAGTTAAATAATGAAGAACTTTGATGAATTTTCCATTTGTGAAATCAGAATATTGTGTACTTATATTAGAGTAACTATTATATCTATTATAAATAAACGGGATTTGTGTTATTTTCATGCATGGTATTTTTTTACAGATAAATGAGGTAGAAACTCACAAAAACATACTTGAGTTAACCTATATCAAAAAGGCACATGGTGCTTCGTTTTGCAATAATCCGAATAACAGCACTTATTAAAGTAACTTATTTAGGTCACCGACAATTCTAATTTAACATCTACCAGGTAGCGAAATACAATAATTTGAGACCAAACTAATCGAAGACTAGTACAATACCGGAGCAACAATAAAAGATGTCCATATTTTTTTATTTTTTTTTTTACGTCAGTTAAATTTAATCATAAGTTAAATTGAGTGTATAATTCTATCTATGAGTGAGTAATAAAAAAAAATTCAAGCTATTAATTCGCTATACCTTATGAATGAAAACGACTTTTATCTTCTAGAGTAAAAAATTTACAGAAACTAATAACTATTAATGAGGGATGCTTTTTTATTTCATCTTTTTCAAAATAACTATACTTTGCTATTTTAATGTGGGTTTCATAACAATATCAGTTATACGGTGATACAAACTATGAAATGCTTTCTATTTTCTTAAATACAAATTTTAGGACTGATCCGATATATTGTCATAAACAAAACACCATTTATATAAACACACAATCCGAAAGATGAAGTTGGCGAAACATCTAGAGGTCTGTAACAAATTTGAATCGAAGCTATTGACTTGATACTTTCCAAATAGCCGATTTATTATTTTGACTTTTTGATGTACCACTACAGCTCCTATATAAATCTACTCTTAGATAAAATTTTTCTTTCCTCAGATGCAGACTAAACAATAGCAAATGTTTCCAACTCTTTGAGTACGAGTACCTTGAAAAGTGGAGGACCTTCTTTCCATCTTTCTGATGTTTGCCTTCCGCTTTCATGCTGCTGGAAGGGGCGCCCTTGGCGAAGAACAAGGATACGCTCTTGAGCAAAGCAGTGACGTTGCGGCTTCCCCGCTCGTATCTGAAACGGAAAGCAATCGGTCGGTGTCTTCGTATCTGCTCGGATCGAGTCGGCCACTACCGACCGCTGTCATGATAGCGGGCGAGTCTGTTTAATGTAAACATGTCTGTATGTCTGAAGAAAAGTCTAATTCAATAATATCTTATCAAATGAATAAATAATCTTATAAATTTATCAGACAGTACTTGTTAATGAATCGAGACACTTACAATGAATGAGAATTTACAAGAAAATGAGCATTAAGAATAAATATATTTTGATAAATATTCTTTAAAATATAGAAAAAGGGACGAATGAAAAAGAAGACAAACAAAATTAAAATAGATTGAAGTGCGATAATGATATTAATGCAAACAGAATGTTAATGGCAAAACTATATAAGTAAATTTATACATAATGCTAAAATATTACAGTGATAAAAATATCTACTTCAAAAAAATCACTTATGTTTTGCGGATCTTTTTCTCTCTTAAACAAATTAATAACTTGCCTAATTATTTTTTTTAATTCTTTATTGAGATATATTACAATCTGTCACATCTAAGGACAATAGTGACAGTGATGAAGAGGAGCTCATTCACACTCTATGTGAAATAAATAAGCAGCAAAATAATAATACTAAAAGTAAATGCATATAAACTAAAAGAAACTAAACTAATCAAAATAACTACTTAAATACACACAATATATATATATATATATATATATATATATATATATATATATATATATATATAAATATATATATATATATATATATTTAATTGCATGTGTATATTTAAGTAGTTTTCTTGATTAGTTTAGTTTCTTTTGTGCTTATGTATATTTAATATATCTTGTATAATATGAGTATATATGTATATATATATATATATATTGTTTTTTTCCGGTTGGCGCTGCAGACCTTGAAGATCTTTGGCCGCGAGATGTGGTCTCCTAGATCACATCCCGATTCCCGATTTAAGAACAAGGGGGTAAGGTCATCCGCCGCCCAGTCGGTGTGATTTGCCTTCAGTAGGCTGACGGGTCTCACATACCGGGGAGGGATCTCGGGCAGCGTGGTTTTCCCTAGTGGGCTGTCACCCAATCGGGCGGTCACCCATCCAAGTGCTGACCACGCTCGGCGTTGCTTAACTTGGTTACCTATAGCAAGCACGGCTATTCCAGCCCCCTGCTAAGATATATATATATATATATATATATATATAATTATGCCTTCTCCTTTTTTAAGGGGAAGGCATAAAATACCTACTAACGAACGAGAAACTAACCACGAATTTGTAGTTGGATTTTCAATAATCTTCACACCAAAACCTTTAGAAGATTTTATCAATAAATACTGTAGATTTATATTTATAAAATTCTTCTTTGAATTAGTTATTTATTCTCTCAGAAACATAGCCCTTAACGCAGGCGGATGCCAACAGTTTCTAGGTTTTTGAGAAATAAATCCTACGAAGATTGTTTCGCCCAGTGAATAATGGTCAGAATGAGCTGAGAAAAAACGCAGCGATGTGCCAGATTCATGGTAAGGAATCTGGTAAGGAAGAGGCTGTGGTACGAGGCTCTCAAGATTATGGAAGGCTGGTCATGTCGTAAAAATGGATGATGATTCAACAATTAACCTA
The DNA here is from genome assembly GCA_928085145.1 of Nezara viridula. Lineage (NCBI taxonomy): Eukaryota > Metazoa > Arthropoda > Insecta > Hemiptera > Pentatomidae > Nezara > Nezara viridula. Next base: position 106,476,683 of record OV725082.1, read on the forward strand.
CGTTTGTCTGAGTATGAGGATGGGAGGATAAAAATAGGACTGCCATGACTGAGATGGGCAAAGGAAGTTGAAGGATAGGCACAGAAGCTTCTGAATACCACAGCATTCGAGCAGAAAACAAAGAGGAATGGATGTCTTGCACTGTGCAATGAAACGGCACCGTCTTAATGGGGAACTTTGAAGTGCATTTTACAAAATGAGTAAACTATCATTTGTAAGCCATAGCTTCTCAACCCTTTACATGAGAAGTTGTTCTGAAAATGTGTGCTGTTCCTGAGATTAGCGTGGGTATCATTATTGGTGTAAAATTAATAATTAAATATTTCAATGCAATCGAAATGTTCTCTTGGAGGATGTCCTAGTGCTTTTATTGATAAAGATCATCGGGACCCAATCCATTAAATTAAAATGACTGGCATCCCTTGTGGGGAAGTTTTTAGTTTTCTTTTCCTGCTTATTGTTTAACATTATTAACTTTATATATATATATAAGAAAAGTGAGAATGCTTATTTGGAGAGCCCTCTCTCTTCCAGTGTCGGATCCAAAGACAAAAAAGAAGAAATGGAAGGAGAAAAAAAGGAAATTGTCCCTCCCAAAACAACTATTTAGGAAGAATGTGTTTCAAACAAACCTGCCAGTACCATTACTCGTCAATATTGAGAATAAATTACCATTCTTTAGGAAGGGGGAAAATTAGGTTCAGGAAAAAAATAAAGATCCAAGAATATATGAATTGATTAATTAATTATCTTGTCTATATCTGTGGAAATCGATTATAAATAGTTCGAAATATAAAATGGTTAGATAATCGATTATAAATAGTTCGAAATATAAAATGGTTAGATAATCGATTTATTACAGTTTCTCCCGTTATTTCTAATATTCTCTCCGATTCTGTAGTCAACTTGATAGTTCCCTCCCAAACACTACCCCTGGCTTCAGAATTTTCCAACCTAACAAATAGGACCATCGGACGGTTGATGTATAGTATATTCACAAGAGTTCCTAACTCGGACAGATCCTATTCCAACAAATATCTCTAATTAATACTCTGAATAAATCAATCAATCTTTGAAAATTATTATCGCTCTTATCCAATTAACGAAATGATCTTCTATGATCTAAAAAACGAAACACTCATTTCCCTTAATTTTATCTTTTCATTGCTTATGACAGGTTTGGGTGAATAAATAAAGTTAAAAAAAAAAATGTCTGCTTGCAGCTAACTACTTCACAGTTAAATATCTACAGCGAAATAGGCCATTTCATCCTTACCACCAGGTCTTTTTCACACATTCTCAATGAATATCCAAAAAACTATCCATCGTTTGACTGCTTTCCAGATGTATTTCACTTTTATTATCCACTATGTCAAAATTATCAAGGGTCCAGTAGTTTATAAACTCTAAATCATTTTTATTGTTATTTAAATTAAAAATATTTAAATAAATATTAACTCATAAAAATGTAGTTAACATTTTTCATATAAGCACAATTATTTTTTATAGAGTAATATATTTCTATAAAAATCAAGTTTATGTTATCAGATTGATAAGGTGAAGGTATTTTTAATATATGATATTTTACTATGAGTTTCTGATCATATTTCCTTAAAATACCCAATAACTTATTTTAATAAGAAACAAATGAGCATTTGTAAAATGCCGAGTTGACATAAGGAATTGGATTAGATGCTGGGCTGGCAGTGTGCATGACTATGTCATTGTAGTCAACACGCAACCACTGTACAAAATAAAATTCATTCTATAAGCTTACCTTTTCTTCTGATAGGTAATGTTGCTCATTTTGTTCCTTATACTTATTAAATTACTCAAAAGAAGATATCCTTGGTGCCCACCAACTAGATCTTGGTTACGGATATATTGATTAAACAACAACTTGTTTTCCATTCATAAATTACTTTCAAATGAATTGATATAATGTTCACATTAGCATTTTAAAAATAAGTAAATTTTAAGATAGGAGGGATTAAATTTTATTTCTTCCTTGATACTAAAATTCAATTAACATATATTTAAAATTTGAATGGTTCACAGAAAATATCTTTGAATGTTTTTATAAAATATTTACTCATTATAAACATCTCCATTTTTACTTTTGAGTAGATACGACAGACAACTTCTCTCCCCCCCCCTCCTCTCACCCCATCATCCTAATTTACAAATAATATAGCTGTATTAATTTTTTTTTTTAATCTCGTGTTTAATGTTATTATTATAACCTGCTTTATTCCTTAATCCTATTGAAAACGTATATTTATTTTTTTAAACATTAATTTTAAGAATTTATTTGATGTGGCATCGATTTTAGCTCCGTTAGCTGGCTGGTTAAACACTTTGGCGTAACTCTTCTAAGTTTGTCAATCGAGTTTCTTTTGATTTCTAGGTTTCAGTCTATATTTATTAAATAGTATTTTTTAATTCTATTCTAAGATGTCCAAAAGAAATGTTGAGGAACTTAAAGCAGGTAAGAAACTTCTTAGTTTTTTATTCCGAATACTAACCTCTTTTTCTTTTTAATTTTTGTTTAAAAAGAGCTTGTCGAACCAGAAGATAATGATAGATTTCACTTAGTTTGGGGTGAAGCTACTCCATTTGTTCAAAATCAAATGCAGCATATCATAAGTCTTAATATGCACATTGTTTTAAATTTGCCAGTGTTTCACCTTACTCAGGAACCCAAGATAGCTCTGGACAAAAGCTGGCTGGAGATAAAAAGGAACCAGAAGGAAACAAAAAGCCTAAACTGGCGTTCAAGATCGGTAAAAAGACTGTATTTCAAACTACGAAAAGTGAAAACATGATACAAAAATCTGAGGTTTGCACTGTTAGCTAGTTATTTTATTTCATTGAGGTCATGTTATGATTCATGAATATATACCTTGTTTACTTTATGTATAGTCAAAACCAGAACCAGTTAAAAGTTCATTGAGGGAAGCTTTTAATTCTGAGAGTGAATCGGAAGAAGAAATGCCACCAGAAGCTAGAATGAGAATGC